>OX276337.1:11083057-11644841 GCA_946251815.1 Dasysyrphus albostriatus
ATTTTTTTTTCTGATGGGATTTAATGTTATTAATATTAATAAATTGGATGGGATTACATGGGAAAAATTCAAAAATTGTGCAAAAATGCATTTTTTAGAAGTTTTTCACTAATGGCTCGAAAACTACCAATTATTCGAAAATTAAATCAAATTACCATTGAAAATATACACAATTTCCAATAACTCTGTTTAAAGTTTTTTTTCTGTGACAACCCAGCGCTAGTTGAAAATTGACGTATTTTTACTGTTTTCAAAAACCCATTTAAAGGCACTAGATAACTACTTTATGTGAAAATTTTTAATTTTTGTCTGTAAAATGAACCAAGATTTACTTTTCTGATGATCTTTGATGCGTTATGTTTGAATCTTAAAATCACGTTTTTTAGATATTCGAATCTATAGATTTAAAGCAAAATGCATTTTTGTATGCAAATTTGGAGTTATATTTATTGTCGAGGAAGTTTTTTTTCGAAAAAAATGTTTATGGTTATTCTAAAGTATGAACATTTTACTTCAAAATTCTTTTTGAATATTTTAAGCACCACCATTCATCTTAAGAAGAAATGGGATATCATTAATGAATATGTTAAAAAAAAGTGGCCCAATGTAACTTCCTTGATGAACTCCAGAGGAAACTTTTATGGTACTAGACATGAAATTTCCTAGTTTCACACATTGCTTTCTATCATAAAGGTAAATGAATATCCGTTTCAACAGGAAACCATGAATAACAAAAACTTAAATCCTATCTCTAAGAATTTTACCAAGAGTCAAAAGCTTTCACAAAATCTGTATAGATAGTGTCAACCGTAAAGCTAGATTCAAAGGAATCAGTGACATATCCTAAAAGAACTTAAAATTGATGATTTGATGATTTTTAAAATAAAAGTGGGTCTATGCAATGAAAATGGGTTTCACATCTAAAGCTTTAAGTTGAAGAAAGGATCAGCAGGTGGGAGAATAGGATTGATTGATATGGATATGATTGATGTTGAAGACCTAAGCAAAACCTGATACTCACGATCCAATAAGTATGATTGCACCCATTAAAGGAAACCAGGAAAAACTCGAAGAGCCTTTAGTTTGTCTGTTAGTTTTTTTCAAATGCTTTCTTAAATCTTTGGCTATAACAAGAATTTCGTTTTTATTTTCTATTACTTTGATATACATATATATGTACATATCAGAGCTGTTGCTGAAAAAAATTATTTGCACTGAAAGTAGGTATACACTGTTCAAGACAATATTTTCGAAAAGTTTCTGCCTTTTTGTGAATTGGAAAAATGAAAGAGTTCCTCCATATTGATAGAAAAAAGAAGAATTGTACGTAGTGATTTTTTTATGAAGTAACTGCAAGTCTTCGCAGTAGAAAGGTTACTGAAAGTTTTCGCAGAAAATAAAATAAACATGAGGGATTGTTCTTGAAAATGAACGAAAGAAATAAGTTTTGTTTCTACCTTCCCTAAATTTTGATATACACAAAAATCGCAAAAAAAAAAACTCATTTGATCGTACTTATACCAATATTTATTTTTATGGAAAAAAGGTTTTCGAAAAGAATCAAAAAATACCCGACATACATGAGTTCTTAAAAGGAACTAATTTGCCTTATTCGGCTCTTAAAAGGGCACAATAGGTCTTTAGATCGCAGTGCACTTATCCTATATTGATTAATTGATTCATTCTAGGGTCAACAACTATTTTAAATCCATATATGTATATTTGAATAGAAATAATCAAAGCTTTGACAAAACGTTATATTATGCAGATATGCAAGGTATAAGATTTCTATGAAAAAAGAATTGAGCGAACAAGGCAAAGGTTTTGAAAATTAAAAAATCAAGATGTTGAGAAAAGATAATTTACTTCCGTTCATGAATATCGCCAGCAACTATTAATTTACCCCTATATAACTATGTACATAATGTAATGAGGAACATTCATTCATTTATGATGGCAAATCTGGAGTTTATCATATTGACACTTCATTCATTAGCTTAAACAACATTTATGAATACACAGCTTTGAATTGCATTCTTGTAACTCTGTTGAAGGGAATATAGATTCGATCTTAATGTAAAAGACTGATCTTATTTTTTAAAGCGGTTTATCTTCAATGAATTACTATATAAAAATTTACTCTACTAGCCTCCTTGTCAATACGGCAGGGATTTTTTGCAATTCTTCAATTTTAATTGAATTTTGTACCTTTAAGCTTAATATGTTTCTCTTTTAGATCCGTTTATCCAGATAATCTCACAAATACTTGATGGTCTAGTCCTTGGGATCGTGGAAGGTCTTCTAATTGATTAAAGGTACCATGGAGTAACCATTCATTGACAAATTTCTATGTGTACGTTGTCTTGTTGTTGTTTCAGATACCATATTTTTGGTGACTGTCTTGAATCAAAAATCTCTAATTTGCTTTTGTCCTTTGACACGATCGTTACCCAGAATGCTGAACCCTAATTTTGACATTTCTTGGCATTAAGAAGTTTTACCTTTCGAAGTTTTCGGAAATGAATGATTGCATGGCAGTGTTTCGGAGGCGGTTCGGTAATGGTCTGGTGATGTATGGCGTCACCTGGAGTTGGAAATTTCTTTTTTATTGATATTACGGAGGGCATATGTCTTGAACAGAGTTACAAGAATGCAGTTGTTCAAAGCTGTACACTTTATTTTGACGCTCACAGTATGTATGTTTTAATTTTTTTATAGGAAGTAAACAAGAACTACATAACGTTTTTTTTTGTATTTAGCTTATTTTGCCTGATTATTAGATACAAAATGTTTTTTAATAATAACTTTATTTTATAGAGAAGCGGTTTTTCGCCATAGACAACGACCGCATTGACCACAAAAATTTCGTGATAAGGGGTAGACAGACAAATTCTTTTAGCAGTTCAGTACCTACGCTGATATAAGAAATATATTCTAAGTAATTATTTGTAATTACTCAGGGTTTTGGGAAATGAATTCATACATGATATCAATATAACCTACAATACTAGGTACATAATTGGAATTTTTAAGACAGAGCAATAATGGGGCATTAGAGAAATCATACCCAAGCCATGTAATATTCATTCATTCATACAAAGCCAAAGGCAAGCTTTTTCAAGTTGATTGAGATTATTACTTTTGTTTTGTTTTTATATTCTTTCAAGTTAAAACTTATTTCTATAGGAAAGATTTTGCAGCAAAGGAAAGTGAAAACAATTCAACATACATCGTTACAAGACAGAGATAAGACAGCAGACAAGAGTGTGGGTACTGGTATGTGATTCATAGTGGCAATATGCCTTAACATATAACTCACCATACCTACTATAAAAAGTAAAATCAAGTCATCAATTTTTATTAAATAGAAGCATACAAAACAGATAATTGGATTAAAAGAAAATGACTATGAGTATACAAAATGAAAAAAACAGCCAAGGTTCGAAATGATAAAGTATAAATTTCCCCCACAATATAGACTAACCAACGCCTATGAACAGAGCCGGAAGTTGTTTGTAAGTGAATTCCAGATCAAACAAACTGAACGTTGCTTTATTTTTATTAATCGACCCAAACAGCAACTTTCTATTGAAAATGTTTAAGGCTCTAGTTTTGTGAAAACAAATTGATTCTGATATTTTACTCGATTGGGAACTTAGTTGAAATTATCAATGAATAAGCGAACAAGACAAAGAATACATGTAAAAAGTTTAGTTGGTGTCGTAAACCTCGCTATATGAAGCACTTTGTTCACACAATTAATAGATTAGCTTTATCTCATAAGGAATTGGGACAGCAGCAAACTAAGATTATACCTATTTTTTTTTTTTTGTTTAATCTTGGATCGCATAAATTTGCTAGTAATTAAAATGATTTTTCTTGTAGAATTGTAAGTAGAAGTTTCTGTTTTAATTAAAAAAAAATTAGGGAAAATATCATTGATCTTTCCTCATCAATACCAAGTAGCATTTTTGCCTTACCTGTATCAGCAAACCAATTGGCTCCAGCGTCAACACACCCCTAATGATTTTTCCGTCTTTGCAAAATCATTTTCCGTTTACGACGACGAAACAATCAACAATCAGATATTTCTCTTCACTGGCACTTGGTTTTGTAAGTTTTTTTTCTTAAACTTGCTTGGTATAATATTTATTAAATAATTGATTGATAATAGAGGATTTTAAAAGTTTTCTTTTAAGACCTTGGAAATTTTTATAAATTTTTTGATTCTTTTAAGAATTTTCGCTTTGTGACAGATTAGATTCCGTTCTGTATTCTGTCCTCACACACTAGTTAGCAAATTTTATTTTCTGGATATTGGTAGTACATTTGTTTTCTTTTAATTTTTTGACATTTTTGGTTTGACAGTGGAAATTGTAGTAGAGCTAACGAGACTCGTTGAGGGGTGTAAACATATTTAAGGACTAAATTCCACTGAGCATTTTAGATCCTCGTAACACGGAGTTGCCCCTCAGCAACTAGGAATTTTGAAGTTTTTTTTTTTTTGTAAGTCTTAAAGAAGCCACTTGCAAAAGGCTTTATAATGAATATACAGAAAAAAAACATGCATAATATGTAAGTTTAAAAACCTTTCATTGCCGTTTGGTAGGGTAGAATAGGAGAACGCACATGACAAAATATAGTGAATTAAAATTCCATATTTATTAAAAACCGGACATTTAACAGCATAAGAGGATTTGCAGTCAACTCCCAGCTCACAAAATTGCTTGGCATTGTAGACATTAAAGTGTTATTTGTTTCTATAGTGCTCCATTTACCCCTTTGACGGGAAGTAGATACCTTATTGGAGCATTACTGAATCCTTTATAATCCATTAGAATATCTCTCTATATTGCTCTTCACCTACTATCATAGTCATTCCGTAAAATTATTATACAATCTTTATGTTAGTCTTTGTTCCTGTATTGCTTCTATTAGAGAATATGGTGACGGCAAGCTATAATCAGCCGTTTTATGATTTATATATGGTTTGGCATCTGAGCACTTATATTTGTAATTATTGTCAATGTTTTAGGTTGGTTGTAATTAATTAATTAATCTGTTATACCTTTATTAATTTAATTAACAATATCTGTTTGCTATAGCCATACATATCTATTATTTTATACTTTTCTTGAAAAAGTTTTTTCTTATTAATGCAAGGTTCTTGTCCCATACCAGATACCGGACAATTCAAGATAAAAGTGAATCCAATTTAATGCATTGACGTGTATATCTGTGATTAGTGGAGCGCTAAGTGAGCAAGACACGGACACGGTTTCGATTCCTGGACCTACCAACAAGTTTTTTTTTAACTTAATTTAATGTGAACTTCTTTAAGACTCCCATAATTAACTTCATAAAGGTACAATAGGAGTGAAAAAATGTCACCATGGAGTTCTATGCAATGCTTTTATGAGTGAAAACAAAAATCGTCTATGGATTAATATATAGAAGTGAAATTGTTAGTTAGGCTATTGTTATAAACACATTTTTTGCAACCGAAATGGCCTGTCCATCCAAGCAATAAATTTTCATTTGCATTCCAATTGCCATCGCTTCAAATATTAGCTGCATTTTTTTGCATTTATATAATGGACTTTGGCGAAAAGAGCGACTTGGCGACTATAGTATTGAACTATCTTCCCAACAAACATTTGGTATTTCTTTTTAACTATCGATAAAGATAACAACAACAATGGCAGCTAAGCAAGTTTTTATCGGGACAATAGTTAAATCCACTTAACTGTCTGGACATAGCTAACTCTGTATAGACATAGTTGTTGTATTTGACTTGTAAACTGCTTTGTTTCGTTGTGTTTTTTTTTTGCTTGCTTGACACACAACTATTGCTATATTGCTAATGAAGTCACTGACAGTGAGAGTGGCTTAGTCACTCGCTTTGGATTTAATTAGTTTTGAGTTTAGTTTGTTGAGTACTCTGAATACGGAGCGCTATTAGATCGTGTCTATATCCTACGACGGCAACTCCATTTACAGGAAAGTAACAGATTTTCATATTACTTGACAGATGATGACAAATCGCATAACAAAAAAAGGCAGCCAAAATCCAAGCAGGACTACCACACCAGCTATTCTACTACCACTACCAGTTTTGCCTCGAAGCCATCCTTGTACCCGGCATATTTTTTTGGAAAAATCCATTTTTATTTGGATAAAATATCCAAACTTATTTTAATATTTGTTCAAGTATTGTTAAGTGAAGCTTCGTTTTTAATAAATTCTAAAAAAAAACCAAAATGAATAAAGAAGAACAAAACTACGCGTCAGACAGTGATGAAAGCGATGAAGATTTCTGTCCAGACAAAACCAACAATTCCGACGCTCCCAGTGAGGAAGAATCAGATGATCCAATTTCTGACAATGAAGATGTACCTGCCAGCAAGAAAACTAAATCAAAGACAAAAAAGAAAGAACGCAGCAAAGAACAGCTAATAAAGAAGCCTGGTAAAGAACTCGTTGCGGAGGAAGAAGTGCATGTTGTTGCAACACGAAATCGGTCAGAAACAACCACCAAATCGTCTATAGAGAA
Organism: Dasysyrphus albostriatus; assembly: GCA_946251815.1. Classification (NCBI taxonomy): domain Eukaryota; kingdom Metazoa; phylum Arthropoda; class Insecta; order Diptera; family Syrphidae; genus Dasysyrphus; species Dasysyrphus albostriatus. The sequence goes on from OX276337.1 coordinate 11,089,611, forward strand.
AACCGAACTCGATTCGGACGAAGAGGATTCAAGTAGAAAGGAAGCGCTTTGGGCGGACTTCCTTAGTGACATTCCAACAACCACCCCAAGTAAAACAAACAAGCCAACAGCTGCAATTAAAAAGAAAACAGACAAAGACGCACCCAGCCACATCGCCAAGAAAGAAACTCTGGTCCCTCCTAAAAACCCCGAGAAGGTAGTTATCAAAGAGATTTTTGATTTTGCCGGTGAGGAGGTTCTCGTAGAAAAGACTGTGAGTGCAGATAGTATTAAATCAAACGGCTCGAGGAAAGCGCCAACGCCCTCGGAAGCTCCTCGTGGATCTGTTAAACGGCCCGCGGGAGGAGGATTGGGTTCTATTTTAGGACAACTTGATAAGAAAAAAAAGATAAGTGTACTAGAGAAGAGCAAACTTGACTGGGATAGTTTTAAGACATCAGAAGGGATTGACGAAGACCTACAGACATTCAATAAGGGAAAAGATGGGTGAGTTACAGAACTCAAATTTTTTTTTTGTAATTCATATCTTTTTTGACTTAATTGTTATTTGCAGTTATTTACAAAGACAAGATTTTTTGGAGCGCACAGATTTGCGGCAATTTGAAATAGAGAAGAGTTTAAGGGCGTCCAGAAGAAAACCCATGTAAACATTCAGCTACTAGGAAAGCTGAAAACTACTATTATTCATAATTATTATCCGTAAACCTATCAGAAATAATTGAACAAAAATATACCTAATGTATTTGATGTAATTTGAATTTATCTGCTGCCATGTTGTTTAAAAAAAAAATCACAAATTGTATGCTACTGCTGAATTGAGGCGATATGTACCTACCTATCCGTAATTATTATAATTATAATGTTTAGTTGCAAATACAATTTGATATCGTCTGAATAATATTTTTTTAATTTATCGAAAACTCGACCTTTTTTTGAAAAAATGTGAAGAAACATTATGTAGCTTATGTAATTCTACACAAAATGGATTAACATACTCTTTTTTCATACAATCTACTGATTCAGAGAAAATTATGCAAGAACGTCATGGTGGAGCAAATTTTGTCAAAAAATGAAACGGATATTCGATTTTCCGTAAGATGGTAGAATAAATTATTGTTTTGCATCTGAAAGTCCAGTTCCTTCACAATTTTGTCAATAGAAGACAACTGTAAAGTTGAAAATACACCTTGCTTTTCTTTCAACTTGTCCTAAATAATATTTTACTCATGGTCCCAGGTCTCTAGTTTCAAAATTTGTTGTAATATGTTCTTTAAAGGAATTTTTGTCTTCATCATTATTTGCACCTATCAATACTTCTCGTCGTCAACATAAATTAGTACAAATGTTGCTTTGGTTTCTTTAATATCATTGTAAAAACCTTATTGGGATTTATCTTCAGGAAAAAAACATTATGTATTTATTTTGAAGTTAAACTAAGAGTGATATATAAACAATTTATATTATTGATCACAAACTAAAAGTATTTTTTGATACATATACATATTCATAACGTAGGAGAGTTATTTAGTAACAAGTAACAAAAAATACAATGTTTCAACAAACATGAGTCCGCTTGACTTTGTTTGAAACCAAATTTTATAAGTGCATTATGGATGTTTTTGTTTCATGAACGAGCTGATTGCCTTGTTAAGTAGGTAAGAAAATTTTGCTCCCTTGATTTGTTATCTCAAAAATAAAGCCCAGTGGGCTCTTTCATATGTGTCCTTCAAATCACTAGTGAGAAATGCTCGGATTGTTGCATGAGAAAGCCACTTTGATTTCAATCCAATTCAATTTTTGCTATAGTAACCAATAGTTCATTTTTTATTAATAACATCGTAACATCTCAAAAATGACTTCACAACCCTAACACTTTAGTTTCTTTACCGATAGTAGATTCATCTCCATTGATGGACCGCACAAAACTTCTTGAAATTTAACAATTCTTTCTTTTTGAAATTCGTTTAAAAGCTTAAGACGAACTTCGCCTTGTCCCTGTGATTGAATTTGTGTTATTATAGCTACCAAAGCATCAAAACTGCGAGGTTAATTGCTCAGAAGCATTGCAACGTTCCAGCTTTCGGTGAAGGTTTTTCTCCCGCCCCTTGTAATTAAGTGAATAGGTTTCGCATTATACCGATATAGCTCTCCACATTTTCAACATTTCCAGATGAAGACTACAAAGTCCCACATTATATATTTATTTCCATGAATAGTTTTTAATATTTTTAAAATCAAAATTTCAGAAAAAAAAGAAAAAAAAAGTTTATGCTGTTTTTATTCCAAAAAGTGAGACAATACACTAAAGTTAGTTAATTTTAATTTAATTTTGTTTTTTTTTTTTTATTTTCTCAAATATAGATCTAAGGATTTTAATTTAAATTCTTGACTTTTATGTATGTCCTCTATTAACAATATTGTAACAAAAGCCTAGTTTACAGTTAACAATTTTTCAAATATTAAAAAAAAATTATTTTTGGATGCAAAAACCATTTGCATGCAAACAATGCCTTGAAGAGAATATATTTGTTTTTTGGAAGTGTCCATCAACCTGTCATCCAAAAATCTATTTTATTCACCCCAACTGCCGGTCCATTGTTCTGCGTGATATTTCATGACAGCAATTGCATGAAATTGTTTGCATGATTGGTTTATATTTCGCATTTCACCTCAATTATTTTTGACATGCGAGAATATTTGCATAGATTTGTATTGCTCACGAGAATTGTAAACTAGACGTTAGCTGCAATTTAGTTTAAATGCGAAAAGTGCACATAAAGGAAAAAGAATTTTGAATTTTTTTTTGATAAAATTGTCCTCTTTTTGGGTTTTTTCATTATATATAATATTTTGTTAAATGCAGAACAAATTTAATTGAAAATGTGCTTTTTGCATGTAGAAATACTATTGCATTTTAAAATATGTACTAACAAATTTTTTAATAACAAAAAAAAATTAAATCTTAATTTTTATAGAAGATTTATATCTTATGTCTTCAATACCTAGCCTAGGTAAGTAAGTGCAATTTTTTTTAAGAATCCAAAACTTATTCCTAGTAGTTTATCTCAAGTATAAATTTATTAGAATTTGATTTTGGCAAGACAACACAACCAAAGCCTTATTACGAAATATTTATCTACTTAAATTAAAAACATTAATGTGTAACTAAATAGACACAAAAAAGTACCAAGCTAATTGAGTTCGACACAGTGAAATCATTAATGATAAATCATAGTTGATATTCAGAAAAACGATAAAAGCTTTGTGAGTTACTCTTAACTTCTATCTTATTTATTAATAATTATAACCAGTAAGCATCAACTTCTTCGACCAAAAGTTATTCTCTTTGTCGCTCTTCGTAGTTGATTTTTGATAAAATCAAATACAGCTTTAAATACCCCACTTAAAATATAACCACATCGACAAGGTGCGTTTGTCTCGTCCATCGACTTTTATAACAACAAAAACAAACGAAAAGTTACTTTCTGCAAAACGACTACGACCGCGACGTTAGTGGCACCAAAAAAGGGGTCTCAAAGCACCTACTCTATCTTACCTGTTGGACGATTGCAGTCAAACCACTGTTAACCGTCGGAGTCGAATGTTCGTCCAGGATAGTAGTGCCAAATTATCTTAACTCTCAACCGTCAGTTTGTTATTTTTTTAACCGTTCCGTGGATAATTTAAGACAAGATTATAGTGATAGCTGAGATTAAAAAAGCTTCATAACAAAAATTTAAGTGAAAATAAAAATAAAACGAAATTAGCTGAAATGATTGTTAATTAACATAAAAGTGCTTAAATATATACCGTTATAATTCAAGCCCTTGCCCTTACACAGAAAGTTATTTGTTATATGATCGGTCCGTCCCTAAGTGATTGTGAATAGAAAAAAAATTTAAAATAAAGTGAATTGAGCAGGTTATTCAGCAGAAAATTGCATTTTGAATAGAAATATTAAAAATAAATCTGCAGTTTTAAGAAGGGAGCACCAAGATAAAATAAAAGGTTTGATTTAATTGTTTGTGTAATGATTCAATTTTTGCTTTGACAAGATGTCTAGATATCATTTAAACAAGTGTAGTCCATACAGTTTTTTTCTTTGGAAACACATATCAATCCTGTATATCTTCATATGGCAATGGAACCCCACAGTTTCTTTTACACATTTCTTGCCAATCTGCAAGTCCAAACTCCATAGTAGGTAGTTTGACAGTTGTTTTGATGGTTATTCTTTTGTGCAGAGAGTGAAAACTTGTTGCAGACATTTTGGGAAAATCCAGAAACCCACCTTTTTACTGGGGCATATAATTTTATAAATGCATATTTATATGTTTTTTTTTTAATAACAATGTCGACTCATTGTTTAAAATGATGATTATGTCGAATGTGTCATAAAATAAAAACCGACATGAAGGTGATGTGTGACATTAACAACCATCTTAATTATAATTTAAATGCAGTAAATATTTATTTTCTACTATTTTTTTATTTTACCGATTTCTTAACAGTCGCCGGTTTGATAAAAAAGATGTCTATGCTGCCGTTCAATTATAAATTACAACACGTTTTATGTCGCACATTTGTATATGTCTGTCATTTGCGTTTTATTAACAATAGCGGCAGAGTGGCAATATGATGCGGTGGCGGCATATTGATTTATTTTTTGTAAATCAAATAATCTCTGCAACTAATTACTTCATTTTCATCTTGAATCGGTCTATCTCACAGAAGTTTTGGCTATCACTTTTTGTGGATTCAATGATCCACGTTATTTTTTTTAAAGTTGCATGTTCAACGCAGTGTATTATAAATATTAAAAGAAACGGAAGTGAAGAACAAAAAGAGGTCAGGAGAATGTTTGGTTTGGTTTGAAAGTTGGGTGAACAAGGTCTAATAAAATATAAATATGTAACATTTTCAAGTCTGTCTATAGTTAGGTTAACTTTTATCAAAAAAAAAAAACTATGACTAATTTTACTTTGAAAGAAATGCGATTCAAATCAAGATTATAAATATGGCAAATTTAAGGTTTGGCAATAACTTCATCACATAAATCACACTTAAACTAAAATTTACCCGAAACAGATTTTACATTGAAAACCAAAAATAGATTTCAATTAATTTTATTTTTATGTTAAACAAAAATACTTCACCTACTTCTGATGTTAAGGTACCGGTACCCCAAGTATTTTATATCTTACAATATTAGATGTGAAGGTTCTTTTATATCATAAATATTCAACATTAATATAAAATTGAACCATGATTTGGAACAAGAATTTTTGGTTTTTTTCAGTAAGCTCATATTATGTTAATTGAAACAGTAGTCACGTGTGTGACTGAAAATTAATATTTTATTCAAAATTCGCATAGTTCCCAGTTTCGTCAGTTTTTGTTGTGTCACTTCCTCATGTAAATACTTTTATAATACTTCATTGAAAAATATGCCCCTGGTGAATTTTTGTTTTGTTACTTTTGTTTGTTTGTTTTTTTTTTTTATTAAGTTAGTGATGACTTCCTCAAAATGAAAATAAATAATAGTTTTGTGATGAAGGTTCTATATCTGCAAAATATTTTCTTGGTTTTTCTTAAAGATGCAGAAAACTATAAATGTAGGCCAATCAAATTTATAAGCAAAAATGTTAGATAATATTATAATATTATAATGAAAAAAAAAACTACAGAAATCACAACAAACGATAGTAATAACTGCATACTACGGGTGAGTAAGATGAAAGAAAACTTTTAAGGGGCGAATTTAGTATTTGAATTGTTGACTCTAGAGCTGATCACCAGACGAGACTTTTCTAAGCCTCGCCGTCTTTGTCTCGATAAAATCGAATAATTTCAATATTGTCTTGGAATAGGTCTGGGTCTCATATACATAACAAGGTTTTATGTCAGTCTCTTCAATTTATTTTGTGAAAGAAATATCTAAGAAGAGTGTGAATCTTCATAGAAGCTATAGATTATTAACATACATTGAATAATTCAATTTTATTATTTAATTTTTTTTTATCTTTTCTTCGGAGATCAATGAAAGATCTTTGTTAATTTTTATCTTAAAATACAAGAAACGAGACTGAAGACCTTTCTGTTCTGGTGACAAAACTTAGATTTAATTATGTTGATCATAAACAATAATATACAAATAATATCAAGTATACGCCAGAGAGTACACGGACATTTTATTGCAGCTTTATCTTAAATTTTCGGAGTTTTTTTTTAAAGTGGGCAACTAGTCAGTGATCAAAGGCATTTTTCACAAAAAGGCTAGTTTTCGGGGCAAATGAAATCTGTTTCCTAAAGTCTTATTTTTCATGCGTGTTTAGGCGTTAGAGGTATATTATACTTCTCTGAAAATTTTTCAATTTCAAACCTAATTTTCATTCCTTAATATTTCAAAGATATGGATTGTACTGTAGTGGTATATAGAAAAAGTGTATTTCAATTTAAATTTCACCCAATTAACCTCAAATCATCTTGTTGCAGGGCAGTAAAAATCTCAAAATTGAAAAAGGTTTTGAGGTTTTTGAATTCCTCTACATTATATTGTTCCCCAACAAACAGGCAGTAGGTGTAGACAACTTGGTTTGAATTTTTATTAAATTCCAATCAATTCCTATTTGGTTCGACTACGACTTTAACAGAACAAACAGTACGTTCTTTTTTCCTATTTTCACTTGAACTTTATATTCTTTTGTATTTGTTTTTCCTAAATGGAGCCATCAAAATACAAAATCTGAACGCACCCCAAAAATGATAATCGATTTCTTTTTCATTCCTAAAATAATTTTATAACATTTTTATGATTTTAGTACTAAGTTATATATGGAATGATAATTTCTTTTTTCAATTTTGCGATTTCTTGGCGATTCATATTTTACATCGTTTTGGGAAAAATTTAAAACGGTTCAACTCGGTTTGTGGTTCTTTTGGTTTTACTCGGTTTAATAATAAGGCGTTGACACATCGTTGATATGAGAAGCTTCCCAGAAGTGGCAGCAACGCTTGTCAGATGTGGTGGTTTGTCACCAAACGGGCAATTTAAAATTTTATTTTTGGTGATACGAAAAAAGATTTGGCGATGTACCGTAAATACGGCAAAATTTTTTTGTTTTTGGAGATTTAAATTTTTTCAATCAAGAATCTAATTTTGTCTCTTTTTTCTAACTTTCACTTTCATCTTACGTCTTCTTTATTGCTGTTTGCTGAGCTAAGAATTGAAGTACAATATCTGACTGTGAATGCACTCAAAACTAAGAATCGATTTCTTAAATCATTTTATTACATAGTAGTCCAAATAATTTGTGCTCAAAAAGGCTCTTAGCGATCAAATTGTGGGGTAGGTTTGATTTCGTCCCTATCTTTTATGTTTTTGGGGAAGCTGAATCCTAATCTGAGATTTGCAACTAAAATTTCGTGACGCACCATGGGAAAAAAACTAAAAAAAATTATGCAAAAATGTATTTTTTGTGAGTGTTTCACTGAAATTTCGAAAACTACTAATTATTCAAAAAATATATCTCAAAAACGTGACGTGCTAGAGCAATTTCAAGACCAGATTCAAACTCAACACATCGAAGACTATCAGAAAAGTATATCTTGGTTCATGTTTTAGACAAAAATTTTCACGAGGTTTTGACAGAAAGCTGGCGATAAGTTTTTTTTTATTTAATTGGGTTTTTTGAATCTTCTAAGCAATTTTTCAAAACAGACTACGAGGTTTTGACAGAAAGCTGACGATAAGCTATTTTACGAGTTGTTAATAAAATTGAAGGAACGATTTAAAAGCTTTTTTTTATGTATATATTTTTTTCTATAATTAATTGCATATTTTTAAAGTTCTTAAGATCCAAGAAACTTGAACATTATAGAATATACGTGTGCATATTATTTCTTAAGGGAATCGAAAATGGCTCTGCTTACACATGGAAGACTAATCTACCCCAAGAGGATTTTGTCTTGCTGGATTTAATTTTTGTGGGGATCTCTTGAGATACATTTTTTTTTTTGATTCCCCGCTTAAAAAATCGCAGTTTGAGTGTTTGCTTTTTGCATTTATAAAAACAAGCTGTCTTTTGAATAATTTTCTCGTCTGAGTTTTATGGACATAAAATAAAGATGTTTCTATCTGATTATAAGATTGTTCTTTTGAAGAAAAATTCAATTATTATCGATGCAAATTTTAAAATATTTGAAGAGCTATGCAACACATTCAGGAAAAGCAAATTTCCCAAGATGAACTAGAGTGCATTTAAGTAGGTATCTGGTGGCACACTTCAATTTGTTATAACAAAACTTAGCCGACTACCTTTTTTGTTTTAACTTTGCTTAGCCAACAATGCGCTACAAAAATTAAAAAAAAAAACGAAGTTAAAAGCTTCACACTTTCGTTCAAAATACATTGGAAAAAGTGTTATTTAAAAAGTCTCACCTCATGAAAGCACATTCTTCTATATATGTACATATATAGGTAGTTAACAAATATTCCGTTTCCACTTTCATTCCAACCAATTAAGCCCACCAGTTCTCAAGAAGGTATATAACTTGGTATCTTTTTCTTGTCTTCTTTTCCGATGTAATAACTCCCGCATCGCATGCAGACACGTTACTTCTGCAAAAGTATCGTTGTCGATTTTTGGTCGCCAAAACCTTCATGTAATTCCACAAAGTTAAAAATGCAACAAAAAAAAAGTAAAAAACTTAAATATTGAAATTGAAAGTAACTACTTTCAGCATGCATGAAGCGAGTGTGTAGTGTAGTATAGTTTCATATAGGTGCCATGCGGATTGTATTGCATTTACTTACCTACTACCAGAACACCATTGTACGGACCAGCTCCGCATTCATCACATCCAAACAATACACAACAACAATTTTATGTTGATGATTTCTATTTTCCAATTTAAATTCATTGTGGAATTATATTTGTAATTATTATTAACATCATTTGGCACCTGCTTTATGTATTTTTGCCTGTTTGTTGTCTGGCATTTGGTTGGTTATTGCTGGCATTTGAAGATATTAAACAATAACAAATTAAAATTCCAGTGTCGAACAATTGTCTCAAAACTAAAAGACGTAAGACCTTAAACGTAGGTTAATACGTGACCAAATAAATTTCTTTGAGGTATACAATACATAGCTACTTGATTATTATTATTGAGGATGCTCCATATTGTTATAAGATTATAACTTTTTCAATCATTCAAGTATTTGTTGTCTAAGAAATTATTGCTTGATCATAAAATTAAATAATGGGCAGTTTGAAAATCTTAATTAATTTAAGTTACCTAACTAAAGGCTGTGTACTTTTTTTGGCTCATATATGGTAGCTTCTTTGGGGAATACCATATTCAAGATAATTACCTACTCGTATAATCTAAAAATTTAAAAGTTGGAAGTACATAATGTGTTAATTAGTTGAAGTACAATCATAAATCATGTGACATGACTTTTGCATAAAAGGGTGCTTACAAGTTAGAAGCAAGAAAAAGTTTTCTCATGTATTTTTTACTGTTATTTAGGTAAGTTTTTGATGGTCGTTTAAGCTTTTTAGGTTAATGAAAATGTTTATTTAACTGTGAAATATTTCAAAATGTCAAACCTAGTTCATGTTTATTGTGTACATAATTTTTGTACTTTTGCAAGATTCATATCGTCAGCTTATAGTTAAAAGCAGCTAACTCCACAATTTACCATTATAGACCACTTCAAAAAATTGCTAACAAATACAAAAGTCTATAGAATCTTTTCAATTTCACTGAATTCAGCAATAACGAATGTAAAAAAATTCTGAATAAAATTTTGGTTTAATTCAAATAATGCGAACACTTTTTTTAAAATTTTTTTTTTTCAAAATTCCAAAAAGAAGTTAGCTGCTTTCTAGGCTAGGAACGGAATTGCGATTTTCTGCCACGCAATCATTCAGTCGCGAAAAAATAGAACACATGAAAATAAACTCACATGATATCAAGAATATATACTGGGTTGCGACTAAATTTTTTTTTCGCAATGAATATCGCAAGTGCGGTCATAGCCTTATTTTAGGCCGACGATATAACCATAATAAAGTGGCATTACAAACACTTCCAGCAGTTTTAATATGTTCTATCCTTTAGCCACACTACTCCTCTTCTCCTTTATAATTTATTACACGTACCTACATAGTTTTAAATATTCATATATATAACGATTTATTTACACTTTCCTGGTTTTTCATTTCTGTCTGTCTGTGTGTTCGGCTTCTGTCAAACGGCTAAATCGATCTTCTTAAGACATGGTAGTGGTTTTTGGTGATTCTGGTGAAACGTTTTTTTTTAATTAGAACTAAAAATAACGATACCTGCCAAATTTTTTTTAGAAATATTACAAAATCTTATTTTTTTCAAAAACCGCTCAACGAAAAGTTTTCTTAAAACAAATTAAAAGATTTTCTTTTGTTAAGGCTATCTTTGGATGCGAAGCCATTTTTTTTTTAATGGCTATTAGTGGTACATCCTAAGGAACCAATTTTACTTGCGATATATGAACACAGGTAGTATAAGGCAAGTTTGGGAGTCGTGCAAAAAAATTGAGATCAATCATGACATTACGATGATAGAGAACACCAAAAAAGTGGGTGGCACAATTCTATCTCTCTGTCGGTCTGTTTGTATGTCTGTTCATCTCAAGCCTAAACGGCCGGATCGATTTTCTTCAAACTTGATACATAGTGGTTTTTGGTGATTATGCCCACAAATTTTATATTTTTTTAGAACCAAAAATAACGGTACCTGCCATACAATTTTTTTTTTAGCAATTTTACATAATCATATTTTCTCAAAAACGGCTCGACAACTTTTCTTAAAAAAAATTCAATAAATTACTTTTAGTAAAGGCTCGCTTTGGGTGGAGAACCACTTTAAAAAAAATGGTTATTAATGCGGTACCTCCCCAAAGAACAATTTTTTTAATTTTCGATTTTCTTCAAAACGGTAGGATGGATTTGAATATTTTTTTATATAGAGGCTTCCAAAAACTATAAATATTTTTGTGCACTTAAATTCAAAAGAAAGTTTTTTTTGATTTTTAAAAAAATTTCAAAATTGTTTTTGGAAAATCAAATATTTCGAAAACGATATCATCGATTTTTTTTAAACTCGAAACTTAAGAGTTTTTAATACTCTCTGAAATATTTTTAGAAAAATTTGTATATACATATATGAAAAATAACGGTATCTTCCATACAAAAGTTAAAAACCAGGAAGGGAAAATATTTCTTTGCTCAAAAACGATTCCTACGATTTTAATTAAACTTTTTCCATATACTAAAATAAAAACGATCTACAACAAAAATAATACAATTTTGCATTAAGCAACTAAAGGGTGATTTTTTAGCTGGTTTGGTTTTGGCAACACTGGTTTTGACAGCTGACGTGTGTTTAGTACCTTGTGTCACTGTCAAACAGCTTCAGTTTGGTTTACAATTTAACCATGGATCGTCTTACAAATGAACAACGCTTGCAAATTATTGAATTTTACTATCAAAATTCGTGATCGGTTCGAAATGCTTTTTTATCGAAAAATTGTGTTCAGCGATGAGGCTCATTTTTGGTTGAATGGGTACGTAAATAAGCATAATTGCCGCATTTGGAGTGAAGATCAGCCAGAAGCATTGCAACAGCTACCAATGCATCCCGAAAAAGCCACTGTTTGGTGCGGTTTATGGGCCGGCGGCATTATTGGGCCATATTTCTTCAAAGATGATGCGAATCGCAGCGTTACTGTCAATGGTGAACGCTACCGAGCGATGATAACAAACTTTTGTTTGCCCGAAATGGAAGTTCTTGACTTGCATGATATGTGGTTTCAACAAGACGGTGCCACATGCCACACAGCACGCGAAACAATGGCGCAATTGCGAGGCGAGTTTGGTGAACAGTTAATTTCACGTTTCGGGCCGGTCAATTGGCCGCCTAGATCGTGCGATTTGACACCATTAGATTATTTTTTGTGGGGGTATGTCAAGGCTAATGTCTTTAGGGATAAGCCCGCTTCGATTGACGCACTGGAAGCCAACATCCATGCATTCATTCGTGAGATACCGGCCGATATGTGTGAAAGAGTATGCCAAAATTGGACTCAGCGGATGGGCTACCTGAGACGCAGCCGTGGTCAACATTTGCATGAAATTATCTTTAAACAATAAATTGCAAGGTTCAAACTATCGATTCAAATAAATATTTCATTAATTTTTTCGAATTTTTTGTGTTTTTTTTTTTTTAAGTTCTAAACCTCTTAAAAAATCACCCGTTATTATTAGTACCTGTCATAGAATGAGTTATTTTTATAAGGAATTTTCTCATTATCGGCTAAACGGATTTAGATAAGTTTTTTTGTATACAAATTTTAGATTAGATAAAATAATATTGCTTATCAAAGTTTTCTAAAAAAGTTTTTGAATTTAAAAAAAAAATGTTTCAAAATTATAATTTTGTGAAAACTCAATATTTCACAAACGGGTTGACAAATTTTTTTCAAATTTTATATTTATATGCACATAAATAAATACTTAAGATTTGCATACCAAAAATTTTCTTATTTATATATAAAAATTATATTTTAAGAAAACCGCTCCAACGATTAAAATTTTTTTCGTCCATACAATCATATTCAATAAAGAATTAATATGGCGTTCCTTTTTTTCATCTCAAACCCTCAACGAAGCTTTTTTTTGCTAATTTTCATGCTTATAAACATTGTTCTCACATAAATTCCTTGCATTTACAAATAATTTTCTTAAACCCTCAGCGCCTTGAGCACAAGAGCGAGTAAGTGCGACCCAGTCATGCATTTGATTCATTTTAGATTTTCTTCAAAATAATAATTTTGATTTCAGTAATTTTTTTATGCAGAAGCTTCTAAGCAATATAAACAGTTTTCTTTACCAACATTTGTTTAATTTTTTTTTTAATCAAATATTTTGAAAACTGCATGCCCAAATTTTATAAAACTCGATTTTTAAGGTTTTTTTACATTCTTTAAAGTATCATAGAACAAAATTTTACTTTTATGAAAAAATAACGGTTCCTTCCATACAAACGTTAAAAAACAGTTAAGGAAACTGTTTTTTTTTTCTTAAAATTGGAGGCTTAACTGTTTTCCAGATTTTTGAAGAGAAACACAAAAGTTCGTTAGTGAGTTTTAAAGATTTTAAAATTCTGAAAAACAAGAAGAAAAAATAATAACAATTTTAATGAATGTACAAAAAATTAAACCAAAAACCATAGGTTAATAGTGAAATAAATTCAGCTACCTATGTAAGCCTAGATATAAATAAAGAACCATCGTTAGTACTCGTAATAGATTAAATACAAATGTAGATTATATTTAGCTAGTTCATTCGACCACAAAATGAAAAGAAAGTTAAATTACTGTTTATAGAAATCATATGAATTAGATAGATTAACCATTACTTTCGATTAAATTAAAAAAAATGTCTCAAATCGTCAAAACGATGCTATCACAGTTAATTATATCCAAAAAAAATCAGCAAAAACGATTGTAAAAGAAACAAAAAAGCTGATAGATATATGTACGTAGATAAAGATAAAGTGCTAAATATTTAAAATGAATTATTCTTTTCTAATAAATACAAAATAACATTAAATAACAAAATGAGGGAGCATTTAGAAATATTAAATCTAAAACAAAAAAGTAAAATAAATAAATAAATTTGGCGCGACTTACAACTCTCAACCATTCATGTGTACGTATTTTGGCAGGATTGGAGAGGACCAATAATTTTTTGCCGAGTCCGAAAGGCTAGATGAGAAGCACTTATTCATGACAAGTATACTCTTGAAGGATTTGTAAGTTCCTCGCAACAGGCAGTACATCGGGAAGAACATTTCTGTCTTTAGGTAGCAGTGGCTGGGAATCGAACCCAGACTTTCAGCATGACAGTCCAACACACTAACCATCATGCTACGAGGTACTGCAAAACAAAAAAGTGCTAAGCATAAACAAAAATTAATGCAAAACGTGATGAATAGTATTATAATTATTGTTATAGTTTTATTAAAACTCTATAGGCTTTTAGCTTAAATATCATATACGATGGATCGAAGTTGTGAAGTGTTAAAAAGTAATTAAAATTTTTTTGCAATCAAACATTATAGTTGTATTAAAATATTCAAAGTATTTTAAGCAATTTTTCTGAACTAAAAACCAATTTGAATAAATTTTGCCATCTAAAACTTTATGATTGTTTTGAAATACATAGATGATACTGAATTGTATTTAAATAACTAAAGTATAATATTTAAGTCAAGGCTTACAGGTGTAGTGTGGCGTGGTAGTCTAATAATTTATTTGAAAGCAAGCTGAGACTATATACAAATGAATGCTATGAATTAGGATATTTGCGGGCATTCACTCGAAGCTTTTTTTTTTGTTGTGGTATTTGGTAGTTTTATTTTACAGTTTCTGCATACAAGTTCCCAAGATATTCAATAAATGTTTCTGTGATAAATTTATGTAGCGGTTTATGGATGAGTTAAAAGAGTTTTATTCGCCACAAAGCTGATAGGTTGATTGACTCGATTAATATAAAGTGAACAGTAATAACATTGAAATCGATAATGGTCTAAGCCGGCAATAACAAAACTCACTATATTTACTCGAAACTCATATTTTTATAACACTGATTAACAAAAGCTACAAATACTTAAAAATTTAAATAATTGTAGAAAAAGATAATAATTATTCACTCAGTCATTTACATACATACTCGTATACATACTCGTATATTCTTTTTGTTTGTTTATATTATCATTTATTTATCTGTAAATTAATAGTTGCAAACAAACATAATTTACACACAGAAATCTTTATTTTTGCAATTTAAATATGTAATTTCAAAATATATGATGTCAAAAAATGCTAATTTTGAGTTACAGCTACCTTGACATAGCTAAACGCATGTGGTATTGTTCAAATGATTATTTTTTTAACTGTAAGTATATGTAGGTTCCCCTGATAAGTATTATTAAATGTAGATTAAGGGTGGTGCGGTATATGTATATAGAACACAATCTTATTTTCGCCAGTAAAACTCAGTAAATGTAAGTTTTTTGCATTGTAATTTGAGCCGTTTATTTCCTTCTTATAGAAACTACGTCAGGCCCCGGGCAAAAAAATTTCCAGCTAAATGATTAGGAATTTTCATCTTGTTGGATATAGTTTACAGCTGATTTTTGTTTTTCTTCATGTAAATTAAACTGAACTTAATACAAATTGCGTATGACAAGGCCCTCACTATGTCACTGATGAGTCCAAGTGACTAAGTCGGACGAAAGGCCAATTTGTAGGACTAAAGACCATAAAAAGCTATTTGAAATCCATACTCCATAATGTCCACTTTTACTCTACGATCATACACAAATGATAATCATTCGTTCTGACCCACATGAGCTAAGCTGATTGAATATAATATTATAGTCTTAAAGCATTAGGTTATTTTAAAAAAGAGCACCTGAATGGGGCCAGTAAGCTACATACTTATAAGATATTGATAGGATGGTTAGTTTTTATGAATTTTTTGTTAAGCTTTAAGACAGTTCTAAGAACTTGAGAAAAACGTGTCAAAGCTCAATACTCATATGACGACTAGACCGACAAACGGTTTCCTGGTTTGAACTACTCTTTAACCATCTGATTCCTTATATTATAATTATAATTGAAAGCACGATTTTGGTGTCTACACTCCTACATGAAAATAAAATTTGTCTCATGCCAAGCAAGTAAAAAATTATGAAGATGTTGCCAGGTGATATTTAAGGCAACAGCCTTCAAAATTTTAAAGATAATTTGAAAAAAAATGTCTATGAATATAAAAACAAAATTTTATTAATACACATGTATGTAGTTAAAATAAATAACAAACGATCATTCATATCCTATAACTCATAAATTTTTATTTTTATGCAAAACATCTGTTATTAGCCTCTCATGCAAGACATACATTTTTTTGCACGTGACTTATTCAAAACTACTTTTGTATACGTACGTTTATGCATATGTTACACAAATATATACATATTTTTGTTTGTAGTAAAAACTCTTAACAAAATAAAAATATAAATCTCACAAACAATAAATTAGTTTTGGTATTAATTACTTCAAACTATCTTTGTACATGGTTTTCTATAGAATCCATATAGTGAATCTCCCAAAATGCAAGCTTTAAGTTATTATGCAAATTATTATCTACTACATCTATGTATATATGTAGCACCATTAACTTGCGCTGATTTATTATATGGCGTACGTGCAAAATAATTGAAAAATATTTCAAAAAAATAGTCACAGTCAGCGTGAGTTAGATATTTTTGAGAATCTTATAGAGAGACTATTGGACATACATTTAATATGCCATATACATTAATACGCAATAAAAGTTCTTCATAAAAAAATACCATCGATAAAAAAGTATAAAAAAATTGTCTGGTTTGACGTCAGAGTTATATAAATTATATTTTAATAACTTTGTGAATGAAGCTTTGGGGGATGTGTTATTTATTTCTAAACAATTTTTTTTGCTGTTGACAGATGCACACAATTTCGGGATATAATTAATCATTAAATAACAAGAAAAATGTGTTTATAATTATTAATTAAAAAAATATATATATATTCGAGAAAATTCCGAGAAGATTCTTCATTTAAGATTTTTGTTTAAGTATCAACTCAAATAGGTAGTAGTGATATGGTATTATTCATAGCTTAGTTGGATAAATTTATTTTGTATATATATCTATACAGCTTAGCATTTATTATTTAAATACTCTTGAAATATGAGCTACAGACATTTTATTATTATTAAATTATTTAAACTGCATTTACGAAAAAAAAGTTCGTAGCTCAACTCCTTTATTTGACACTGGAATAGATTGAGATATTGTTTATTTGAAGAAAAAAAGTATCGAAAACTGAAATAAAATCAGGCCTTAGTCAGTGATTTACAGTTCTCAACCATTTCTGTATGTTTCTAGGGACAGAACCTTCTGCTGGAAATGAGAAACACAATAGTATAAAAATGCTAGTAGAAGCTATTTGTCTCTTTCCTGAAAGAAGCTGCTTCACTTAAAAGTCTAATTGGTTAAGATGGCAAAGGTTGGGATTTGGTCCTTAGACTTCTATCATGACAGCCTATTATACTAGCCTTTTTATCGAGTGGTACTACAAAACCATAATAAAGTAACTTAAATTACAAAATTATTTTAATATTTTTACTTAAAAAATAAAAACTCCTTACTTGCTAATGCTAGTAGAAGCTATTTGTCTCTTTCCTGAAAGAAGCTTCTTCACTTAAAAGTCTAATTGGTTAAGGTGGCAAAGGTTGGGATTTGGTCCTTAGACTTCTATCATGACAGCCTATTATACTAGCCTTTTTATCGAGTGGTACTACAAAACCATAATAAAGTAACTTAAATTACAAAATTATTTTAATATTTTTACTTAAAAAATAAAAACTCCTTACTTATGTAGCTATATTATCGCCTTTTTATGGTAAAGTGTTCATAATAAACATTAAAAATAAATACAAACACGGACAGCCTTTCAACTTTATCCACAATCCAAAACGTAAACAACCGATCAGAAACATGAATTTATGAAGAGACACTCGTTTGAAAATTTTCTGGATACCGGAATTTTTACAAACAAATATATTTAAATTGGTTAATTCCCACTAACAGCACCTGCTTACACACATTATAACTACTCTTCCCTCAACTAACATCAAAACATTATTATTTATTAGCATCTTTTGCATCTACAACCACGAATAGGTGCTTTTTCATCAGATTGAGAAATTCTGATACACGCTAAAAACAAGTTTGGTACTCAGCTCTTTTATTTCAGTAATCAAATAAGCAAAGGTTCGTAGGAACGATAAAATATTATTTATTCTCTCGTCAAAAACTCCAAATCTTATTTTTCAGTTCTTTTAAATAAAATTCGTTTTCACGATCAAATTAAATCTTCTATATGATCAGTAAAATATGGTTCTTTCTCCAATTTATCATTCTTGAGCTATTGAAGAACCATACACGAACATTTCAAGTAAGAAAGAAAAATGGAATGTTTAATTATTTATCTAGTCACATATGCATACGTAATATTACAAATAATAGTAAGGGTAATAATGAAACAGCGTAAAGTCATCGTTAACGTGGTAAAGTTATAAGCTTCGTAAATCTGCCAAATTTTGTATACAAACTGTGACAGAATAACGAAGTTTGAAACTTTAACACGCTTATAATGGCTTTACGGTGCAGTAAAAATATCCCTCGCATTTTTTCATTAATTTAATTTAATTTAATTTTCCAGATCAGTAAAAGAACTGTGATAATGTCTGGTTTTAAAAGATTTTTTAATCCACTGGTATCAGCCATCCTTCTATTTAACTTGCCAGTTAAAGCCTTGACAGATGGGGAAGCTGCATTTTGGTGTTAAAAGTGTATTTCCAAATACCAATGAATTGCTCAAAAATTGAGTTTATCTGGAGCGGCAACGAAAAAAAACAATGAATTCTTCTGATTTTTTAGAGGTTTTTCAATCCATTTGACATCGTAGCCATCCTTCAATGGAATTCAACAACTGATGCCTTGACAGATTGGAACAGACTTAATTTTGAGGTTAGAAGTGTATTTTGATTAAAATGTCAGCAAATTGCTCTAACATTACCCCTATAAATTGCCAGTAAGAAAAGTGAAAATTTCTGATTTTTTAGAAAGGCTTTTCAATTGACATTGCAGCCATCCTTCTACAAAACTTGACAGTTGAAAGCTTGACAGATGGAAACAACCTTTTTTGTGACGATAAAAAGTGTATTTCTTGAGCTTTACTGTATAAAACGATTATGTTATTGTTGTTATTAGAAGACGTTTTTTTCAACTTGTACTGTAAGTCTATACAGACTTTCAAGACCATCAACACAAATCAATTTTTAAAAGCCTTACGTATCAGATTTTTAGCTGTCATTTAAAGTTTTAACTTTAATTTTTAGCAAAATCAATTATTGTTTTGATTCCAAAATACAGATTAAGATTTAATTATAATTTTTGACCAAAAGAAAATGTATTTTGACCCAAATTTTAACATAAAAGACTATTAATATTTCAATAAACATTTTATGAAGTAAAATGCAATCATTGAATCAATAAAAGTCATTTTATGTGATAAATTGGGGAAAATGTTTTTTGTTGTTTGCCAGAAACAATAATTAAGTCAAAAGCTATATTTTTGCCATCGAATTAATTATTGATTTTGCTTTCCAAACGTCTCAAAATGAACAATTAAAATTTTCAATTATGAGTTTAATATTAAGTTACTTTGCTTTTCGTGATTTTCACTTGTATATTTCACAAATGCAATTAAAGACTTTATATAATATTTCTTTACATTTACACAAAGTTAAAATTTTCAACTCTACACCTCATAACACTCAAATGAAATTTCCGATTACTTAGCTGTAAGTACTGAGTCTTTAAATTTTTTTCCTTGCCCAACAAATTGCACCTTTCTGTCAAAAGCCACATGTCACAATTACACTATGTATACATGAATTTTTTCTTACTTAACTTTAACAAAAAAAAATGTCATACGGTTAATCATAAGGTTAAAGATCCAAGCACACAGCCTTAAGATTTGCATAGAAAGTTTATTGCTTTTTTTTTGCACAATGTGACAAAGCAGCTCCCTATGTATGTATGTATCACAATGTGACAATCTGAAGAATAAAAATAAATCAACAAACAAAAAAAAAACCCAAGAAGCACATTTATTAGTAATTCGAACCAAGTATATCAGATCACTGTGAGATACATTTGGATGGATTTATTTGCTTGAGTCACGTATTTTGTGTGTACGCCTGCTGTTGTGTACGTTTTTCACCATTTTCGTACTACACATTTATAAAACACCATAAGAAAATGAGAACACTTTCACTTAATGTTAAACGACCAAAACCCCTTAGCAAAGAGGCAATAAAAACCGCGCCAATATAACGACATTGAAATATTAAACTACTCGTTTAGAGTTGCATAACAAAGAAAAAAGAAAAATAAAAGAAATAAGAAAACATTGCTGATAAATAAAAAGCGAAAGAGGTTTTTTTGGTGTATTAAGCTTTAAGGATACACGAGTTGGTAGCTGATGGGCAGGAACAATAAGATTTAGCTTTCTCTACAGCTGTTAGCTAACGATATAATGAAATGCAATTAAAAGTTTTCAATATACAATTATGGGAAGTAATAATAGTCCAAAAAAACAAATCAAATTCTACATTTCAGTTTGTTGGCATTTATCAATGCAACAATGGGTTTTTTCTTTGATTTTTTGCAAAAAAAAATATCTGTATGATTTTTGAATTTAATTCTATCTTAACAAATGTTTTCTTTTATTCATGACCAATCTGTCTGCATTTATTTCAAAAAGAAAATCATTTTTCTGTCAAGTAAATTTGTTGTTTAGTAAAAATCGTTAGAGTGGTTTTTGAAAAAAAATTAAAAGAATCAAAATCGTCTTGGATGAGCTTATCATAATTTTTTCTCTAACGTCAACTTACATGAAAATTGACAACAGTTATAACTGAGCATGATACATTTCCACTATAAACAATTAAAAATCAGCGATAACCGCTGCAAAAAAAATCTGTTGTGCATATCGATATCGACCTTAGAAATTATGAACATATAAAAAAATGTTTGTTCCAAAGTTGAAGGAAATACATCTCCCTGTTTAGGTAATACCTCGAAGAACACCCGGATGCACGACAATAACAGAACAACGGAGCAAAGCACGGTATGTCTGAAACCACTTTTTTGGATCGCCAAATTCTTTATTTTTTTTTAAAGCCTCGAATTTTGTTCTATCTACCAAAAAAAATTTGCCATATTAAGTTAATAAAAAACAAGAAACTACGAGTAAATATAAATAATATTTTATATATATGAAAATTACTTATGAATTACCAAATACCAACGAAGGTTATCAAGTTTGAAATATTTTTCTGAAAAAAAAAAAATATCTAAAAGAGGTAATATGTTCTACTTACTCAATCGAGGTTGTCTTGTCGGCCAATGGTCATTAAGAAAATGTTGTATGTCTTTAATATTTAAGTATAAATAGTTGATTAACCATAAGCATTATTGCCAAGCTTGAAGTAATAAGGAAGACTTTTGTTCATGTTTATAGATTAATTTTGCATGTGCTACACCTACTTGTAAATTGTTTTATAAAGAGGAAGAGGATACAATAATAAGTCTTAAGTTAAATTGTTTATAATTCGGTGACTTATTTTGAAGAGTATGAATTTCAATATCTTCTCTTTTTCTTTTTAATTATTTTAATTATTTTATGACTATTGAGAGGTAATAAGATGGTTACTACAAAATTGGTGGGTATACAAATATATATATCCTTCGATGTTTACGGGTTTATTGACCGAAAAGAGGATGGATATGAGTAAAATTACACATGAGTTACAGACCGAAAGCTAGCAAATGTCTTGTCAAAGCGTTTCATACCATAGTAAATCTTGTAAAATCTTGTAAAACTGTATGGTTTCAACCTGACAATAACAATTAACGAATTTTAATTTCTCCAAATTTTGTGATCCTGGCAGCGTTACCACTGCTGTAAGGCCTAAATGGTTCGTGGTATTTACATGTGGTTTTTGGCAAGTTTTGTCATCGTACTATAATAAATGAATTTTTAATTGACAGGGTCACAGATCGGTGGTTTCTGAATGCAAATAAAACTATTTCATTTCTTCTTGACTTTGAGAAAATTTTTTTACTCTTTTTAAGTTTTTATGAATTTTTGTCTAGCTTTAAGCAAGTTTTAAGAAAATGGGAAAATAAAAATGAATTAAAAAACGACCATGATATTGAAAATCTTTTTTGGATGACCAGCAAACAGCGAGTTGGAACCATCAGCCCTTACCATTATCCTCGTCTTTATTGCCACTTTTATAAAATTAGGTTCCATATCTTCAGTACATCTCGAAGTCTTAGTTCTACCTGGAACTGAATTTCGAGCAAACATACAAATTATGGTGCCATGAAATAACGCCGAGTGAAAAACGCCGAATTTTAGCGTTCGGTCTTATTTCACATTTAAAAAGGACTTACGTATTTGTGTAGTTGAAAAATAAAGAGTTCAGAGTTAAAGATAAAACACCGAATTGATACATAGGTGCGTTGCACTGAGACCTGGGTCCAAACCCCAGAGTAATCAAGCTAAAGCCTAGTATGCTGCTGATGCCGATGCAGAACGAAAAATCCCATACAAAAATGACAAAACGAAATCATTAACGTAAAATTTAGTCTTATTTTTCATTTTGCAGTTGCGCTGTTCGATGAACGAAATTGATAAATGTTGCATATTTTTTTTTGGGAAAGTCTACACTCTTTTTTCGTTTTCGTAATAATTTCGTTGTCTTGTTGGCGACCAAAGCTCAAAATTAAATATTTGTTCAAGGGGTATTGGCTCTTGCTATGGAGTGCTGCCAAATTAAGCCGTTTGGAGCTGACAGAAAATGATAGGTCCCATCTATTCATACCAATTTGCATAACGCAAACGGGAATGACAAGAAGTGTGAGCCACTCGGTGTCCTGATTCTCTTGGAGCTATCACACCATTACTTGATATTTTTTTTTATTATACTAATATTTCTTCAAAAATTATGTTTTGTGGGCATGAATCTTTTCAACCAGAAATGAATAAACCGCTAACAGATCATGAGCAGTAATTTTGTATTGTGTAACAGCAGTAGTTGTGTTGTAACTTTAGGGCTGTACAAAATTTGATTTAATTCGTGTTAGCTTAAACTTCGCGTAAAGTTGAAGTTTGTTTGTTTCGTCTTTATTTTTCAGATAACTTTCAGCTTTATTTCACTTTGCCAGAGCGAAATAAGACCGAACGCTGAAATTCGGTGATATTTCACCTTAGTAAAGTGAAATAAAGCCGAATTTCGGAATTCAGCATTATTTCGCTCGGCATTATTTCACGGAACCGTTTCAATTCTGTTCTAAAGTTTTATGTCTTATTCAAGGTGATTAAGTAAATAGTTTTTGGGAAATTCAGTTTAAAACTCAAAATTTAAGAAAAAAAAATCCAATTTTCTCTTCTTGAAATTTTTTGTCAAAATTTTGCAGAAATAGAGTATTTTTTTTTTCAATTTATTGCTTTGTTGCATACTTAGTCGAATACAAGAAATCGCATAAATAATTCGTACCTTATAAGCTTAAAAAAAATAAGAATCTAACAGAAAAAAAACTGCAAAATTTTGAAAGTTTTGCGTTTTAAAATTGATTATTCCAAAACTATGAATTAAGAGATCTTTATTTAAAAAGAAGTTTTAAGAATCAAGTTTTGTCTTTAAGATAAAAATTTTAGTTCAAGGACCCAATTGCGCATAAGCGTGAGTTTTTTCTGGGCACACAGAATATCGTGTGCACGTCAATTTTTGCGATTCCTGAAGAATGAGTTATAAGTTTGTGACAAATATTGTATGCACAATCAGTCAAATTTGTTCACAATTTGTTTGGGCATGAACAGAATGTGTACACGGAAAATCATTCACACTTGCGGAATTGGGCCAGTTAATTTTCTCTGTTAAGTCAATTTTCTATAAAATTGTCCCTAATGTCTGAATAGGGGAATATAACCCCCCTCTCCTATGATTTTTTTCTTCATTTGATCCAACGAACATACTATAATATATAATGCATCACATGCTAAGCACCCTGTATTTGTTCTTATACTATTTAGTAAACTATTAGTTGCTATAAATTTGTAAATAAATTTGGCAATACAATTTTGGAAAGCTGTTTCATGAAAACTCTTGAGTCTACAGAGACAGTTTTGGTAAATAATTAAAGCTAATGCAATAAACTTGAAATTGTACAAGAAAATTTGAATAAAAAACAGTCTTTTAAGATTCAAAGCGGCAATATCTGATAAAAGCGTAGTTTTTGGATTCCTACTTTTTTATACTAAAATTTTTAATTTGAAATTTATTTTCTCAAAAACTATTCACTCCATCAACTTGAACTAAACATTAAATACAAGAACAGAACAGCTTTCCAAAAAGATATAAAAAAATTTAGTAAGATTTTTCCTTGATTTTTAACAATTTTTTTCCAGACACGTCTAATATATATTTTTTTATATATATATATAAAAATACATATATATGATTTTAACTTAAAAAAGGTATCAGGTTTCAAAATTTTGAGTCCTGAGATCATTTTCAACAAATCTGCGTCACTACTTTTGGGATCCATTTTAATGAAACATGCCGCATCTTTAAGACCACCGTGTGTAATGTTCAAAGATTTCAAAGAGAGTGCCTTCTAAAAGTAAAAGCAGACTCAAAGCCTGGGCACAAAGTATAGAACAAATAACAAGTGCCAATTCATTCCCCCAGCCTACACATAGGTACATAAATGCACTGCCACTGGACACATGGGACTGAGCAACCTGAGGACGACAAATTCAAACAGACTAATATTTAGTTTTCACATATTAGAAATTTTATTTGTATTCTACATTTTACCAATGTGTACGGTTAGGCCCCTTATATTCCAAAAAAATTATATTATTTACCAATAATTTAGTCATAAATAATTATTAAGCCAGTTGTAAATAGAAATGTTCAATAAAGCAAAATTGAATTAAATTAAGTAAATAATAATAACAGGCGCATAATAAATCAAAAATAATTGTAATATGTATGTATTTTTATAGAAACAAGAATATAATTAATACATAAATATAAGTTTTAGTTAAAATAACGTAGTATGTATAATAAATATCAAAAATCCGGTATAAGACTATTTTCTAATTTATTAATCAATAATTAAACAACAAAAGAACATCTAATATATATATATACTATCAATATTTTAAAGACTTAACTAAATACTATAAAAAATTTTTTTAAATAGAAAATATATGCACCTCTGTCAAAAAAATTATTTATGCCAAAGTAACACATAATTTTATGTTTCCTCTTTCAAAATAGCCGGCAAAATTTAAATATAATTAAGTTATACTATTCGCATATTGTTTGTCGAAAGCAACATTCAACCACATCATCAATAAAATTTGAATCTTTTCATCCATTATATAATTAAAAGGTATATGGATATAATGAATATGTATATTTAAGCAGATTTTGACATCATTGGTATAGTTTGTGGTAATGTAGTGTTTCTTCTTTCTACTTCCCACAGTTTTCAATTCACTGTCAAGTTCAAGGCAATCACTGTCATAGATCATCATGCAAAGAGTCGTCCGCAAGCTATTTTCTTTTTTTGCTGCTGCTTCTTTGTAATGACCACTCAAGTCTAGACGCATACTCGCACAAAGTGTGAACAACCATTAATCTTATAATTGACAGAAAAAAAAAAAAACATCAAAAAACTCCATAATAACAAACAACTCAATATTTGCCCAAATACTTATAATGGTCTACTTCAACGCAACAACTGTCAGCTGAAAAAATCTGCAAAATGACGAAGAATAATCACCACAGGCACAGCTTAGCATGGTGATGGCGGTGTAAATGATTGAAATACTTCATCTGGAATGCCACTTTCACGAATTTTTTTTCTTTTTTACATCAAGTCTGAAAAGGGGGTTTACTTTATTGTATAATAGTTTTGTGTCTGTAACTTATTTGGTGTAATCCATGCTCGTACGATTTTATTTGATTACCCACCTACGGACCATAAACGATTCAGTGAAGTCTAAGTCGAAAAAATCAATCACGAAATGAGTTGCACTTATACCACCAGTTATAATTCGAACTGTTGGTGAATTCGAACGATAGCAATGAGCAATGATATCCGGAAGAGAAAAGCCTCTTTGTTGATCAACACAAATTAAATATGGCCACTAGGTACGGTACCTGTTAAACATGGCGTTGTAATGCGCTATGCGAGTTTATAGTTTGAGCAATAAAATAAAATTTAAAGGAAAGTAGCAGCGAAGTATGAGTGTTGATGACGATTGGCAGCCTGCAATATGGTTAAAGATGAAAATTTAACTTTTGATTAATGTTGTTTGTGATATTTGAAGTAGTTACTTGCAGTGCAACGATATGTTATGCAATTAAAATTTATATACCAAATCAACTGGTTGTAATTAGGGAACACTGATGTGTGGCAGATGGATGAAATGAGGTGTTTTAATCAGCGTAATAAGAATCAGATTATAATAAAGTTTTTGAAGATACGCTACAGTAGATTATGGTTTTTGTTTTGCAATTGGGATTCATAATTCATATAATTCAAGTGAATTACAAGTTAATTGTAAAACTTTGAATCAGAAGCAGCATAAAGCTTAAGTCACGCTTTGAAATGGCCTACAGATTATAAATTTACAATTATTCATAAAGGCAATGTTAAGATTGCATATGGCTAGCACGTATTGGGGTCACTTAACAGTTTTGTAGCAACTTATATTTTTTTGGCATATCACTCTCTGTTGTGAGAGTGCACTTTTGTACACATACGCACATTGGGCATTTCTGCACGTGATATTGCGTAGGTTCTCTTCGGGGAATTCGTTTAAATTTTGTAAGCTTTGTAACCATCACATTTAATTTATAAAACTTTGTTTACTTTCGATAAAAGTCGTGCGAATTTTCAAGGTTGCTAGATATTTTCTTGTTTACACTTGAAATCGATAATAAGTTCATTTTATAGTCAATAAGATACATATTGAGGTTGTAAATCTACGCATGTGTACAAAAATGTGGAAAGGTCAATGAAAAAGAACGAGTTTTTTTCCGAAGGGCTCGGATCTTAATTATTCATATAAAAAATTCAATGAATAAAATTATGCTCCTAGTAACCCAATAAATAAAGTATCTATTTTCAAACTTTCGAGTTCCGAGATACTGCCTCTTGCGAGGGACTAACAAATCCTCCAAGAGTGTACTTATCAAGAATAAGTGCTACTCATTTAGCCGTTCGGACTCCGCAAAAAATTTTAGGTTCCCTCCATTCCTGCCAACAACACGCAGGAAATCATAGAGTTTTTCTTCAAACTTGGCACATACTGTTTTTTGGTCATTAAAAATAACGGTACTTGCCATACGGTTTTCTTAACAATTTTACAAAATCGTGTTTTCGTGCAAATGGCTCCACAACTTTTCTTAAAAAAATCAATAAATTACAGTTAGTGAAAACTACCTTTGGGTGGAAGCCCATTTTTTTTAAATGGTTATTTTATGGCATATCCCAAGGAACTAATTTTTCTCCAAAACGCCTTTCCACATATCCATAATTTTCTACGCGGAAGAAAGTTTAATTTGTATTGGATACCAAAATCTTCAAAAAATCAATTTTTTTTAATTTTTAAAAATTTAAATTTTTTTTAACTTATAACTCAAAACCTATTTTGAAAACAATAACGTCGAGTTTTTTTTTAAACACTTGTAAAAAAAATTTAAGAAAACAAATTAATTTTGATAACACATTTTTGTGTGTATAGTCTAAACCTTGTAGTTTCATAGAAGAGAGACCTTGCATCTGACCCCGCAGTTCTGGGTTTTTGAGGAGTTGTTTGTGATGTTGGTCTGATAAATAATCCAAGTTTTCGACCTCGAGCGACGAACGCATCATGGTAAAAAATTCAAAAAACCGCAAAATTTTCGCGCTTCTTTCAATAACTGTTGATTTATATTTAAAGGACTAGGACTAGTTGATAAAAATATTGCTGCACGATTTGAAATTGATCAAACTTGCATCAATTTGAGCCCAAAATCGTTTCTGTAGTCCCAAGAATTTTTAAGAGACACCCTTTCCAATTGTATCAAAAATAAATTTATAACAACAAGCATGAAGGATTGCACTTGTTGAATTATTGATTCAAAATGGCTTCCTTTAGTTTTGCAAAATGGCGTTTTATCCGGCTTACTCACTTGGACCCATCAGTCATAAACTTATGTCGTTTTTCATTGAAAACCCAGAAGCATTCCAAAGCGTCCAGAAATCTTATGAAACAAAAAATTTCGCTTCTCGATTTGAAATCAGAATCCACTCGAGAAGCGCTAATACTTTCAAACTCAAACGTTAAAACAAACAGCGAAAAGTTTCTATTTAGTAATTTACCAACACAGGGAAAAAACTTCAGAATTGAGTAGAAGTATCAAGTTCTGTTCCATTGAATTCAGAATGAGCGTCTTCTGAACCAATGGAAAACGAAATTAGTCGACTTATCGTCGGCTTTCCATCAACACCTCTTAAGTCATTAATGACATTTTAATGTATTTCTGATCAAACAAAAAAAATTACTGAATTCAAATATTAATGTATCTTTGCTGTGTTATAGTTCCTTTTGGATCTATCAACCAGTTTAAAACCCCGAAAAATAGATCCTAATTGGTGTTTATTGAAGTGTAATCGAACTTAAGCGAGGAGATTGAACTCCAAACATGCTGCTGTCAATTGTTGTGTCAGTACATATACATAATGTATGTATTGAAGTGCTAGTTTATTAAATGTTATGAAGTTATTAACCTTCCAAATAAGTTTGTGAAATTTTGCGTGTACCTAAAAATCAAAATAATAATTGTATAATTTTTTTTTACGCATGCACTATTTAAAATAGGTAATTACCTTTAAGACTATCGTTTAAACAAATGATTATTTTGTAAAAAATATTTCTAATTATTCAACAAAGATACACGACCATGACGACCATGAGCTCATTATTTATCCTAGAAATTGAATTGGTAACTAAACCAAACCCATCATATAGCATAACAGTTCGTGATTTTTTTTTGTATAGCAAAATTTATGTCATCTTTGAAATAATAAAAATAATACGAGTATAAGATACAAATCTCTATTATTGTCTTAATGTCATATATTTGGGTTTTTTAGGTCCATTAATATTGTGTAAAAAAAATTTGAGGAGTGCTTAAGAAGGTCAATTCTTTAAAAGTATTTTTGTACTTGAATTTGCTTATAAAATTTGTATTAAAAAAGTTATAATAACTGCTTTAAATAAACCAATTAAGTTTGTACGCAGTAGTAGAAAAAAATTTAAGTTAATCAAAGTGTTATTAGTGTTTTGAGTGATATTTTGCCATTTCACATAAGACATAAACATTACAAATATGTAATTGACAACATTCGGAATAAAAGTGTTTATTTAGAGGTCAATTATTTTTTGGAAAGACCACTTCCAAAGAGTGGGATGAAAAATTCGCATATTTAATCTCAGAATTCCCGTGCTAACTTATGTGAATGTCATGACTGGTAGCATTGATCCATCAAAAAAGATCTTTTTTTAGTTCAGAGCGTTCAAAATATGTTTCTTTTTTCAGTCAAAGCTGGCTTAGTGTAGCCAACTTCCCTTTTTTTTATTTCACAAAACAATTCAAATGGGCGCGTTCAATACATCAAATTTCAATTCCGATTTTTGAATCTTTAAAGTTTTTGATTGGCCAGCTGTCAGATGAAAATCAAAACTCATTACAAGTGGCCTTTCGATTCGCAATTCGGAAGAACTCTCTGATCTGGAACGCCAATAAAACAAGCACATGTAATTTAATTCTGAAGTTTTTGTATCCCTGTATGTGTGCAACTTCACATATGGACTCCGAAATAATTCTTCACATTTGCTAACTTGGCGGACACAACTATGAATGAGTATGATTACATATTTCAATCAAAGGATTCAAGAAAATGGGAAAATAATATTCTTTACGAAAAATAATTGTTCTTAGAAGAAATGTACTTATTTTTAGCTAAGAATTTACTTTTAGTTGTATTTGACAACTATGTGTTTGAATGTATGAGAAGTTCTTGTTTCGATTCTGAAATCAAATTTAGATTGGTTTTCTCTTGTTTTCAGGAGAAGAATTGTCATTCTGAATGCCAACTGAACCCTTTCATAAGAGTTTCCACGCATTCCGATCAAAAAGGCCATAAATGTGTTACCAAGATGTTTTTTGAAATTAAATCAAAAGCTCTGATCATACTAGAATATAAAGAAAATTTGAAAAGAAAATTCATACTTTGCTCAGAGCTTACTCTGATCACTCGAGCTCAGCTCTGCTCTATTCAGAGCTTAAAAGAAAAACTTCAATTGAGGGTTGAGGGTGAGTCGATTTTGAAATGAAAAAACGGAATATATGTGGAGATATTGATAAAAGCCTTTTTTATTTGAATAACCTATGAATGGAATATGACACGGTTCAAATGTTGGTGGCACATATCCAAGAGGCTCAATTTTAATGACCTAGCCGCACTGATCTCGCTGAATCTGAGCGGTGGCCTGGGTTACGTTGACCTCGAGGACATCGATCGAATGTGGCCTAGGTACTCGTACTTAGCATATATTAGTGATTTCAGAAAGTCTTACGGTGTCAAATCATTCGATCTTGGAAAACAATTCACCTCACCTCCGCAAGTGATAATCCTTTCTTCAAATGCTATCCTTTTGGAACAACACGCTTCTCGTTCATCTATATCATTGAATTTGGGCAAATAAAAATTGTGACATTTCTTTAACGTATGTTGGTTAATTGTTTTGTTAACATCAAATGGGTGCTCCTCGTTGCTACAAGAAAAGACTTATTTTTGTAATAAAGTATTTGCACCTATGTATTTGCACCTATTGCTCCATCGTGTAACTTATCATGGTGTTTTAGCAGCACTGGAGATTGAATAATAATCAACAGATTTGACAGACACGGCAAAAGCTACATGACCCCAACATACTGTCAACATTAACCAATCCCTCTTGGAAAATCTCTCATTTTTTGTTTTATACCTCAGATAACAATGCACAGTGGTCCGTATATTTGTGCTTTGGCGACAAAAATTATTTCTCACTTAATTTATTGATTGATTTTAATGATATTTTGCCATCTTAATGATTTTGGGAGCTTAATTTATGTATTTGTAGTGATTATTTTACTTGTCTTTTATGTGAGAGCTTCACAATTTAGGTCAGAACTTTGTAAAAAATTGCAAAATTGAAAAAAAAAAAACACCGTCCAAATCAATAAATTAGCAAAATATATGTTTAAAATCTCTTGGAATATGTATTTGAGTGTATAATCTCATATAAAAGTGATTTCAATACAGAATTGTTTTAGTTTTGTATAGTCGTATTAATATTTTTTCTGGTTGCATTATTTAAATTTCTAATCAAGCAGACAGTTGGAAAAAACATTTGAAATACCGTTATTTATTAATAATAAATTTTTATTGTTTTGACGTTAGATTTAAACATTAACAGCCTTATTTATTAGTTTTTTTAGGTGGTTGACTAGTAAGACATGTTTTTAAAAGTCCTTAATAGTCGGAAACATGCCTAATTTAATGAAATAAAATTTAAATGTATACAAATCTTAGTCAACCGATGACTTAGTCCAAGATAGAAAACTTTAGGACAACAGTAAACAAAAGTTTATAAATAACTTTTTGGAGTTGGACGGCTGTCTTAAGTAAGAGAAAGTTTATAAATAGGACTGTTAAAGATTTAACTTTCAACTTTTTGAGCAGTTGCCCTAAAATATGATTTTCAACTTCCATTGACAAAATTATAAAATTTTCTTTCAGATTCAATCAGATTTGGTGTAAAAATAGTTTTCAATATAATTATAAAATAGTTCTAATCATTTGGGGGCATTGCTCAGCATATAAGACTAGCTTTTCTAAATTTGGTACAAATCTGTATTGCAATCATTTTGTAAGATTAGTGACCGAGTTTCTGACTTGGTAGTGCTTTTTTAATCAAGTTATCTGGCATAAAATGTGAAAGAGAAAATATTGAATTTAGTGTCCCCAAATCATTAAAGTCTCTCCAGAACCAACGCAAATGCTGAGCGCTTTGCAGCGAATCATTCACAATAGTACAAAATATGACAAATACACAACGCTAGGCAACAACAAAAATTCGTCGTCATTGCTAATTCGCATTGGTTTGGGAGAGCCTTAAAGGTTTTAAGCAAACGTATAGGCATGAATTGATGCTACATGCAAAATGTGTCCTTATGAATTACTCTAGTTCCAAAATGGAATGAAACTGTGTAGCACACCTTCTTACAGCTGCATTTTCTTGAGTGTTCTAAACTATGTGTGTACCATTCAACTTTGACAAAGTGCTATGACTTTAAGCTACATACAAAACAGCCAACAACAGTGGTAGTGAATGTTAATAGATCCAATCATAATAACAAAAAAAATAAACAAGTAAAAAATGGTTACTTTACTAGAGTAGAGTGCACTTAACCTTTCTAAATAAAATCTAAGTCATGCACATATGATTAAACTACCCATATATAAAACCAATAAAACAATTATATATTTCACCATACATAATAAACAATGGTTTGTTCTCATAAAATCAACCTCTTTTTCTGGCTTAAAACTTCTTTGAATTTATTATAGACTCCCAAGAAACTAGAGCCAATTGCCTAACGTTATGGTTAATTCAATGTTCATAAAACTATTCAAATACAGGCTATATGGTAGGCCATTACTTATAATTGCATTCTATCTATGATAGGAACTTTTTTTAATGCAATTTATTGCCACAAACCCAAACAAGTTTGTCATTCTAAAAGATTTAATCGTTTTGGTCGAAAATTACTTGCTTGGCTGGGCGCAAACAATCTAATGGTTCATATACCATACAACCATTAAAACTATCAAATCAGAAAAACATGGTCCATGCAGCCATACATATATAATTAAGGATTTATGTCAAAAAAACACACGCAAATATATTTTGAAATGTCTAATTATAATGAAAAAATAATTCTGATCTCCAAAATATCTTATCGTACGAAAGAAATCACACCGCATCAGTTCTAATGATTCTAAATAATTGGAACCCTCTGTTCGGAAAACAACTTAAAATCCAATTACTGTCCGGTTGGAATGTATATCATAATGTGATTTTTAGAGGTTTTCTTTTGTTTTTGACTCCCGCAACATTTATGTGTGTATTGTGTAGTCTTCCGCGTAATTAAAATTGACTAAATATGAGTACTACGACACTACCTGATTTTTAAAGTCTAAGCCTAATTATTATATGAGTATGTTTTGACCATTTTTGTGATTGTCGATAGTTATTCATGTCATTCTATGGCAAGCGCTTAACATAAGCGGTGTATAAAATTTTTTGTGGATATTTTGTATTCATACTGCAAAATTTTAATTCGCGTGTGTACATTTAAATTTTATTACTTATCAAAATGTAAATAAAATGGTTTTAAAAAATATTTTCATCAATTTATAAGTTAAGAGAGAATGATAGAATTAAAAAAGTGATTTGTTGCTTTTGTTTTATTTTCATTTTAGAATGACGCGGCTCAGTAGCGCTGGATTGTTGCTCCTACTTTGTGTCGGCGGAACATTCACTGCAGATATCCTTATGGTGACAATGGGTGGAACGAAATCACATAAAATTCCTTTTTGGGAGCTGGCCAAGGGGCTTATTTCCAGGTATGTTCGAAATATTAAAAAAAAAATAACATTGTATACCTACGAGTATGTATCTAATACATAGTTTTGTGTTCATCTAATCATATGCATTGGTTTATTTTATCTTTTGAATCCATACAACTTTGATCAAAGGGCACGGTAGTGTCCAGCCTAGTTCGTGGCAATACACCCTTTTTATAGGAACAAACTTAGGCAATTTTCGACACCCCTCTAACTCTATTACTTATATGAGCTCAGAAACTTCAAACTCTCGGTACGAGTATTTGGTGAGCTGATCAAACATACATTTGTGGCTCTGGCTCATCAAATTTCAACCTTTTGTCATTAGTATGATTGCCGAGATATAGGACTTCGAAAATTGCTTAAAAAGTATCTTACTATCTGACTGACTAACTCACTCACTCACTGGCAGATCTTCTTACTTTTTGTGGCTGACTTTTAACGCACAGGTTTTTTGTAGGAACATAAATATAAGAACTTGGCTCTTTTTTTAACATTAGCATATGTGTGTGTTATGATATTTAAGGTCTTATGAGGCTTTCGGACAAAATTTTGAACTCACAATCAGATTCAAAGATTTTGTTATTTTTTTTGATTCGATCATACCAGATGACTTTCACTTTCGAAGATAAGTCATCTTGTGGCAATTTGATTTACTAGAAAGTCAAAATATTTGAAAATAACGACCCTTATAATATGGGTTATTTCTGACAAAATTTTACACCTTTGGTTTAAACTTATGTTCAGAAGAAAAATTGAGCTCAGTTCAAGGCTTAAACGATAATGTGAAACTGAAGATTAGTAAGTTAGTTCATTAGAACGTTTATGTCATGGTGAAAAAGTTTCGGGTTATTTGGTTAATTTCTTATTATAAAAAGACCACAATTAAAAAATACAATATTTGACGATTTCCAAAAGCGAATATTTCAAAAACAAGGATGAAATTCAACAATCGTCCTCAAACAGAAGGAAGACCTAATCATTGCCTTTAAAATGATATAAATATCATATATGTACTTTTCTGCTGTTTTCCAGAAGTAAGGAACCGTTTTGGCAGTTTTAAGTTATTTTTACAAAACCTGTCACTAAATTTTCGAAAAAAGAACAACCAAAATTAAAATGTACATAGCTTGAAAATTTTAAAGTCAAAATCCCATTCTTTTGTATGCAATTTAAATTTCGGCAGTGCATAACTAATCTCGTGAATGAGATGCTTGGGAATTCACTTTGCCAATTTTTTCATATTGCTCAAAATTTTTTTCGGAGGCCATTTAAGACCTACACCTTTATATAATACGAACAATCTCAATAGATCTATTGTGCTTCCCAAGGTGTAGGCAAGGTATAAGGTATAAGGAGGGATATTGATTATTGGAAGCTAAGGTATAGGAGGTCTACTTGAACAATCCTAAATTCTGACAAAAATGAGGCGTCACCCAGTTCGTCAAAAAAGTGATCTTCGAGGGCTGCTTTTCTAGTTTTGGTTAGGCTGGGACATTCACAGGGGAAGTGAAATAAGCTCTTCTTTTTCATCTTGACACCCTCTACACAAGTCAGACGAGCCGATGCCCATTCTTACTAAGCGGGTTCCAAATTTGCTGTGACCAGCTATGATTCCAAGAGGGATAGTTGAGGCCTGCTTATCTTGAGTAAATAGTCATTTTTTTCTTTGAAATATCCGGCCATAAGTTCCTCGAGACACGACAGGTATGAATTGTTGACCATCTGTCGTGGCAACTTTGAGAAAACTCTGTCAAATTCTTCTTTTTTCCTGCACTAGTGGCCTAAGAACTGAGAAGTCGGTTTGGCACGGATCAAAAGATGACCCGATTTTGATCAATTCATCTGCCATTTTGTTTGCGTATTCATATGTCACGATGCACTGGGACCCATGGAACCCATCGAAGTGTAACTGTATTTGGTACACTTAGACTGGCTATAAATACAAATTTCAATATTTTTGTTGACTAATTTACATGTGAAAAGACTTTTTGCACTTCCACTTGAAAGACACTGCAAAAAACTACCCAAGAGTGGATTAATTGAAAAAAAATACACTGGGGTATACTTCTTAAAAAATTTGAAAAACTATTGCTCTTTCAAACGCGAAAGTTAAGAGCACCCAGAACTCCTTTACCTAGGCCTTTCTTGAAAAAAGACCAGGGGTGAAATCGGCTAAGGTGATTTGTGATAGCTGACAGTCACAACACAATAGAAATGCTATAGCGTTGTGCCTGCAAATTATCAAAAATCACCTTACCGATTTGACCCCAGATCCAATTTCGAATGTACTGTCAATTACAGAGATTCTTTTTTAGCCGCACTGCACTTATGTGGAATGCTCTCGAATAAGCTCCATTTCTCGATATCGTGGTCTTGTTTAACTATAAGTAACAATTATCTGTATCAGTCTGGTTTCGGTATGGTCTCACAATCAGTCTCAAAACAATAAAATGCACGACTTGATTGTTAGATGTTCTTGATTTTGTTGTTGAAGTCACTTGGTTTTCTATGATTGAATGTAAACTTCATATCACAAATATTAAAATTGAATGAAAGAGGTTCTTTTTGACTAAAGTTTTTTTTTTATGACTTAACATTTTCTATAAGGGCTTGTTTCACAATGTCTAATTAAGTTCCGATAAGGTCATAAGTTCGCAGGGCAACAATTCACTATTTTGTGGCCCATTAACTGTGGGCTATGACTCCGCCGAAAATGTATGTGTTAGATAATTAATCAGAGCTTTATCTACTCAAATATAGTAAAAAAGTTGGATCCATATCAGTTAAATAATTACTTTGAAAAAAAAAAAAACAATTTTTCGGTTGCAAGGGCTGTTAAAAAAATGGGTTTGGAAGAATTGTTAAAAATTGTACCTTCCCAAGCTATAGGAAAACAGGTTGCATCCAAGATTCAAATCCTATGAAATATATGTGTGGCAGTGAGTGGTTTTTACTAAAACCAAATCCAAAATTTCTTCTCACCAAAAACAACAAAGTATGAAAATTTCATCCTTTCCAAAAGATCAGATTAAAAGAATTGATTGCTTGTAATAGTTAATAAACAAATAATAATAATAAAATTTTACTGCTGATAGTCTTGATAAAGTTCGGTCTAATAAATGTGGTGTCGGCTCGCTTTTATTTCGATATCGATTCATATGCTCTAGCGCTGATGGCATCGTATCGGTATCGTTTCGGTTTCTGCTACCGATACCAAAAGAGACCGAGCACGCATATGTATTATAATAAAAGAAAAAATTTGACTACTCTACGGAGAAGTCAGAAGCACTCTTATAACTTTGTTTTGGTAAGACTGCAGAGCTTAGTTAAAAATCTTGAATTTTCAAAAGTTTAAAAGGCAGAATTCAGCTAGACATAAACGCAAAAATAAAATAAGGGCAATTGGTTTTGCTTGTTTGTTGAAATCATAGAACTTTTTGTTCTTTAAAAACCATTGCTTGATTTTGATTCATTACTGTGAAGTCTTGTAAATAATTCAGTTTGAAATTTAATTGTTTAAAAGCTTACAGAATTTCTTCCAAAATAAACCATAGGCTAAATTACTTAAAGGGGAAGTCCTTTGTTTCAAGAGCATTTTGATGTTCTCCAGCTGAAATAACCTTTTTTCTTAATAAGTCTTTTTTGTTTGAACTTAAAGTCTCTTTTCCAAATGTCTTTTTACTTTTTATCCCAAGAAAGCAAAACAAAAAGCCAACAAAAAAATCTTAATACTAGTTCTTTATGCCTCAACTTCCAATTGTTTCAACCAACGGGCTATGTATGGCACGTACATACATCAAGTACTTGGCCATTGTTAACAAAATTCCACCTGAAATATAAACAATGCCAAAAGCAATCAATGATCATGATCAATATCCATAAGAATCAGAATTCAAGAAAAGCTATAATAAATTTTTATCACGTCTACAATCTTTGTAAAAATAATTTTATATATGATTTATTCATTGCAATTATATTTATTGTTACACGAAATCAATGGTAATGCCCTCTAAAATTGAGTTGTTCATCCATCAAAATACATCATCATCATCATTTTCATCATCTTCATCATCACCATCATCATCATCATCATCATCTTCATCGAACCTAGTATGGATATGAAGATAGAGGCATTGTTTGCTTGAATTCATGCTTTAACTACTATCTATAACTAACAAAGTCAACAAAAAAACACGCTTTATTTTCACTGTAATATACCACTGGGTTTTTGCTTTTTCTTGTACTTGCTGCACATTCTTTTTTCTCTCCTGTTTTATTTTCAATTTCTTTATAATTATTATACTGCTTTTCCATAAAATAATATTATAATGTTGTTTTATACCATTTCCCCTTTCTTACTTAACTTGCATGATAGTAAAACTGATGATTGGACGTGTTGTTATTCATATACAACTTAAAATATTTAAGTAAACAAAATATTAATGGATATATGTACGCTGGAGGCTTGACTCTAAATGGGTGCCATACATAATTTTGAATTTTTAATTCATTGAAAAATTGAACTGAACCAATATAAGAATAAGAAATAATTTAGCTGTCACTTTAGGGTCTATTTGTCCAATTTCTATTTCTAGTCTAATTTTTATTTTAAAAAATTAGAATGGAATATTGTGAGTTATAGGAAAAAAAAAAATAGGTTATAGAACGCAGAGGCATAACTCCACAGAAAATATATAAATAAGTCTATAATGGACTTTATGAACTAAAATAAATAAAAAACAGATAAAATCAAAAATAAATAAGTTCATTGCAGGAATCATTTGCATTTGGATATGCCTACATTTTACATTAAATGAATTACTAACCATTTGTTTGCTTTGTAAACTATTTGTATTAATTTTAGTTTTTTTTTTCTAAAAATTTTAGAGGACACAACATAACATTTTTGAGCGGTTTCCCAGCTGATTTCTCAATCAATGGATTACATGAAATAACTCCATCCGGACTAGTTGAATATATACAAAACTATACAAATTGGGATCTATTGGGTGCTAGAATGTCTGGAGAAATGCCAATTTCATTTTGGGATGGTATTCGTTATGCATTTCAGGTAAGTTGTCATTTTATATTGCATATGTATATAGTTTTAAAATGTTGTTATATAAAATTAACACATAAACAAAATTAGCTATGGAATTATTTTGAGGAATGTTTAAAAGGGGATTGGTGTAATTAAAAAATTGTTAAACACGGATTTACTATTGAGTTTGGAATAATAATAAATCATAGAAATAATGAAGTTTATATTCAGGGTTTTTCAGAGAGGGTCATTTATTATTTGAAAAGCATTATGCAAATAACTTTTTGCTTATTTGTTCAAGTAATTAAGCTATGTCAGAGGTTTAAAATAAATAAACGTTTTAACTAATTTAGTAGAAGTCAAATTGGAATAGAAGGCTTATTTTCAAGCCTTTTAACTTAGAAAAAATGATCTTTGAAAATTGATCTGTATTTCTATTTTGAAAATCGGGATAATGACAGTAATATAATAATTAGGTCGTACACGTACTTTATCTTATGAGGCTGAGGGTTTAAATTTTTCTTAAATACGAGAAAAATATATTTTTTTTTTAAAGCATGTAATGTAAAAAGAAGAAGCAAAAAAATTTATAAAATAAATAAAGAAAAAATGTTCTTGCAGGGCATTTTCTACTAACCTAGCAAAGAAGTCCTTTGAAAGTAAAATTTTATGTTATAATTTTGTCCAACAAAGTTAAATAAAGTTGCCGATGACACTATTAACTGCGTATTTATTCCCTGTCATGTAACATAAACAGATGAAAAGTGATTTTTAGGGTTCCAAAATCGTTTTTAAAAACCAAACATTGCCTAAATCAAAAGTGTATACCCTACAAAAAATATTCTGCCAAAAAAATGTATCCCCGGTCATTTACACGTGGCTCTAAGCCCATGCTTTTCGCATGTATTGGATTTTCGCTATTTTCAGGTTAATTTTTTTTTCTCTCGAATTAGTGCATTTTACTAATTTTTATCGTTTTTGGTAGTAGACCACACTAATTTTAGCATAGTTTTTAAGAAAAAAATATTTTCGTTAACGGTTTTTTTAGCATTTGTATGGAAGGTACCCGTTATATAAAAGTATTTCTCTTTTCTTAAAATATTCAATAAAGTATTAAAAAAACACTTAAATACCGAGCTTAAAATATTTGACTTTCCAAAAATAATAGTTAAACATTTTTTTAATATTAAAATAAAAAAAACTATTTAAGAAAAAATTATTGAAATCAAAAATATCGTTTTGAAGAAATTCAAAAATAAGAAAAATGTTGCTTTAAGAGGTACCATTAATAACCATTTTTTGGAGAAATGGCTTTTCACCCAAAGATAGCCTTTAAATATTTTTAGTTGAGCCGTTCTTGAGTAAAATAAGATTTTTTTAAATTGCTAAAAAAAAATTGTACAGCAGGAACCATTATTTTTGATTCTAAGAAAAATTTAAAAAACGTGAGGGGAAAATCACTTAAAAATCGATCCAGCCAGTAGGCTGTAGCCGAACAGACAGACAGATAGACAGACTACTTTTTTCGCCTTCTCTATGATCGTAATGTCTGATCAAAATCATTAATTTTTCTTCGAATTTTTTTTTCGAATGTTGTAGTTGTACCTTACCTATATGTACATACATATATGTATATTGCAAGAAAAAATAAGGGATTATAATTCTGGCTTTAAAAACAACTATTGTATTATGTATATTGTAATTGCTTATATTCTATATGACTTCTAAAGAGCATTTTTTGGTTTCGTGTAGAAAAATCTCGAGATTTTATATAAATGACCAACAGGGTTTTCTCTATTCAGAAGTGATTCAATACTTAAGTTTACTTTTTTATCACCTAAAAATTTCAAAAGCTGAATTCAATAACAAGTCCGGTCCGGCAACCGAATCTCGAGCGCTTTTTAGGAGGATATTTTTATTTATCACATACTTAAGATGAAATTAAACCTAGGAGTCGTAAATTTTTATAAAATGGGGCCCATATTTCATATGTCCAGTCAGGAAAGCGATATTCCTGGCCTTTTTGTGATTTGGAGGACCTTATTTTTATATATTTTTACTTTTTTATCCTGGTACTAAAGGGGAAAATGTCCAATTTTATAATTTTTGGAATATCGAGAATTATGCTTTTTAATGGCTCAAAATACTTATTGAAAATTAAACTTTATATAACCTTCAATATCCTTTTAAAAAAATATATGCCCTTATTACAATCATAAGATATCTTCCTCTGAGTCATATTATAGTGTCCTTAAGTCAATACATATTGTAAAAATGGACATTGGCACTTCTGAAACCAATCTGGCTACCAAATTTATTTTTAAAATTCTAAAGACAAGGTTTTGCTTGCAATTTTTTGTTGTAATCCTGTCGCCTGAAAGCGATTTTTAAAAATGGCACCCAATCGATGGAAAATGATAAAATAAAATTAAATAAATGTAAAATAACGGTTGATATATTTAAAGAGAAGTGTTGAGTAGACGCAGATTTTGGTACAATGTAAGTATTTCCAGTTTTCGGGCATACTTTGTTTGATGTCAAAATTAGAATCTAAACTTTTTTTTTAGAATTCTTACAATTTCTAGAAAAAAGTTGCGGAAACGCCACCAGAACCAGACATTAAAAAAAAGTATGTTCCCGAAAAGTGACAATAGCTACTAACATTTTACCCGAAGGTGCGTCTACTAAACACCCATATTTACAGACAATAGATGTTATTTTATCAATTAAGTCTTCCGAGTAATTTATGAGTTTTTTTGTTTTTAACAATTTTAACAGATTGATGGGCGGCTCCATTTTTGAAAATTACGTGCTGTTGCCTGCAATTACAAAAAATTACTTTCAAGCTTGCTGGCTCCCTTACCATGGCAAAAATGAGTTCCAATCATAAGCAAAATGTTTCCTGCCCAGACATTAAATTTGCTTTGATCATGTGAAAAATAATATACCAAACCTACTCAACATATGGAGAGAATAGTTTTTTTTTTTCAATAAAAAGACAAAAAAAAGCGACTTCGCTCGAGTAAAAATCGATTTTACCGAAACCATCATAGCCCCAACATGTAAAACACAATGTGAGCATTAGAAAAGTAGGATAGATTTTAAGCAGAAATACTTTTGGTTATGCAAATTAGTTTTGTGTGTTTTTTTGAATATCACAATGAGGAGGAAAAATAAAGCTAGGTGAATAAAACTCCACAAATTCGTGTGGATAAAGAAAGAACCTCTAAACTTCACACTACGCCTGAAACTGGATGTAAGCTTCTTATATTAATTCAACCTACACTTCTTATTGTTTTATCGCATCATTTTTCAAATCAAATTGTACCTAAATTTACCTAGGTAAAAGAAAAACGAAGTTCTTGCTACAACTCTTTTGTTTGAAAAGAAGCCATGAAAAGATTACATATTCCTATATTTAGCTTCAGGATTGTTTTGGATTATATTTCAAAATATTATACCATTTAATACTATTCAAATTAAAGACCATAGACTGTTTGTAAATTAGCTAAAGAGAAGACTATACCTGTTCCTAAAAGTCGTGACGTTGATGAATTTCAACTTTTTACTATTTAACCTCTTCTCTCAAAAGTTTTGAAAAGCCTAATAGACCAAGAGCCAACGACATAAAAAAGACAAATCAATTGCGTAGGGTTGTAAGTCATATCAATTATTGCTTTTAAGTTGTGGAACCAATAAACGTTTGTCTATCTACAAAAACACTTGTCGAATAAGTGTAAGATTTGACGTAAAAGATAGAGAACAGTGATGTTTAAAAGCATTACTTGTTTACCTGAATGGCTTTTGGAAAATTTTCTAAGACAACAATTGTTCAAAATTTCAAGCTGAATATCTTTTTCGTGTACACTTTTGATGAACAAATTTTACGTTAATTTTACACCTGTTTGACACGTGCTTAGGTAGGCAGACAAACATAGCCTCAAAGGCTATTATTCGATATGACTTACAATATGTTTCGCAAATTACTTGAATTTTTGTTTGTGGATTCACATGCTGCAGGTAATTCTTTTGTTTTTGGAATGGAACTTTATGGAATACAAAAATTGTCTTTAATAATAAAAAATAGAAATAGAAAATGGAAATTGTGGTTTTATTCTTCCTTTTTAAAATAAATTTTGTTTCTTACCTATCCCAACAACACAATTGGGAGCTCTTTGGTGTTTTTTGAGAATCGAAAACCCAGAGAATTGTTTTGACAATTCTTTGGGTTGTCAAGAAAGCCTGGGTCAGCACTGGGTAAACTTCAACCAACGAACCTAATAGTATAATAAAATAATTTGTTTCCAACCAATCTCCAACCTAAACATAGCTGAGTATGATAGCGCTTATTGCAGTTGTGGAAAACATTAGAAAAGTTGGTTGATGGTGGCAACTATATCTTTGGCTATTGAATTTTTTGAAAGTATTTGATACAGTTAATTGTTACTTAATAAAAAGTTCAGAGATCAGTTTAATTTTGCAATGCATTTACCCACCACCAACGTCAGTTTTTCTTAAGTTATCGAGCATACTGGCCACGGTTAGTTAGTGGCCAAAGTTTGTTTTCTTCTTTTGTTTTTCCTGTTCTATATTACTTCAATAATAAGCTCTGTTGAAAAGATTCT
The DNA here is from genome assembly GCA_946251815.1 of Dasysyrphus albostriatus. Lineage (NCBI taxonomy): Eukaryota > Metazoa > Arthropoda > Insecta > Diptera > Syrphidae > Dasysyrphus > Dasysyrphus albostriatus. Next base: position 11,132,817 of record OX276337.1, read on the forward strand.
TTACAAAGATACAATATAGTTTAGGGCAATAACATAAAAAAGTGGTTCATAAGCTAAACATCACATCTACATAATGTACAATTGTAAATACATGCATACCTATTTAAGTCAACACGAAGGGCGCTTGCCTATCCCAAAATGTTTTCATATGTTAACCTTCTGCAGTTCAACGGCTTAGTTTTTGGCTTGATAAGTCTGTTGGCTATACAGCTTTTTATGCCGTCCCTCATAAGGTAATTGGCGTTGGTTCGTCTTTTTTTCTGCGAACCTCAAACTCAGGTACAAAACAAAAAAAAACTGTCAGCTTTATAATTTACTGACCCGAATAATTACGCGTAGTTCGTCCATGAATGGGGGTATTTACAAGTCACACTTCGACAAATTGCCAATTGTCTCGAATCATCTAACCATATTCCTATAACAAGTTTCTTCATCTCAAAATTACGTTATTTATTTTATTTTATTTTATTTTTGTTGATAATAGTTAATGTTGCTAACTCAACCATCATCAACAACAACAACCACTATTACTGCGCTACCTAGTTTGACATTCTTCACGCGCGTATTGCGCGCCATTACACATTGCATGTTGATTGGTCGAATAGCGCATAGAAATAATAAACAAATCCAATAATAATGCTCAGAGCACTATCAACGCTCATTTAGAAAGCTGCATTTATACTTTACACTGAGTTCAATAACGTTCGTTGCGAAATGGGTCTTTGGCTAAAGCTATACCAACCTGCACACAGCACACTGTATTTATGAACATAGGTATATAAGCTGCTGAGTTGCCGGGCCGGTTGTTTGTGCAGACAACTACCGTGCCGGGTAGGGAGGAAATTTTCCATGAATACTTTTCATTTGAAACACGAAACCACACGCAAACAATATTTCATCCATTTTTGGAGTTTCCATGTAATTTTAATAAATTTTTTATTTTTTTGCAGTCTTGTGACGCAATGCTTGAAGATGCAGAAACCAAAGAACTGATGAACCGTAATTTCGATTTGGCCATTCTGGACGGTGCTTACCCTGAGTGTGCCCTTGGCATGGTGCGCCACTATAAAATTCCATTTATGTACATGAATACTGTTGGCTTCTATACTGGAAGTCTATCGATTGCTGGAAACCCGGGTTCATACGCCATCACTCCGAATTTCTACACAGCATTCACCGACAACATGAATTTGATCGAAAGAGCTGTCAATACTGCTATGCAGTTGTCGTTTGCCATGTTGCATAAGGTGAGCTTTATTATAAATATTTTTTATCCTGTGCTATAATGAACACTTTCCTCCAGCTTGTCATAGGCTTGGTGCATAAGGTGCTGCAAGACCGCCTCGGATCAGACCATCCTCATCCATATGATATTTCCAAAAATGTTAGTTTTATTTTGCAGAATGGCCACACTGTTGTGTCCTACCCACGGGCGTTAAATCCCAATATAGCTGAAGTTGCATGCATCCACTGCAAACCGGCTCGACCACTGCCAAAGGACTTGGAGGAATTTATTGCATCTGCTGGAGAATCTGGTTTCATTTATGTTTCCATGGGATCATCGGTAAAGGCATCCAATATGCCCGAATCACTACGTAGGCTGATGGTTAAGACATTCGCACGTCTACCATATCATGTGCTTTGGAAATGGGAAGGAAGTGCATCCGAGATGCATGACTTAACTCCAAATGTCAAGCTCAGTCGTTGGTTGCCCCAACAAGATATTTTGGGACATCGTAAGTTGCGTGCCTTTGTCACACATGGTGGACTCTTAAGCATGTATGAGACGGTGTACCATGGAGTGCCTGTGGTGACGATGCCTGTATTCTGTGATCATGATGTCAATTCAGCTAAGGCGGAAGTTGATGGCTATGCGGTGAAATTAAATCTAGAAACTTTAACGGCCGATAAACTTTATAAGTCGGTAATGAAGGTGATACATGATCCAACATTCCGACAAGCTGCTAGGTATGTAATAAAAATTTAATAGCAATTATATATTGCTTCTTCATATGATATAAAGGTACCTACTGAAGGGCAAGTGTGTCTTGTATAAAATGCAATCGAACTTTGAAGGATTTTAATCACATATGATGCAACGGTAGCGGAGGGAACATGAGCAGATTGCGCAGCTTCCTAGCATCGTGAATTTTTGATTTTTGTAAAACTTGTTACTTATAGTCCGGTTAGAAAACCAAACACCGTGCGCTTTTTGGCGAGGACCTTTTTGATGATTGAAATTCCTTCTTTTAACATTAAGGATTAAATTTAGCTTAGGTGTCATTTTGCTAATGCTGTCGCTTGGATGCCATTTTGAAAAATAGCGCCCAACCTGAAAAATGGCACCTAATCTGTGGAAAATGGTAAATTGATGAAAAACTCGTAGATTATTACATTATTACATGATCAAAATAACAATTGATGTCTAAAAACAAAGGTATTGAATAGACGAAATTTCGAGAAAAATTTCAGTTTTGTCACTTTTCGGAAACATGTTTTTATTTCATCGGTTGGAACCTCCATTTTTTTGATAATTTATCTGAGAAATCTTTAAAAATAGGTGTTAAGTAGACGCACCTTCGGTTAAAATGTCAATCAATTTTCCCATTTTCGGGTACATACATTGTTGTATGTTTAATATTAAGAATTACCAAAAAGGTAGAAATCCCAACCTTTGACATCAAAACGAGTGTATTCTCGTAAAGTGGATACACTAACATTTCACCCGAAGGTGCTTCCACTCAATACAATAAATTATCAACCGTTATTTTTTCAATTCACGATTGGCATGTTCCCCAAAAGTGGGTATGTTCCCCAAAAGTGGAAACACTCACATTTCACCCGGAAGTGCATCTACTCATAATTTTTGCATTATTTATGTCTAACAACATCAATAATTATTTTTACAACACACGTTTGTCGTCTGAAAGCGTTTCCGCAACCTTTTTTCACGTTAAAAACTACCAAAATCAGAGGAAATCCGAAATTTTGACATTAAAAAAACAGGATGTTTCTGAAAAGTGATAATATTGAAATTTGAACTTAAGGTGCGTTCACTCAACAATTATTTTTTAAGATAACAATAGTTAATTTTTCTAATGCGCATTTGACATCAGAAGGCATTTCTGCTACTTTTGTTTATCTTCAAAATATTTAAAATTATCGAAGAAGTTGACCTAAAAAAATTTTACCATCGAAAAGTGACAACACTGAGATTTTACCTGAAAGTGCATCTATTCAACACTTTTATTTTAAAATATCAAAAAGCACAAGTTTTTCAGATTAGGGCTATTTTGAAAAAAGGTGTCCAAGCGACAGGAGTACAAAACTTAATCCCAAGTCAAATTTTATTTTTACCTAATGAGTAACGAATAAATTCCGATCGTTAAAAAGGGTCCCGCAAAAAGTGAATAGGATTCGGTTTCCTGACTGGGCTATTATTTCCATTTCTTAAAACGTATTTAAGTTTCGTTTAAGCAAACGGCCCTTAGAGGTCTGAGAGTTTCCTACATGAGGAATGTAACAAGCCTGAAAAGGATAAGGCCCATCATTATTATAGTTATGTATTAGAAATCTTTATATGAGCATTGTGACATTTTTTATGAATTAAAGTACGTGAAACTCTGTAGACTTCAAAGATGCCATTCAGGTTGAGACATTCGTTAGAATTGTTGCAAGATTCTTGGAAATATTCAATGGAAAAATAAGACTTTCCATAAGGAATGGGCCTGGTGACCTGGTTGGAAATTTAAAGAAACCTTAGCGACCATATAAACGTGTACCGGCCCCAAGAGGTTTGTAGAGACTTTCAACATATAATCGGTCACTTGAGGCCCATTCACAAATGAATCTTAAATTTTCTCTACGGGCCTTGCGAAAGTCCTAACAAATATCTCTACGTGAATGAACCTTTTAATTAACCAAGCACAAACGTACGAATCTTTTGATCGATTTGCTTAGCAGAATATAAATTATTAAAACTAACTAACCAATATTGTTTTTTTGATTTGTTGTTGTTTTTTTTTCAGATTCCGTCAGAGGCTTCTTTTAGATCAAAGAAGTTCAGCTCTCGATACAGCAGTTTATTGGACAGAATACGTTCTAAGATATAATGGAGCTTATCATTTGCAGTCACCTGCTCGAAACTTGAGGTAATCCTCTATATTTAAAAAACTTTCTTTTACAATATTATAACGAATACCTTCAATATTGTTTTAGTTGGATCCAATACTATCTTCTGGATGTATTTGCTTTGTATATTGCAGTCATTGCAATGTCTGTGTATATTCTTAAACGCATACTTCGAACAGATGTGATAGTATCGTTAACCAATAAAGAAAAGAAACTTTAAGGCAGAAATATTCCGGATATCTTGTTAACAAAAAAAAAACTAATTGTACAATATTTTACTCCATTGCGTGATTATAATTATCATCTTAATTTTTGGGCTTAAGAAATTTTTAATTTTTAATTTATTATCAAAAAAAAAAAACAAAGAAAAAATACGATTTGTGAATGTCTCCATTGTGGTTCTAAAGTCCTTCATCCATATTTTAGGCATCAAATTTTAATATATTTAAGATTGTATTATCACTCTGTAAATATGTATTAATATTAGTATTGATAAGAATTTCTAGTTTTAGTCTTACACATAATGTATGGTTAAATTTATAAACATTAATGCAAAAGTAAATAATGTATTTCGTTTCATGTTAAAACTTAAAAAAAAAAAAAAAAAAAAAGACCAAAGGTAAATTTCGAATCGATGACAATGCTTTCATGATATTTATTCTTGTTGTTTTTATTATAGAATAATAATGGTTTATGTTTGGTTATATATGTAATGTATCGTAAACATATTTCATTGTAATATAAAATATAAGAAATTTTTCTTCACTTTTAACAAAAATATAAAAAAAAAACTAAACACACCATATACCGTATTCGCAACCATTAACATAGTCTAATTTTAATTGAAAACAAAACTTTGTGATTTTATGTGTGTAGTTGTTATTGAATGAAATAAATATTTAAAAATTAAGTGATGATTTTTTAATACATACGTATTGTCAAAAAGGACCAAATTTTTACTTTGACCAAATACACTCCCGTTTTGAATAGGTACAAAATTTTTTGTGTGCAACTGACCGTTATAACTTCAAACTGTGTGGGCTAATTGAAGTTTTGTAATGGCGATAGAGACTTCATCCAATTAAGGAGAGAGTAAGAATTCGGACGGATTTACTGTTGACGATCCTAGCAAACGAAATAAGGACAACGAACTTTGGATATGTAAACGTGGAATATATGACCACGTGCAGATGAACATTTAGCGGAGGCCCTAGTCTGCTACAAAGCAGACATCACCGCCACACAAGAAGTGTAATGGCCAATGGGATGTGCATGGAAAAAGAAAACTGAAACTATTGCGGTCACTACTATCGACAACAGGGGCAGCGTCTTCGGTGTGGATTTGTCGTTAGGGACAGACTTCAGGCAAGAGGTCTTGAGTTTTAATTATGTGGCTTAATTCACCAACATCAGTCTCCTTTATGCTCTCATGCCACCACAGAGGAGAAAGATCATGGCACCCACGATATACGAGCTCCTGGACAAGAGCAATGACCTAGCTATGACATTATGATTGTCTTGGGTGATTTTAATGCCAAACTAGGAAGAGAAGACGTAAAAGAAAGACATATGGTTATTCCTGTCAATCGACCGCCAACCATATTAACCACATAGCGGTCGACCTCGAGTATCAGGAATGTCTGAAAGTTCCAATAAGGAACCAACGTTGACTCGGACACCTATGTGGTTGTAGCCAAGGTTATGCTTTGGATATACTTAGACCAAAGCCAAAATAGGTAAATATTGTGAGGAAATTCAACGTCTGACGGAATACGTCAGGTACTTTTCCGCTTGCCGCCAAATTCAAGAATCGAGAACCATAGGACAACCAAACCCCTGTTTCGAAGAAGAATGCTGGTAAGTTCGTGCATCACACAACACGCATACAAAGTAGCGCTGCATAGAAGGACCAGAGCAGCTCGTCAGTTCTGTGAGCTGAAGAGGAGAGGAATACTGGGTTCTCAGAAAAAAAAGAAAGCATGAAAAGATCGAGGAAATAGATGGATGCCACTGCAGGAATGAAGTTTGAAAGTATAATCAAAAAAATTAAAAGAACCTTCCAGGGTAAGCCTTGTTTCACACACGTTTGGCTCGCTCTACATTCGGCTCATTTTCGGTCTGACTTGATCAGTGTGAACCGATGAAAAACGGCAAGAGTAAAAACCTAATAGAATTTGAATAGCACCGAACGTCCCCTCGACACGAATAGGTTTCATTCTGTTTAGAAAGGTTTAAAAACTGCGCGCATTCGGGTCTAAGACACACAAACAAATCGTAGCATTAACTTCACACATATTCGGTTCTATACATTTTTTTTTTGTTGGTTTTTATTTTGAAAATGACAACTATTGTTGAAGTTTGATGATATTTTTGGAATTTATATTTGAATACAAACTTTATAGGAACCGTAAGTACTTACATATATGTGTGAAAATTCAAAACTGACACAGAAATGAATACATATGTGTGAAACAATAGCCTTAATGACCGAAATGAGGCCTGCAAGGACGATCAGGAGAACATCCTAGTAGAATCGCAGTCGAAGTGAATACAGCTAGATTAAGTTCAATTTACCTGCTGGAGCTAATGGCCTTGCGGCCGAGCTATATTCAAAACGGGTGGTGATAAATTGGTTAGAAGTATGCACCAGCTCATGTGCCAAGTATGGCCGGAAGAAAGCATGTGTGTCGTAATTTTTAAATGCATGAAGCCTTTCGTCAACAACCTAATAGGTCCGTATCAGTGTGGCTTTGGACCACGAAAAAGCACCATCGACACTAAATACTCGCACTACGACAGATCTTGAAAAAAAAAAACAGAAGTTTTAAATCGATACCCACTACCTTTTTATCGATTTCATGGCCGCATATTACAGCATCTAGGGACGAGATATATAGGGCAATGTTAAGTTTTGGCATCCCTCCCAAACTTGACCGTTTGTGCAGTATGAAGATGGAGAACGCCGCTTCTTTATCAAGGTAGAAAAAGACCTCATCTGTTGTTAGTTTAATGCTCCTTTCATACAACGTTAAGTTTTAATAATATTCTTTTTATTTTGTATGTAAAAACCTTTATTTGCCTTTTTAAGAATTCTCTTTTGCGTTTTTTGGTAAGTTTTTTTGTAAACAAAACCCTCTCCCCGGTAATAAAGCATTTTTAAAAATTACATGACGATTTTTCAATTTCCCAAAAATATACAAATTGGCCCATAATGGTTTGCCACAGATAGACTAAGATTACAAAAGTCCATAGGTTTAAGTTATATATAATAGAATGCAAGATACAACCATTTTGGTTGGGAGTCCCTCATTGCGAAATATTTGGAGAATTACAACTTCCAATAAGCAACAAAAAAAGTCTACCATTTGTCACACAATATTTAATTAGGATGAGTGCAGCAGTTTTTGTTTTAAACTAAATCAAATAAGTTCAATGGAAAATGATTACCCTCATTCATGTACTCCAATGCACTTCGTCCAGTCAGAACATTGAACTCATAAATTGATTTTAATAGTTCAATTACTTTTCTGAAAATATTCAAACAAAACAACTACCTACCTTTTAGTTGTTGGCATAACTTCTTCTTTTTTTGAATAAAAAAAATAATTTGTGGTAGTATTTGGCATTTTTTTCTAAATATATTTAATAGATATAATTTAAATTTATTTTTTGTGTGTATAATATTGCAATCTATCAATAACAAATCTTTTCCGCATTTTCATATAGTTTGTCTATCCAAGTTTTATTTTGCAAATAGAGTTTTTCTTTGATATTTGTATAATCTAAGTTAAGTTCTACAATAATTGATCAAAAGTTTTTTTAGTTTTTTTTTTATGTAATACTTTATTGAATAACAAATTTTTGTCTTAATAATTACAAAATGGTAACATTACGCAAGAAACTTGCTGGAGAGAGATTTTTTAATTTGATTTTTATATGCTTTGTCTGAGTATCAAAATAAATATTATTTGCATTTGAATACTGTTAGCAAAAATTTAATTTTAATTTACTTTAATTTCTTTGAAAAATTGTGCGTATGTTTTCATCGATTTTGTTTTTTGTTAATTGTATGGTTTACATTATTTTTATTATTACATAAATTTTAGTTATAAATTTGCTTATCTAGTGATTTAAATTTTGCTTTAACGCATGTTCATTTTTTAAATCCAAAAGTTGTTTTTAGTTTTGTTTTGTATGAATAAATATGTACTTAATTTTCTACATTAACATGTTTTTTTTCTGAAGAAAAATATATTTGGTTTGAATATAAATATTTTAATATCCTTTGTGCTAAATCAATACAAATACATATTTTATTTTTAGTTTGCATTAAGTATTCATTAATTTATAAATCTCTGCATTAACAATTTCACAAAACCCACCCAATGTGGTTTGCACAAAATTAACAAATTTATTCAACACTTCTAGGTATAGAGCCTTTCTGTCGTTTAATTTAGTAACACAAAACATTTAAAAATTTCTTGAAGAATTCTATGCAGGTTTCAATAAAATGGTATTTGAGTTTATCAGTTTTTTATTTGGCTGATCAAAAAATACTAGAAGAATAAGTTATAACCAGTTTTTAAATCAATTGAAAATAAGATAACTTCATAACAAACAAAAATTAAGTCTTATATGAGTAAAATTTAAATAAAAGTTGCAGGGAGTGGAAATAATACGGGTTCATGTCTAATAAAAAAACTCCCTTTACTTTGAGTTTAGTTTCCATACATAATAAATTAAAATTAATTCAGTAAAAGATTCTTTCGAATATTTTTTTAGGCAACAACAAATTATTTTATTGTGAGTAAACAACTTGAAAAAAAAAAAAAAAACACAAACTTACGAGCTTTGAAATACCAATTCTCTTTTTTCACATAAATACTCTTGAAGTTTAACAGGAATTTGTAATTCTTGTATATCATCTTTCGGCACATGTCGCTGTATTACACTGCGACACAGATCTTGTAACTTCATAATGCTTATATATCTACTCAAAGGATGTTTCAGGACAACGGCATGTGGAGGTTGCAATTCATTTGAGACTCGAACATAACACACAAAATGATCTTTCGTACAACGATGCAGGATATCTTCGATCATCTCGACTATAGAAACGTATTGCAATTCCTCAAAGTGCCAATAGTTGGCACGATACTCAAGTCTGTAGTGTAGTGTACAATTGAGAATTCGGAAACTTAATGTGTACCAGTATGTTGCTGGCCCTTCTGTTTCTGAATCTCGAACCAAAAACGATCCGATTGGCTTGTCTTTCAGTTGTCGCTGAGCATCACGACGCGATATCTCTCCCCAATACCACACTTGTCTACAGTAAAAAAAAAAGAAACTTATTTATCGGTATACAACAAGTCATAAAATTTAATTTTAATTTATGATGGTTTTTAAATGTTTTATTTTATTTAACATTTAATACATTTTTTGGTTATTTTTTAATACAAAAGAAAAAAATCAAGTACATGTAATTAAACGCGAAAATTCTTAGATAATAGGTTTTCCAATATGGCCTAATAAATGTTGAAAGTCAGGGCTCTCATAGCGTAATTTTGACAACGATCGACGTTTAAACGATTAGTAAACGACGTCGTCAAAATATTGTTAAATATCAAACGTTCAATCGCAATCGTTTAAGCGATCTTATTTGACAGCTATACGAAGCAAAATTGAACCGTCTAAGCGACGTTGCTCAAACGATTAATGAAGTTTTTAATTAAATGAAGTAATACAGTCGTAGTCAGACGATCATCGTCTTACCCGAGGAGAGCCCATGATCTGTTGAAAACATTGAGGCTGCACATGAGTGTACAGGAGAACTTAAAGCAGTTAATTGAGTCAACGGAAACCTCTCCGAATCAATGACAGACATAAGGTGACCAGAATCGGTGACCAAAACCATGCGGTTTTACAAAGTTAGACTTTTTCTGAAGGCACAGGTTTATGGCAATAAGCAGCAATCGAACAGGGCTACTGATTTATGCAAAAACTAGGACCACGATGCCATTTGAACGCTGAAAATAATCTCTTTGATAGATATATCAAATAAAACAAAAAGATCGTTGATATCTCTATTGGAAAAACTTTTATTAAGTATAGGCTACAGAGCATTTTTTTTGGACGGGCAAATTCTCTAATCTCTTTTAGTGGTGCTAAGTCTAATTGAAAATGTTTGTCCGATAATGGTATTCGAACGCATCTCTTAGCTGTTTTTAAGCTCAGAATCCACTGCACTAGACATCCCGCTACCGAAGCCACGTGATCAGGTAATATTGTCACTCAATTGCATTGAACTGTCTAGCATTTTTTGTTTCTTTTACATTCTCAGCACTCGAATGATAACTTAAAACATTCGTTACGACATGCAAATAATATGTAATTTGATATAATTTTTTGTATAAAATCAGTCTGCCATTAAAAAAATTTCAAGTGCATTTCAAGAAACCAATGTGACTCATACCAAAAAAAAACAAAAGATGAGTAAAAACTTACCCAAGCATTTCCGAACAAGCAGTGTACATGACCCGATTTGGCGGCGAGACATTGTCCACCCACTTCTTTTTCACAAACTTCCTATAGTGATGGGTGAATGGAATCATTTCGGGGGGATCCAGATTGTACGCCGATATTGGCAATAAATCGTTGGGATAGCAAACAATTCCCTCGACCACGTCGTGGTCATTCGAATTGGAAGATATTGATGTATCGGGTTGGGATTTTTTTTGGCGCATTGAAAAGTTAATTCCAATGCGTTTCTTGAATCTCTGGAAAACATTTTTACGTTCATCTTTGCGTTTGCTGCGATCCTTTCCAGAACTAGTCGAATTGTTTATGCTGTCCTCGACGGAAGATTCTTGACTGGATGTTAGTGTTGAGGCTGCTGCTGATGCTTCTGGAGTCGAAGCAGAGGCACCAGCAGTATCTTCATCTCGACTCTGCTGTTTGTGTGATGTCGATGTTGTGGTGGTGGACGTTGATGATTTTCTTCGACGGGATAGTGAATGGAACCAGTTTCTTTTTTCATTTTTATTACTGGGATTCTCCGTGGACTCATTAGTCATGTTTCAAACAATAATAACAAATTTAATTGAAATAAAAACACAAAACTATATAAAACGACCTTCAAATGAAACACATTGCAATTAAGAATAAAAATTTCTAATTTATTTTTCTTTCGATGATGCAAAATAATCTTTTTCTTTCTTTTTTTTTTTCTTCTTTGACAAACGATTGATACAAAAGAAAATATTATTATTTGTCAGTATAAACAGAAAGATGTGAGAAAATTATTAGGAATGTGCTAAGTTTTTAATGTCGTCATAGTGATATAAGATTGAGTGCAGTAGAAAGAGATAAGGAATGCATATGTTTCTTTCTGCCACTTATGGAATTTTAAATGTGACGTCATAATTGGGGGAAATGGCGACAGGTGAAATGTGAGCAGCAATAAGAAATGTCAAAAAATTGCAGGGAATTGAAAAAAAAGGCCATGGGGGTGTGTCCAATGATGATTATTGAAATGGTTTTCGTTTCTTTGAGCCTTAAGAAATGTTATTTAGAAAATTAAGGCCTATGCCAAGATTTAGCGACGATGAAACGAGACGTGAACCTGACGAGTTCTCGTCTTTTATATCAAACGACTTTCAAACAATGAGAGCATAGGAGGGTATACATAATGCAGCGTTTCTCGTCGTCACGTCACGCCAAGGATTCGAAAAATTGAAAAAAAGACGTGACGAGACGACGATTAGAAAAATTACGATGAATTGAGATTAATAGGCAATGAAATGATAATCTGTTGTCTGAAATATTTTTTGTTTAAATTTTCTTTTAACTTTTGCATGCAGCTTTTTTGACGTTTCAATATTGTGAGCACAACCAAGTGTTTACATTTGAGTTGAAGGGAGTTTCAAACTCTTTAATCTCTGATAAAGACGTAAAATAATTTTAGCTTCCATTTCATCACTGTCCATTTTAATTCTTATTTTTGAAGTTGAATTAAATTCGCACAGCTGACTTCAAATAACAAAAATGTCAGAAAGTTGTACAGCATATTGTGGGCGAGTAAAAAAATTGCGTACGATATTTTTTGACAGTAATTGTGTTTCCAGATTCATTAGTTTCTAACAACTTCGTATCTTAAAATATTTCTGAGGCGAATTCATTTCTGATACACACATGTCATTTCCTAAATCAGCTGATATGTTGTGATTTGTGAAATGCTACGAAGTGGTTTATTTGGAAAATCTAGTTAAAGAAGAATAAAACAAAAAGTGTTGATCACAAGTCAATTTTATTTCTTTATCTTCCTTATTGGATGATTTATTTCATACTTATCAATTGTGTCGTTGGAAACACAAAACCAAAATGGTAAATTTGTTTTTCTGCTGCCTTTTAGCAAATACCACGACGTCACATTGCACAGCCCATCCCTACTCCACCATTGAGATGATTGCAAATGATAACAAAAATTAACATTTTTATCCCACCACAGAGCTACCAAGACGAAGAAGAACAAATGGGCTACCATGTAGATTCATTCCCAAAGGATTTCGGTTATGGAGCATTCGAACCGGACAATGATAATCAGAGCGTCAGTGAGTCGAAGCCACGCATCCTCCTTATGGGTCTGCGTCGGTCCGGCAAGAGTTCCATCCAAAAAGTAGTTTTCCATAAGATGTCTCCCAATGAGACCCTCTTCCTCGAATCGACGAGTAAAATCGTCAAAGACGACATCAACAATAGCAGTTTTGTTCAATTTCAAATTTGGGACTTTCCCGGTCAAATCGACTTCATCGATCCGACATTTGACTCGGACATGATCTTTGGTGGATGTGGAGCATTAGTATTTGTGATCGACGCCAAAGATGATTACAATGAGGCGTTGACTAAATTCAAGAATACCGTTATCAAGGCATACAAAGTCAACCCGCGAATAAAGTTTGAAGTTTTTATACACAAGGTAAGCTAATTTAATCGAATAAAATGTCTGAGAAAATTTACATCTGTCGCTATCAGTATAATGTGTTTATATTAATAAATTATTGAGGGTGTGTATGAACAGGCGATTGTACTTGTTGAAGTATATATAGAGATAACCTTGTATTAGATTATTTGCTAATAAGAATTATTATTGAATTCAATTGCAAGCCTTATCGAAATTAATAACAAATGTTTTATTTGCCTGGGGGTGTTAGACAGACGACGATACATTGATTAGGAACTATGTTTGTTTTGATTTGCGGTTAGCGTCTCGTTTGAGTGTTAACTTCAATAATGAATCAAGAAAAGTGGATTTTCTTGATGCTGGCGTTACTCTGGGGTATTTAATTGTTAAGGAAATATTTTTCAAAGGCGGCCATTTTTATTAAGATTTTGCAGTAGGATTAGTCAGCGGAAAATTTTCACCGTTAGTTGTGTAGATAACAGAAATTCTACAGGCATTGTTGTCTTATTTTAAAACACGACCAAACCTCCTTTTTCCTTTTTCCCAACTTGTTTTGAATTCTTTTTTTAAACTGAATACAGCACTTATTGGAAACTGTATTATTGTCTATAATATGATAGCTATTTGCTTCCAACAACTTTTTGACTAGTAAGGTCTTTCGATAAAGTTTTTTTATTGAAAAGTGCAGCTGTTCTGCAACAGTATTTCTTTTGTTAAACATGATTTAACGCCTCTGATCGATCACAAAATCGTCAAAATGTTGGTTGATAAATTCAGTTATCGAAACATCCCTTATGAATTGATGCCTTATAAATAATGGAATAAGTCCACCTTAAAATAGCTGAAAATAAGTTCGTGAAGCTGCAGTTTTTTAAATCAAAGGACATTTGGATAAAAAAATACATATGTAGGTATTTATGTATCTCTGTATATTCAAAAATAAAAGTTTTGTTTCTCATGATCTTGATTTTCCCTATTTCTTAACAAACATTTTAACTGGGAAATACCCAAACTAGGTAGATGGACATTATTCCATTGGTATTCTAAATTGATAGGTAGGAAATTTTGGAGCTGCTGCTACCGACTGATGTTTTTCAAATTTTGACTTGGTGGTCAAACATCAACAAACAAATTGTAGATTCTAAACTGATTTTTGATAAACAATAGTTATTGAGAACAGAACAATAAAGTTATATTTTAATATTAATTTGCCTAAGGTCGATGGAATCAGTGATGATTCAAAAATGGAGTCACAACGTGATATTCATCAAAAAGCCTCCGATGACCTCAGTGATGCTGGCTTAAATCAAATCCACTTAAGCTTCCACCTAACCTCGATTTATGATCATTCAATTTTCGAAGCGTTTTCAAAGGTAGTTCAAAAGCTAATACCGCAATTGCCAACTCTGGAAAACCTCTTAAACATTCTTATTTCGGTAAGTTCATAAATTAAAAAAAAAAAATAGCTTTCTAATCAGGCAAATAATTTCATGTAGAATTCTGGCATTGAAAAGGCTTTCCTCTTCGACGTAGTGTCAAAAATTTACATAGCTACTGATTGTTCTCCAGTGGACATGCAGTCATACGAGCTTTGCTGTGACATGATCGATGTGGTTATTGATTTATCAAGTATATACAGGTAAATTTGTGATGAATTACTTTTTTTGAGAAAATAAAACAAAATACCATTTTTTTTTTAAGTTCTGAAGAAACAGCGTTCGACTGTAAAAGTTCTAGTCTAATAAAATTGAACAATAGCACGATACTCTATCTGCGGGAAGTGAATAAATTTCTAGCATTGGTCTGCATTCTACGTGAGGATAATTTCAGCCGACAGGGTGTAATTGATTATAATTTCCTATGCTTCCGTGAGGCCATAAGTGAGGTATTTGAACTCCGAATGAAAAATCAGAAATTGGAAACTTTGGACGAACAAGACGAAGATGAGGAAGAAGAAGATTACAAGAGTGCAACTCTAATCAATGGTGGGAACTCAATTGTCAACTCAACGAATAATTCAATCATAGCTTAAGAAGAGAGATTAAAAAAAAAAAAAAAATCTATACTCCTCTTTAGTCTGTTCATCAATGTGTTACTTACTTGTTTATCACTGATGCTTCTTTATTATTTTATGTGCCTTCTTTTTTTTTATTTCTTATTAATCCTTGGTTTATATAAAAAAGAAACATACTTTTTTTTTATCTTTTTGTTAAAAGTTGTTCTTCCCTGTACAAAGCTTTTAGCTAATATTTCTTGTTATTACCATTTAAAAACAAATACAAATAAAAATGCTTAAGAACGGTTTAGATTAAGGAAACATACGCAAGCAAAAAGAAAGGAGTTCACTTTCATTTTATAAACTTTTAAAACTAGTTCGCTGACTTAGTGATTAGTA
This sequence comes from Dasysyrphus albostriatus, assembly GCA_946251815.1. NCBI lineage: Eukaryota > Metazoa > Arthropoda > Insecta > Diptera > Syrphidae > Dasysyrphus > Dasysyrphus albostriatus. The sequence continues at coordinate 11,148,302 of OX276337.1, forward strand.
TTTTTCTAAAAAAAAAACTAAAATGTATACAAAAAAAATATAAAATAAAGAAAAACTTAAGTAATACAAATTCGAACAATTAAAAAATAAATTTAAAACTAACTCAGATAAAAGCGCTCTTATTTATGCATGCACAAATATTAAATTCAGAACTCATTTCAAAAAATCTAAAACAATTGTGTTACCACGACATACATTTTACGGACTCAGTTATTAGATGCTGAAGTGCATAAGAATTGCAACGAAACTGCGAGCAACTACGCTTTCTTCACTTTTGATACACCGATGGACAGTTTTTTCCAAAGATTTTTATTTAGGAAAATCACCACAGCTCTAAAAACTACAGGTAAGACGACAGATATGAATTATATACTTATGAAAAGTGAGAATCGCTATAAAATATTAAGGGCCAGTTTCAAAATGCCACTGCTTTTTAATATTTAAATTCAGTATTAACCACGACGGATCAATTCAAAGCGAAATTTAAAATATTACGATGAAAACTCATAGCAGTGAGGCATCTTCTGGATAAAGTTTTTACAGCCACTTGAACCGGCGGATATGCTATCCGGATATCACTATCCGAGACATCTGAAACCAAAAGTTGAAGTTAATCTGTCCAGGTAGGATATCCGAGACTTAATCCTTAGGTCTTGAAACTGGCCTTTAAAGTTATGGACGATAGAGGTACATTTTTGCATTTTATGAAATTTTAAGTTTGATGAAAATTTACACTCTCACCAGATGCAGTTCTCGATGCAAAAAAATTGAAACTCTCGTAAAACTTATTTCTTCATTATTTATCGCCCACTTTCTGATAAGCAAACGCCTGCCTGCAAAAAAAAAACATAGTGCTTCTATTGAAAAGTTCTGCGATTATCACCTTCTATTTTCACTACAAACTGTATCAATCCTTAAAAATCGACTAAACTTCTTATTCCGCCTTAATACGTCCATTTGTCACCAATATTACCCCAATCCCTGTTCCGACTTCAAAAATAATAGTTTGGGGTAAGACAGCACTCACGAAAAGTAAAATATTTTCTCACCCTGGCATATTGATATTATGTACCAGAAACACACGTTTTCGGCAGTTTGCTTCTCTCTTATATAGATAAATTAAAATTTGACAGACTGTACTCTGTGAATTGGCAAGCATAAAGTCTGCTGTTGGTATGTTGTCAACAATTTGGAAGGACGTTTAAAGTACAAAAACTAAGCTTTAACCGAATCAGTATTTCTATATACGGTTGTTATAAATGGAGGGAAACGGATTCTGTCACAAAATGGCATCATATTTTTGTGAAAAGATTTTTTTTTAATTCTTACTAATTTTTGAGTCGAATACTACATATGTAGTACCTCGTTGCATGAAGCTGATTTCGTTGGACTCTCCATGCCGAAGGGGATAGGTTTGATTCCCAGCCGTTACCACCTTTTTTTCCGAGGAACTGTCACATCTTTTTTGCCATGTAAAAGTACTTCTCATCTAGCCGTTCGAACTCGGCAAAAAATTGCAGGTCCTCTGCATTCCTCACAGCAACACGCACACAGGAATGGTTGTGAGCTTTAAGTCACTAGGCCTGCTTTGCGAGCTGTTGCGCCACCAAATTTAATATAATTTGAATATAACATGATATATTCAGCCTTATCACAAAGTCCATCGTAGCCACGCAGTATGAATTCCGAAAAATACTATCGCAGAATCCATCGTAGTTCTAAAATCATATTCGTGATTCGTTAAAATTTCCGATTAGGATCATACTTATGGGGAAAGGGGAAAAACACTGCATTCTTTTATATAATTTATTTCGAGTTTTTTTCTTTATTGTATACGTAACCATCGGTAATAGGAATTATTACGAGTATTTTTTTTTTTTTTTTGAGAATATAAATCCATGATAAAGTAAGGTTTTTGTTATATATGTTAGATTATAAATTAAAAGTCTTTATTAATTTGTTAACATATTTTTATAGGTAATGTATAATATAATTATATATGTATTTGCAATATGCCACATTTTTGTTTTTATTATTGATAATAATTTTTAACTCTTTGTATAGTATAATTTTATAATTTCTATTGGAATGTCTTTTTTATTGCTGGAGACGGAGAGAGATTTGCAAGACAGTTGTAGTTTTATTTTTGTTTGTAGTTTGATATATATTTTATTAATTAAAAAAAAATTAAATAAAAACAAAAATTAATGTGTCTAATCGAAACATCTTGCTTTGAAGTTCTGTTGCTGTTGTTTTTATTTATTTGTTTGTTTTTTGAAACCTTGCACTAGTTTGTGTTAAGCATTGCAATTTCCTTATAAGATATTTCATTTTGATTAAGTATGATTGTACTTTTATTATGGCAACTATATTTTTTTTTTTGAAAGCGATATAATTTATGTCTGTTTTTTTAAACTTAACCTTATTAATAAAATTTAAATTTATTCTCAACTTAGAAAATAAAATATTTTATAATTTTAACACAACAAAAGAAATTGCACATAATATTTGTATAACATTTTTTAATATTTTTTTTAATTTTCTACTTCAGATTTTTTATCAGTTTTTATCTTTTTAAATTCATTTAAAAATAGCCCTAGCTAGTCTATTCTAAAAAAAATACCGATTTTTTTGTTGTTAAATATGTATGTACTATTCTATACAGACAAATATTTGAATTAAAATAATAAAAGATTTTGAAGTTTTGGAAAAATATATTTATACATATACATCTAGAGGTGTTATGTAAGAAATCGTGTAAAATAATGTATGTAGTATAGGAGTGTAAGTGTTTGTTTGTGTATGTATATAGCTTTTCCTTTAAATATTGATGTTAAACACGCGTAAGAGATCATTATTAAGTTCGATTATATACTAATGTAGGTTTAATATTTTTTTTTTTTAATTTTAGTTTTTAATTATTTTCTTTTTTTCTCTCAGCCTAGACGAGGAATATATTTTGTTTATAATAATTAATATTTTTTTTTTGTAATTTAAATTGCGTTGTTATTTTTTAAAAGTTTATATAAATAAGATAAGTATTGTTTATATTTGTTTTGCTAAATAAGATGTAAATTCGTTAGAAAGTTATTCAATCAACAAGTATATAGAAGCTTAAGTAAAAAATTAAAAAATTAAATTGTATAAGAAGTTTTTTTATAGTTTTGAGTAGTATAATAGTTTCAGCTTTGTTCGATTCCTGGTTTACACTATTTTTTTTTTCAAAGAAATGTAGCGATTACTGATGGAAATGAAGATTATATTCAAAATATTTTTAAAAAAATTAAGCCTAATTAACAACAAACATATAGATAGCCTGTTCTAAAAAACAAGCACATTCAAAATAATTTCATTAGTTTGAGGAACTGAATGAAAGAAAAACTAACTCGCCCATTTCTTTCAAATAATGATGATCGCAGCAAACATTGAACGTTGGTAATTTCCAAACAGGAAGCAGCCATACACGTAGAAGAAGATACTTGAGTAGTTGAAGAAGGTTCAGATATGTATGTGAGGTGAATCACCATATAATTTGATGATGGTGATGTATCAGCAGCAGTGGTCGTAAAATATGGTTGGTTAGTACTGATATGTTATAAACAGAAGGTTATGTATGTGTTCTACTACATGCATAACATAAATTTAAAACTTAACCCATTCAACTCTAATGGACAACACTCTCAATTCTACCCAATTAATACGTTTGATCTGGTTGAAGATTGTTGCTCAACGAGTTCTTCAAAAAGTGTACTGTGTACGGTTGGAGTACGAGCTCGAGTTGCTCTTTGGATATCGTTGAACATCGCATTGAGCAACGATTTCACAACAAAGTGTTGCAAATTAACGTTTCGTTGATAATTTTTAAATTATTTTGTTTGTGTTATATACGCTGGATGGGACGAAATTTGTGTGTAGGTTCGATTTGAGCATTTTCGATTAATCAATAAATTCAAAATTCAAGCATTGTTGCCACGTTTATATGGAGAATTAAATCCGGATTAAAGGCTGGAAGGTTTACAAGTCGAATAGCTGGACAGGCAGGGGCATATGTACTTGTGACGATCTGATTTGTATCACCTGTTCGTGGCGAGTTTCACTTTATTGGGCATTCTTGCAGAGTGATTTTTGGTAATTCTGACCAAATTAAGACTTTTATATGAAATGAGTACAGAGAGGCAATTCTAGGAGGCGGTCGTGGATAAATTCAGAAAACTGGTGTAGGTATTTAAGAACCGGGGAAAGTTGTTTAAATTATGACTGCGAGTATAGTTTAATGGTAAAAAACACCTGGGAAACTACCAGGTAGAAGAAAGTAATCTTTCCTCTCTAAAAGTCCTCCAAACACTTAAATTTCTTAGGGAAATAAAATTGGAGGAAGAACTGTAGAATGAGCAACCTCGTCTGGTCTAAGGCGGGGGCACAATAGATCTTGAGGTCGCAGTGCAACAATCCCCAATATTTCATTCATTCATTCATAGTTTAAAGGTCGTGAGGTTGATGAAAACAATTTTGGAATATTAGACGCGAACAACAAAAATTTGTGTAAGTTGGGGTTCGCAACATGTGCAACACTAATATTTTCAATTTTAATTCGAATTTCATTGCTCAAGTTTGTGCACAAGTGTTAGATAATGCTAATTTGTTTATCTTATTAAAGAATTTAATAAGGAATTTAATTAATTTGATTAGGAAATGGAGGGAGAAGAGAGTAATTTATTAATCCACATTTAAGCGATACGTTGTTCGATGCGATTATACTGTGAGTTATTTTAAATTAAGTGCGTTAAAGTAGGAGGTTACTTATAAATAGAAGTAAATTTCAAAGCATACCGTTGACTAAAGCACTCAAAGGCGATACTCAAATTGCGAAAGTCTTATGAAATTCTTCTAACTGTTGCAGTTGACCAATCATATTTTTATCAAATTCAAACAGCCGACATTGATTGGTTGGTTTGAAGACACTTTTCGGAATTAAGTGCTTAAAAAAGCAAAGTAAACTTGTATAAAAAAATAAGAAAAATGATATATACATCTTAGATGTAGCTAGTCATAGTCCTAGTAGTAATAACTGAACAAAATTATTATTCAAGATGCATTTTTTGAGATGCTTCGTTTTTTAAGGGTTTTCAGAAAATACAGTTAAGGTTAAAAAAAAACAAAGGGTAAGCAATTTTCAATCTAAATTTCCACCAGCTATCAAAAGTACGAATAATTAAATGCAAGCTTTTTAAATAAAAAAAAATAATAATATTATACCTAATTAACATTCGATTATACACAGAAAGATTAAAAGAGAATATTCGATTCCTTCTTCTATGACCAAGAATCGATTATTATAATTCATCACAACTTATTCGGGCACCCTGGTATTGCAATTGCCATGATACAACCGAATCTTACCCTCACAGTGAAAATACGTATCGAATACTTCACTATATCCATGATCCTTCCACCAGGTGCACAATTGTCGATTCCAAACACAATCCAGTCGGTAGATGAGACTCGGGAACTCATAGCCGAGTAGGGTGTAAAAGTCTTGATCTCCCAGATGGCCCTTGAACGAATACTTATTGGCCATTTTGCGTACATTCACCTCCTTAAGGTTCTCCTGGTAGAGCTGAGAATGCCTGATTTTTTGCAGGTGCAGCATCACAACGCCAGAATTCAAACCTGGATAACCGTGTTTGATATGCTTGTGTTTGTGTTTGTTACCTCCGGATGAACTTGCCGCGCCAAGAGATGCCGAACTGGGATAGTAGGAGCTACCAAAATTCGTATTTGGGTAGTTGGCACGATAGCGATAGAGGATATGTCGATAGACTGGCGTCAGTTCGGGCGAGAGACCGAACAAGTTTTCTGGAGAGAAACGTTCGAACTCGTCAAACAGCAGACGGACATCCGCTCGGAAGACGACATCACAATCAATCAGAATAGCTCGCTCTATGTGCGGCTCTACCAGACGGTGCAATCCCAGCGAAAGATAAAAGAGCGCGTCGCTGTAGTAGGAGCTCGGGTTTGAGCTAAAGAACGGCATCATTGCTTGAACAATATCGGTGATTCGCTCGGCACACTCATGCACATCGTACAGTGTGTAATACATGGACCTCCGATAGTGCCGAATTTGCTGCTTAAGGATCTCCTCGGCAGACGCTTCGCTCTTCGAGTCCGTGATGATGTGCAGATGCAATTTAATGGTGCTGAACTTCAGTAGGCTGCGAGCGAAAAGTTCGAACTTTTGCTGCAGCTGATAGTTCTCCTTTGTGTAGATCACAAATATGTGATGCTCGAGCAAAAGGGAGGCGGCAGCGCCATGCTGATGTGGGTGATGATAGAGCGAGGTTTCGTTTTGGCGCCAACTGATGTATTTGACTCGATTCGAGTTCGAATAAGTGATGTTCCGGTGTTGGACGAGAGGTTGGGCAGCAGCAGCGACAGCCACTGGACTGATGTCATTGTGGTCCCCATCAGTTGATTTGCTGTCCACGCCGCTACTTTGGAAGAGAGCAAAAAGCGATTTTCGACTAAAGAACTCTGAATTGGCATAGAAAATAACGAGAAAACCACTGGCTATGATGAGCAACAGCAGGAATTTGTTCATTTTCGAGAGTTTGCTAAATCTTAACGATTTCCGACGACGTCGGCATGTCACGATTGTGAGAATCTTTTTGGAATCTTCGCTGCTGTGGACAATCTTAACAGCTACTTTGGTGGCTGCTGTAGTGACTGTCGTTGTTAAAATTGAGGCCACCAATACGGAGGCCAAGGGTGGACGTCTAAATGAGATTAATTCTAATTAGGTTTGCTTTTTTTTATTGATTTTAATGATGGAACTTCTGCAGGAGATTTTGATGCATTTTTCGATGATTTAATGCTTTTTCTGATATGAAGCGTCTGTTTAAAGAATGCTCGAGTGTTTGAGATTTTTAATAATTTTTGATTTTCCAGTCATCATCAAGGACAACAAACAAATTTGATATATTTATATATTTTTTTCAACTGTTTTTTTTTTTTTTGTACCTTTTACTTGTTATCAATGTTAAAAATTTTGCATTCAGATGGAAAGTTTTATAATCGTGATTTGAGTAGTTTTACAATTGGATTTCGCATTATTTGTGTATATATTTACTGTTAACGGGTTTTGTATTGGTGTTTTTTTTAGAAAATTGCATGGTTTTCATTGGATTTAACTGCAGAAAATTTGTAAAATTGTTAAAATATGTTTTAGCAGTGAACTATTTTTTGGAATGTTGACATTCGGAAAATGTCAAGTGTCAAATAGTTTTTTTTTTGTAAGCCGACGTCTGGCGGAGAATAGGGATAACTAAAGCTGGTGACTTGTGCACACTATTGTGTATAAGACCCCTATTACACGATGATTCTTTGCATCTGACTCTTTTCTAATTTTCATGAGTGCGAAGGAGAAAAACATCTGATGTCACCTTCGCATCCATTGAATTTATAAAGAGTCAGACGCAAAGAATCATCATGTAATAGGAGACTAATAGGGCATATTGTTCACTTAAGCCTTAGGCCTAGCGCCCACTATGCAATTTAGTTGCCGGCAACTAAAGTTGCTGGCCATCGCCCACTAACCCCGAGGCCACACGCGCAAGTACTGGCAAGCAAGTTGCTACATACACTGCCTGTCAAATTCGTAGTTTGCATTCCACTTGCCTACCACTTGCTTCCCACTTGCTTGTCTCCCAAATTGTTTCTCAACTTGCTTGCATGTGTTAGTGAACAAATGTGTTTGTATTGCAACTTGCTTGCCAGGACTTGCCGTGTGGCGTCGGGGTAAACAACTTCCGAGCAACTTTTTGGAGTTCGACGTTTGTGTTTTTTTGTTAACTTTTGCCACTATTTTGTTTTGTGTCTGATCCCAAATTTGACGTTAGTAAAATATAAATGCAAAGTAAAATTAACTGAAATGAATAACTTGTAAATTCAAGATATACTGAAAATTAATATATAATATTTTATTGTTGTACACGGCCATCTTTGACAGATAAAGTTGCTGGCAGATATAGTTGCCCAGTGGGCGCAGCTGAGCAACTCAAAGTTGCTGGCAAAAAGTTCCGTGAGCAACTTCGGGCAACTTAAAGTTGAAGGTAACTTAGTTGCCATAAACTTAGTTGCTTAGTGGGCGGTCTCCCATATAACCCAATGTAATTGAATCGGGAACAACAAAAACTTGCTGGGGCAAGCTACTTTAAGTTGCCAAGTGGGTGCCAGGCCTTAACTAGATACAATCACAGCCTTTTGCAAAATTACAAGAGCGAAAATATTTGTTTTCTGTAAGAGCATTTGTTTTGTGAAAAAGAATATATATAATTTAGTTCTTAAACCAAAACCTAAGCTTCTTGCATCATTTTTATAAGTTTTCCAGTGAGAAACACTATTCCAAAATGCCTTTGAAAAATTTCACTGGAAAACTTATGAAAATGATGCAGAAAGCTTAAATTTTGAAAAATTGCTTTTCCTAAAGTGCGGGCTCAAGGTCAATTGATTGTAGTTTATTTATTTTTTTTATTAGTTGTAACGTTTCGGATGTGTTTAAAATGTCTTTTTCAAGAGATTTTACAGAAACGGATACTAAATACACAAACAGAAAAAAAGAAAAGAATCAATTTTGTATATTCTTATTTATTGCAGTTGTGAGTATAAATTTTTTTGATATTTGGATGTTTGTTGTATGTAATACATGTATATGTTTTTACTAATATTTTTTAATATAAATAGGTCTGAAGAAGGGTGTAAGCACATCCGAAACGTTACAACTCAAAAAAATAAACTACAATCAATTGACCTTGAACCCACTTTAGGAAAAGCATTTTTTGTAAATACAGAAAGGTCACGAATTGGGTTAAGTGTCTGCGCAGTTACATATTATTCCATATGACACAAACTGAAAAACTGATTTCGGGCGATCGTCCAGTTTGTGCCAAAACACAAACTGAAGAGTTGCTCAAATCGACGACGGAATAGTTTCTGCATGTGTGCGGAATCTCATATGAATCATGACTTTTTTCGAAATTAAATGAGTGTGAAGGTGAGATCAGATGTTTTTTCTTGTTCGCACTCATTGAATTTCGAAAAAAGTCATGACTCTAAAGTCGTCACGTAATATGGCACATAGAACTCATTTTTGCAACCAAACAGTTTCGAAGCTGAAAATTGTGTGTGACTAGCCTTAAGATTTCAATGATCATTAGTAAGGTTTTTCAATCATTAAACTAAGAAAAGTCTTTTTATGTGGAAAGTTGGGCCTTTTTAATTTTTGTTTCCCTGGAAATATTTATTTAAGTGCCTTTCAGCCACGAACAGCGAATGCGAATACATTTTTTAGGCAATTTCAAACTCAAATATCAACAAATTCTTGTTTTTAATTGTGACAAACTGAATAAACGATCCTATCTGCGATTTGTAAAAGGAAACATGTCCTAAAACTAGTTTAAATTGTTAAATTCAGCATTTTAAAATTTTCTATGCGATCAACGAGATATTTTCTGTGAGTTGTCACGGTGCCTTTCACATGATCTGCGAATAACAAACTGGGAATGGTCGCGAATTTTGACATTTCTTTCACATGAGGGTCACCAACAGACGCGAATTGTAAAGCAAAATAAACCAGTAGAAGAGTTCCTAAAAAAAATTAAAGTTTAATTCGAGCGTATTTGCAGATTTGTGGAATGCGTCCTAATGTTGTGGATTGCGAATAAGTTTTTGATAGTTTATTCGCATTCGCAGTTCGCGGCTCATGTGAAAGGCATTTTATTCGCAATCCATTATCATTAGGACGCATCCCCAAATCTGCAATTTTTTTAAGCACCCATTTCATCAGTTTATTTTGTATGACAATTTACGCCCCTCTTGGCGGCCACTCATGTGAAAGAAATGTTAAAGTTCGCGACCATTCCCATTTCGCAGCTCATGTGAAGGGAACTTTTAAAACATGGAGGATGCAACCACCCGTTTTAAAAATGTGCTCACACCTTTATAGTACATCTCACATTCCACACTCCACTTCCAAAAATTCCCGCGTCAATTCAGTTGAGAGTTGAAGGAAAATTTGAAAATTTTTGTAAATTATTTCACCCGTCGCGTTTGAGTTCTTTTTGTTTCAGCTATTAGATGTCCTTTTTATTTAATTTATTATAATTTTTGTTTAGTGTTTTGATTGCCTGAATTAAAAGTTATTTATTGAAAAATTTTACAAGTAAAGTAAATATAAAAAAATAGTTTCGAGTGTTTTGGAAAAGAAAAAAGATCATCAAACAAAATGGAAGAACTCGGAAGGAATTTTTTACAAACGATAAATCGAGCAAAAAAATGCGAAGCCGATTGGGAAAAAGAAATAAATGTAAAGAAAAGTTAAATATATATTTAGTTGTGTTAATTTAAATCATGGTTTTTATTTTTTATAAAATAGTTGATGCAAATAAAAATGCAAGAAGTTTTGTTTGGTTCAAATGCATCCAACGTATCCCAAACCCAAACACATCTATCTGTTCCAGCAGCATCTTGTGCTGCATCCCCACAGCAAATGAAGAAGCGCCCAAAACGTCTATCGGCTGTCATTGATAAAGACGGTAAGGATTTGATGTTTTTTTTATATTTTATGATTTCATAGTTTTGGTGTTTTGTTTTCGCATTGAAGAAGAAAGTGATGATTCCCAGAGACTTTCTATGAAAAGCCTTGCAAGTGAAATTGAAGCTGTCGTCAATGAGCCGGAAGAAATTAAACCACCCAAAATAGTAGAAGCCCCACAAGAACCAGAACCTGAACATATTTTTGCACGTCCACAGCGTGCTGCAAAGTTGAAAGCCGATAATTTTGTTAGTAATTCTGTTAATAGAACCATCATTCTTTTGGTTTCGATAACAATTTATTATTATTTTGTAGAAAGAACCACTACTTAATGCTAAGATGAGACGTCCAGATCCCAATGAGACGACTAAAAAGATAAAAAAGGAGAATGAAACTCGCGCTTCTCAAATTGTTCCAAAGAAGTCGAGTAGGTCCAATAAATCTCAAGCGGATGTCGTTGAACGTATGAGTAAAGCTTCGAATGATTCGATTTCAAGCACGAAAAAGGTAACAGAAAATTCTTGTTTTTAAATACACTGCAAAAACACTAAAAAAAATACCAAATCTTACATTTCAGGTAGCGGATGAATCAATTGTTGTTGTTGGTGACAAGGAAGCACCAGTAGTTGATATTTTGTCAGAAGAAGATGATGCTTCGTCTACTTCTTCTACTAGCATTGTTTCGAAAAAAAGTAAGTTTATTTTGATTTTGTTTGATACCATCAATTTAAAAATTACAAATAAGTGGTAGAGCGAGAAACTCGAAAAGTAAGCAAATGCATGTTAATACTACATTTGCCGAAAAGCTATATCTGTAATTTAAAACAGGCACAGAACAGATTTTTTTTCAAAATTATTTTCCTAAAACATTCACTCAAAAAGCATAGAGTTTTTATAAAAAAAATTGGATATATACCCTTTTTCTAGAATCCAAGAAAGATCAGTCTAAAAATGCTGTTGTCAAAATCAAAAAAGAGAAATTAAGTATGTCGTCTGGAGCTGACGAAAAGGAACAAAAGCCTCCCATTGATGTTCCTGTTGTTTTAGAACCAACGGAAGTAGCTCCGATTGCTATCCTTAAAAACGAAGCAATCATCTCATCCATAGAAGAATCCCTTCAAACAACAAAAAACACCACAAATACGGATGCAATAAGCACGGATACAACAACCACTGATACAACAACGACTAATGGCAAACGCACTCGAAAGAAGAAGCCATTCAATCATCGACCAATCAAAGAGGAACGTGTAAGCTTGCAACCAGACAGCATTCCAACTCCAGTTTCTACTCGCACTCGCAGTGGTAGTACAGCTCGGGCTCGGCCTGCTTCTGTCTACGAAGATGCCGTTGATAAAATGCCACAAGAAGAAGTCGTACAAGACAAGGAAAAAATTGAAGCAACGCCTAAACGATCTTTGCCAAAGACTGCTTCACCTGCTGCAGTTGTCAATGAAACAATTGCTACAAATAATGCCACAATGGTTACTGCATGCGATACGACATTTGTGACCAATCAAGTTAATAGCACCTTTGCCTTGCCACCTCAAGGTACTTTCAATTTGGGCAACAATCCCAATGCAACGGTTACCATAGCAAATGATGCAGCAAAGAATCCAAATGTTAATTTGGGAGATGCAACATTTGACGTAAGAACACCTCCACAAAACGATAGCATCATGACTGAAGATGATTCCTTTGATAAGCCACTTGTGCCTCCGAAGAAAACTCAGCCACCTCCACCACCGCCACAATCGGCAAAAGTCTTGAAGGCCAAATCCAAGGGAAATGAACTTTTCAAGTATGTATCATATTATTGCGTGCTTTCGAATAGAGTTTATACAATATAAAATTTACAGTCCATGTGTACAAAGTCCAGTAAAGAAGAAGGTTGAGGCATTTGAAAATCACGCACAAAAAGCTACAAATGAATCTACTCTCAAGACTAGATCGAAAAAGGCCAAGGAAAACTCGGAGCCAGAGTTGCCAGTGAGTATGAATAACTTGTGTCTGATGATTTGTTATATAAGTGATAGTGACCGTTTAAAAATTAGTCATATTAAAGTTATGTTGCATAAACGTAGTAACAAAAAAAAATCAGATACATATCTGTGGTGTTTGGTAGAAACATGATAACTCTTTGAAATTTGGGGTCTTTAAGTCCACTTTACACCGAGCTAGAGCTTAGATCCGATTTTCTTAAATTTAAAACATAGCTAATTCTTCAAAGATTATGTTCATGAATTTTCGAAATTTGAAGAAAATCGGTAAACTCGTTAAGGTTCGCTCGATGTAAAGTTGACGTTACGACGTAAAATTTAAAATGGAGCTATCATGTTTCTCTCAAACGCGACAGATTGGATGACACTATTTTTTAGTGAAGATATTTTCTATTGTAACTGTCTTGACTTGTATTTCATCTAAATCTTTGCCTCAGAGCGTTCGAGATCTCAAATCGAGTAGCATGGCTACAACACCAGTTATAGGAAAACCCCATGCGCCTGCTCTAGGAAGGTTCCTTACCCCAACACAACAGTCAAATGTAACACCGAATGCTAGTATTGCAAAAAAACTTCCCAACAGTGCATCAAAAGCAATGCAATTCCCCATATCGAAGCAGACTTCAGCATCTAATTTAAAGTGCACTAGTTCAACTTCATCGCAGTCTTTGTCACGAGAGAATAGCGAGGATGATTTGAAAAAAGGATTCAATAAACTTCAGGTAAGCTTTGATAGTTGGTTCTTATTTGCTTCTAAATCTTATTACAAATTTCTTATCCGTATTTAAAAAGAAATTGGCAGATGAACGTAAAAAGAAGCGTGAACTTAAACACCAGCAAGCAGCTCAGCAACGAGAAGCAAAAGAAAAGGAACGTGCTGAACGGTTAAGAAAACTTGTCAAAGAGCGCGAGGAGAAGAATCGCAAAAAAGCTCTCGAATTGGAGCAAAAGAAACGCGAACTCGAAGAAATCAATAAAAATTTGAAACTCCAAGAGGAACGAGAACAGAAGCAACGAGCAGCAGCAGCAACAGCGACTAGCAAGTCGAAAGTTGATCCCACGGAAGCCGCACGGCAAGAACGAGAACTGCTGGAGCAAATGAGGAAAATGCCCCCACCACCGAAGCTAAACAATAAATACAATTTCAATATGCTACACAGTGACGATTCTACCGATGAAGAAGGTAAAGCCTCATACAAAAGGCCAAAACCACCACAGTGGAGCAAGAGTTCTGTGCGTGCAGACAGCATAAGCTGCCAAGCATATTGTTCCTCGGATGTCATCGATAGTTTCTTTTCGGTGCAACCGATGACCCCTGACTTGAAGGCTATCTTCCCCAATATCGATGCACGATATTTGAAGCGTAATTCGAGTGCCATCTGGCGAACGCCGCCACGTTACTCGGAAATGCCCAAATATTAAGAAAATATATATAACTATATTTTTTTAAATTATAAATTTATTAAGTTTATTTTAATTATTTCATTTATGTAATATTGAATGCTTGGTATAAGCGCTCGTTGTTTTTTATTTTAATTAATATTGGTTCTTTATTTTTTTTGGTACATATTAGATAAATAAAATATAAAAAATAAAAGAAAAAGTTTTCAGAAACAAGTTTAATTTGTTCTTCATACATTTCAAACCCAAATCGGAACATAAAATATTTTATTTAAATCTATTTTTGTACTATTTGAATTTCCAAACATGGACAGTTTTAAAACCATTATTTTCGATACAAGAATTCTCAGTCAACTCATAAGTAGCCAGCTTTTCCATACATTTTAGCCGATTTTCAGTTAATCCATGCCTGCCGGGGTCACCAACGTATATTGACTTCCCTTGGCTATGTAGCCCATGTAACCATGGTAGGAGTGTTTCGGCGAATTCTGCATCATAGAAAACATCTCCCAATAAAATAACATCTTCTTTGATATTGGAACTTCCAATCAGATTTTGTTCGTTTGTTCCAATTTGAACTCCATTCAAAGAAGCGTTCATCAAAGCAGCAACTGATGCAACTGAAAGATAAATCGTACATTAGACATGGTAAATTATGAAGGGGATGTAGCTCAGTGGTAGAGCGTTCGCTTTGCATGTGAAAGGCCCCGGGTTCGATCCCCGGCATCTCCAAGTTTTTTTTTAATTTATTTTTGATTATGTATTTGAAATTAAATACTAACTTGAATCAATATCATTTGCAGTGACGGATTTTGCTTGAGACATCTTTGCTGCAATTGACGAAGCTCCACATCCACTTCCAATATCAAGGATGTTTTTGAATTTAACAAGGCTGGTTTTATCTAGGATAAATCTACATGTACATTGTATATTACTATTCGATTAGCATAATGTAAGTATTATCGAAATAAAATAAAAAAAATGCAATAAATTGAAAAAAAAATTAATAATAATTCATTTAAAGTAGAATATCTTAATCATAACGGCTATTGCTATTTTGCCAAATCGGAAGCGCAGGGTGGGATTAGAAAATCTATAAACCTTCTAAGTAGAAAGATTTCAAACCTGCTAAGTGCTTGGCCACCAGGCCAATAGAAACCCCAAAACGGATCATTTTCGAAAACTCTGTCACTTTCTGCTGTTATTCGTTCATGAAATAATCGACATTCGGGTGTTATTAATCTGAGTTCTATCTCAGGTGTCAGATGAGCTCGGGATATTTGAGTGTTATCTTCGATTCGTTGCGCCAACTTTGATAATCTTAAATAAAAAAGATAAAATTTTATAAAATATATGTGAACAAAGTATCGCAAAAGCCGAATATACATACATATGTTATTTACAAAAAAAAAAAAATGTATTAAAAAAAATGAAATGAACTATTGAACATTCTTACATTCATAACTCAAAGATTTATCATGTAAGTGTCTAAAGATTTTGCTTTTAAAAAAGAACCGTAATAGTATAATAATCTACTCGTATTTAAGAGTAATTATAAGTGCTTATAAAGATTTGAGTTGGTGATGACTGCCTTAAGTTATGAAAAATGTTGGTTCCGAATTTAGTTTTAATCTTTTAAAATTAACAAAGAATTGTAATAAAAATTACTCAAACCGAGGCTTGGTAGAAATGGTAGGTCTTTTTGAACTGAAAGACATGTGTATACTTAAAACTTACCGTATAATTACCCCCAAAACGGAAAAAACGTTATTTTTGTACTTTTTGACTATAAGAGCCTGAAATTCCACTATCCGATTTCATTTTACTTAAATTTTTCAACCATGAGTCGCATGCTTACCCCAATATAAAAATCATGGAGTTTTAGTCAAAAGTATTTCGAACTTGTTTTTTATCTCATTTTGTCAACTTTAAGAACAGTTTTATATACTATTCGGTTTTAAAACTTTTTTCTGTCAATGTTTCAAAAGCTTATACAGTTCTAAGGTGAGATTTTTTTGAGTCAAAAATATTGGTTTGAGTTATTTAAATTTTAAGATTTTAGCCAATCGATGTAGTCAAAATTTGAGTGCAGAGCTCAAACCATGCACAAAGCGTTGGAATCGTATGAAAAAACATTTTTGTTAGAATACTTTGAAATCTCTTGAAAAAAACCTTTTAACAGTGTGGAGTCGTCCACAGTACCGCAGTCCACACGAACTTAACTTAAAATTTGGAGGACTTTTACCAATACAAAGTTTAAGTGAATAGTTAGAATTTAGTTAAATTTTTTTTTAAATTAAAATTAATAGACCAAGCGCCTCTAAAGGAATCTGACGGTCGGCTTGGCTCCCATGAATTAGGTATAACTCCGGCCTATAGAAAACTTAGTCTTGGCTCATTCAAGTTTGTGTTATTACTTTCAAACCATTATAGACCAGTGGCAGTGCCAATAATTATAAGCAGTACTCGTATATGGGTGAAGGGATAACTGAAGGTTATTGGCATATAAAAAGGGAAACATAAAGAAAGATTCACATTGTAGTTCTGATATCGATAAAGTCTCGATACAATAAAATATTCTGACACAATAAACAATGAGTATATTCACATCATCGATACCTGATACGATTTTGATCCTCTCATTGCTTTCTTATGTAAACATATTTTATCGTAGCGAGAGTGTATCAGTTAATTATTTTTAATTATTTTTAAAATTTTTATCTTTGACGAAAATAATACGATTTGATGAAATGCTTCCTTAATTTTTTAAAACAAAATATACATTTCTGGATTTTTGTTGAATTTAATTTGAAAAAAATGTCATAATTTTCAAACAAAAAAACTATACAAAACTTTATCTCAATTTGTATATCCACTTTTATGCTATCGTATTGATCGACACTTTAAAGTTTGGTGTTGTTAAGCGAAGGGAAATTTTACTGTGCTAGCTATATCTCGATCTACAGCTTGAACAAATGATGCGACCTTCTTAAAATTTTGGACTTAATGCTTTTTGGTGATTCCCTAGAGGGGAGATTGAATTTTTTTCTAGCTCTAGCCATAAAACCGTTAAGTATCTCAAAAACGGCTCTGACGATTTTGATAAAATAAAATAATATATACATAAATGTAGGCAGGATGCAGTTTTTAGAAAAAACAAAATTACCAAAAACTGTTCCGTTTTTTTTGATTTTCGATTTTCTCATTAACGACTCAAGCGATTTCAATAAACAACATAAATGCGATCTAGTTAATATTTCTAGTAAAAAAATTCAAATAGGCCCAACTTTTCACATAAAATAGCTTTTAAGATTTCAATGATCATTAGTAAGGCTGAATCATTGAAATAAGAAAAGTCTTTTTATGTGGAAAGTTAAGCCAATTTGAAATTCTTCTTGACTAGAAATATTAACTAAGTCCTTATAATTATTTTCAATGATGGCTATAATTGGCACCTTATACCCCCCAATAATGATATGAAAATATCAAATATCTACAAATAACACAATACCCTGAACATAAATGTTCACTTAATATAAAAAACGCTACCGAGCGCAGAACGACAACAAGAAATGAAGAACGGTACAGTTAAAATCAGATATAATTGAAAGACCTCCTGGTCTATTATGTCGAAGATCTGGGTTCGATTTCCGGCCACTGCCACCTGCAGAATCGCTTTGCCGAGGTACTGCCTCTTGCGAGAAATTGACAAATCCTCTAAGCGAGTATTACTTGTCACAAATAAGGTAGAACTCAAATAGGCGGTAGCTGTCGGAAGCTTATGTCAAAACCAACAGAAAAGAAGCTTTTTAAAACGTTCGTGAGCGCTCTCTCGCCCGACGGCAAAAGTTAACGAAAAATAAACGAAGAGTATCACTTCGTAATTATGTGTGCGTCATATGAATTTCTTGTTTGCGCTCGGTTTAGAACGACCATGTTCGTTGGCTTCCGCCTATTCTAGTTCTACCTTAAATAAGTGGTTCTCATCTATCCGTTCGGACTTGGCCAAAAATCCACTCTTGCCCACCCAAGGATGGTTGAGAGTTGTAAGTCACTAGGCCTTGGTTCTCCACGAGCTGTTGTGCCACCAAATATATTTATTATTTATTTAAAATTGAAAGACTGTTCTACATAAAAAGAGGAGCTCGACTAGAAGATCCACTATCTACACCCCACTTTTCTCTGCAGTATTAGAAGACATTTTTAAAAAAACTGAGATGAAACGACAAATATTGACTAAATATATGGGGACAGAAGCTTATAACAACCTACAATTTGCAGATGACATGGTCCCTCCTTCGGACTCTGCAAACATTTGTGCGTGTCTACATTGTTTTCTTACTAAAAAATATACAGTGAGTTAGGTACTCGTAGATTTTATGTGCGAAAGAAATAGAAAAGAGATTTCATCCAAAAACCACCGATGCTCCAATTTTAATAATAATTCTTGGCTTCAACATGCAGGATTCTTTTTTGTGTAAGTGAGAGAGGTATGGAGATTGATTGCGTGAAATAGGGATGAGTACATTGAACTGAAAGGATTTGTTTTGCATAATATGTAGATAGACACGCTGTTCATCAAAACGACCTTCAGTAAGAAGACAATGTGGATTTTTGAAAGAATTCATGTAGGTTGAACTGAACTACGGCACTGATGAGTCCAAGTGAGTAAGCCGGACGAAATGCCAATTTGTAGGACTAAAGGCCATAAATAGCTATTTTTAACTTAAGACAGTTCAATCAAAATGCGGTATAATGACGCAAATAGCAGAGACATATGGGAGAGGATTAAGCTAAGCTCAATTGATATAAAAAAAGTAAACATTAAAAATTGAATGTGCCTAAATTAAAGGAAATCCCGAAACATTCTCTGTTGCTCCACATAATTCTTTCAGATATTTATTTTAGTTTTCACAAACTGCACTTCGCTTTCCAAAAATTGTGAAATACAAAAACCCCCAAAACGAAAAAAAAAAGAAAAAAATAAGAAACTAAACTCAGATGCAAGAAAAAAAAATCCAATTAGTTTATACAGAATGGGAATCCCAAAGCTCTTCTCCATACAAACGAGCACACAAAGTTTGTCCTCATGTAATTTACTTTGTAGATTCCATAAAATACAAAAAATTTTACATTCTCATTTAATGGTTTATTTCCCAAAAGTCGTTTCAGTTTGTTTTTGTTTGGCTGTGACTGGAAACAAAAAGATAAACAAAAAATAAATTCTCCACGGCTTTCATTTCGCAGTGTGGTTCCAGATTTTGGAATTCCCCATATCAAACGAGAATTCACTAAATAAAAAAAAAGCAACAAACAAAAGTCAATTTTATGAAATTTTCAAGAACTACATGTTAGCTCTTGCTACACACCGGACACCGCTCCGTGGTCAACTTAAAATGCACGCATAAATCTGCTCAAGGTAATTAAACAACTTTTGGACTCTGAGCACGCCCCTATGCTTGATGCGAATTTCGATGCAAGAAAAGACATAGTTTTTTTTATTAGTTTTGTTTTTGTATAGGTGCAGACACGTAACTTGAGACTTTAAAGCCGAACTTAATAAGAGCAAAAAGAGGGGATCTTATGTCTTCCTCACCTCTTTGTATCCAAAAGGAATTCCAAGTAATTCTTGACCAATTTTTAATGTTGGCTGGCTTTCAAGCAAATAAACCCAACAACTTCACGTGACGTAGATAGTGATCAGGTTATTCAATAATAATAACAAAAACACTTCGAACGTTTAATCTATTTGCGTCCGTCAGTTCTATCAAGGCAAAGTTAATAATAAAAACAAGTCTACTCTCTCAAGCTAACCATTCGTCTCTTTAATACTCTCAGAAAGCTTAAAGACCTTAAGAGAATTCGATATCTGGGAGATATTCGGGTCATTTATTGATTTATCTCAGTTCTCTCGGGGTTTTCTTAAAACTTAGGGTTTATCTTGTCTCGTGAATCATTTTGTATCTCGCGATTGAAATACATATGTACAAACCATAATTGTTTATTTTTGTGTGTTCATAATGTATAGGTATATTTGGTGGATATTGTTGGAGGCTTGTTTTTAGAGGTTGTAGAGATTCGGTTGTTTTTGTATCCACTCTTTTTTGATTGAACATTGCGAAAGGGAAAAAAAGACAAGGGCCAGTATGTTGCTTTGAGCACGTTTATGCTTTGGAATTCCTACATAGACCTACTGGATATAAAGCACGTACCTACTTACAGTCGGATTTCTTGTTTTAAATGGCTAAATAGTTACACTGGTCAACAAGGTTTTGTTATTGAAACCAAAGCATACTTTTTTGGTGTGTTGAACGCGAATCTGACAAAAAGAAATATTCCATCATATCACGTTTTTGAGATATCCCGTTAGAAAATAAAAAAACCCGCAGCAATTATTATATTTCCTTCTGTTTTTTGACCGTTATCATTCTTTTCCAAATCGTTTTATGTTTCGATTCGTTTCTAATGTCGTTTTCGATAGGATTTTGGAAACGTTTCAATCCTATTGAATATTGAATGAAACAATTCCAAAATCCAATCGAAAAAGTCATAAGAGCCACTAAGTCACTAGTAGTAGGATGGCATCATAATTTCTAATTTTCGACAGAAATTGAATTTGATCGTTCTGTCCCTCGGTCCTTCATATCAGAGTTGATTACTTTTTGTATTTTATTTCAACTTTCATTTCAATTGCATGTAATTAGTAATTAGACTTTTTTAATTACAATTGCACATAATTGTAATTGAAAAACATTCATTTTCATTACTAGTAATGGTAATAGAAAAAAGATTACTTACAAATTACATCTTACTGAAAATAGTAATGGGGTTTTGGAAGTAATTAAAGGAAAGCACTATGTTAATAACATTTAAGGTAATTGATTACTTGGATTGTAATCAATTATATATTTTTATTATTTAAACATTAAAATACTAGCAAAGAAGTAAAAACAGCTATTTTTACTGTTAAACTAATACAAATAGACAAAACCGCAACGACGACAATAAATTAGAAACCTCATGAAAGTGAATAAAATATATGTTAATAAGTTATATTAACACACGTACAGAGATTTAACACTACAGGGAACTATTTGTGCAATATCGCGGAAAATGTAATTGACAAAAACTAGCAATTAATTACATTTTGTGTAATGATTACTGAAAAAAGTAATCATTACATATTTTTTGATGATTACTTTTGTTTTCAATTACATTAATGTAGTTGAATTACATGTAATTGACAATTTTCAATTACATTTAAAAGTAATCGAAAAAGTGTTCGGAGATTTCCTTGTAAGTTATTGAAATTGAACTTTTATTTTTAGGTCTGGGTGTGTCCATCAACAAAAATTGTCATTTTCAGCTATCAGTATATTTCTTCGTCAGTGCATTTATACTTGATCTTTGGCTTT
Source organism: Dasysyrphus albostriatus (assembly GCA_946251815.1). NCBI lineage: Eukaryota > Metazoa > Arthropoda > Insecta > Diptera > Syrphidae > Dasysyrphus > Dasysyrphus albostriatus. The sequence continues at coordinate 11,169,706 of OX276337.1, forward strand.
TTAATTAGCTTGTAGAATTTTAGTTTGTTATTGATTTTATTTGGTTGGTTGAGGCCGTAGTCCATCCTGGACTGTGTGTGCCATATAAAGCAAAGTAAGTAAGTATAGATTTTATTATTGTTTTTGTAAAATGAATTACCCAGACGAAATGAACCTGACCTTTCTTAAAATGAGATGACGCTGGATGTTGTGGTAGGTATAAAATGAAACCATCATTTTGTGTTCAGCTATGGACAGAGAAATAGCGCACTTTTAAAATGAAAAATAATTGGGAAAGAATTTTCGTTATTTTGAATAATCATTGCAAATTTTTTTTTAGGTACTCGTATGATGCCTTCAGTAATTGTTAACTGTATAAAAAATAAAAAAGGTCAAATACAACACCTAATAACCCAAAGATTTTTGTTTTTGGTCGTTTAAATCATTCTTTAGTCTATTAATAGTGCACAGATGAATAGCACACTTGTGATTTTGGTATCGGTTTGAGAACGGTTTGAATTCGGTTTGGAATCGGTTTTAGTTCGGGTTGAGATTGGTTTGGGATGGGTTTGAGATCAGTTAGAGGTCTGTATGAGATTGATTTGAAATTAATTTGAATTCGGTTTGAGATCGGTTTGAGATCAGTTTGAGTTCGGTATGAGATCAGTTTGATATCGGTTTGATATTGGTTTGGGGTCGGTTTGAGTTGGATTATAGATGTTTATGATCGTTTTGATATCGGTTTGAAATCGGTTTGAGATCGGTTCTAGTCCGGTTTGAGATAATTTTTTTTTTTGGTCTTAGATCGGTTTGAGGACGGTTTTACTTCGGTTTAAGATCGGTTTGAGATTGGTTTGACATTTGTTTGGCCTTAGTTTGAGTTCGGTGTATGATTGGTTTGAGATCGGTTTGAGTTCGTTTTGAGATTTGATTTGAGATTGGTTTTTGAAACTGGTTTAAAACTTTAAATTGGTTTGAGTTCGTTTTCGTCAAAATCTTTCTTGAATAGACACCATTTTACATTCTTCTAAAATGATGACTTAACTACAAATTTAATAATATGTAAATTCGATTAAGTTTAAAATTTTGGCAAGAAAAGTTATGCACCTAAATTTACAAGTATAAAATAAAAGAGAAAATAATATGTACGTGGCTGGTTTGAGAAAAAGTGAATATAATTGGTACTTTGCAAAACTGCAAATAAAGACTAATAATGAAGAAAGTCAATTGTAATTTTCTTACATTTGACAAGCAGTCAGGCCAACCCATGTACCTTGTGTTGAAGAAAATAATGTGCAGCATAGTCAAACAAAATTTAATAAATGAATAGCAAAAACAAAATCTCTTCCAACTTAGAAAATAGTGCAGCGATCAATGTCGTTCAACAATAAAGTTGAAATATTACCTTTTTAGTTTATTTTGGTTAATAATTTGAATTGTTTAAGTTTTGAAAAGCCGAATTTCAAAAGCAGAATTTTGAAAAAAAGGAACTAAACAAAACATACAGAATTTTGAAAAGCAAAATTTTGCCACCAATATTACGACCTACTTACTCTCGTTTTTAAAAAATGTAATTACCAGTAAATATTTGTTTATTGGCGCTTGTTTTATTATTTTTAAATACCGAGATTCACTAACGTATCCTATCTTTTGATGTCAAAATCTCCTTTGAAACTGGAGAGACAATCAAAGTGAATGAACAAACCGGGTAAAAGTAGTTATCAATTGTGTGATAAGTGTAAGCAATTTTGGAAAGTGTACCTTTTGTTTGCAAAATGCATTCGTCAAACACTTATCATTTACAATTATCAGAACTTGTTAAAATGGATAAATTAAAAAGTGATTAGTCCAAGAGGAAAAAGAAATCCACTTTGTATGAATACAAATGTAATAATAACTTCCCTGGGTGGTCAAAAAATTGTACATCATTGCTATCCGCTCAAAGGAGCTTTCACTGCATAATCTTATTTCTGAGCTTAATTTTTGGGAATTTTGTTGTTTTTGATTTCACTTAAAAAGCTTTACTCCATCAAAATATTTAAAAAAGCCTTACCTTGCCGTAAGTTAAATTATTATATAGTATTACCTATAATTGACAGTTTATAACAAAATAATATACCTACTCCAGCGCGTGGTGGTAGGTTAGGTACAACAAATTAATGAAATTCTAATTTAATATTCATAACTTGATAAAATATTATTGTTTATATAAAATCCCCACTCAATTCAATCAAGTTTGCTGTTGCAGTCAGTCTAGTACAGTGGAGTGTGTACAATAAGGTCATATTTAATGAATAGGAAATGCAATAATATAACGGTCTCATACCACTGCCAGTAAAGTCATTTGTTATATACCGACTTTTTTGAGTTATGTGCCATAATACTTCGATTAAAATTTCAGCCGGAAGTCGTGGAGATCAGATCAGTGATCGCAATGAATTAAATGACTGCATGAAGTGTAGGTAAGGTAGGTACATTATGAGAAACTGCAATGGAAAATCAAACCATTATCTACCTACAACCTACATATGTATGTATATTCGAAATTGCTGCGTGATCCGTCAAATGATCAGAAAGCTGTCAATTAATATCGTCGCACAGATATGTAGGTATCATAAATACAGATCAGAGAGCAGTCTGGTTTTTAGATGAGTCAACTGTTTAGTCAGCAATCAGCCAAACGTGTAAAATTCCAAATTGATCAGTTAAATACTTTTTTGAAATTCTGTATATTTTGGAATTTTGTTATTGTTTTTGCAATATAATTAGAGTTAATAAATAGAAAAGAAAAAAAAAAACAATAAATTATTATAATTGAGGTGGAAATTTTCAAAGACAAAAAATTAAATCGCAAGTCACACACCCATAAACAAATTTTATAATTTAACGTGCGACTTTGACTGAAATGGATTTTTGTTGTTGTTAATGAAGGGTCAGTAACTGTTCAGGACAGACAAAAGCATCAAAATTCTAGTTAGAAATTACCATAAGTTAAACTCCAGTTTTGTCTAGCAGCACTGATTAAGCAACATCTACGAATATGCCCTATTTTCATACCCTGTTTTATTTTGTTAAATTTTTGATATAGATACATTGTGCATACACTTGTGTGCATATCTATTGCTACTGCTACAAGTCAAATTGTATGTTTTTTTATAAGTGATCAATTAACTTTGTATGATTTATGGTTAATGTAAAATTAAGTATTCTTAGCAAAGCATTGAAAATTATATGATTTGTATGAAAAATCTGCAAAAATATTTGAAATGCAAATATACAAAAACCTAAATTTTTGACTATGTACGAGTAATATGAGAATTTGTCATGAAACGCATTTCTCTCATAGTTCCGTCTAAGCTGCTCCAGCATATTTTTGGCTGAAGTTATATTTTTACGAAACAAAAATTGGAAACAGCCAACTAACACTGGTCAACGCAAACTAAAATTACGTTTACAAACAAAAAAATACACCTATTCACTATGACGTATACGTGATTTTTTTTTAAATTGTGTCCAAAAGTTATACCAAAAGTTGTTAGAATAGATTCATTTTTTTAACTTCCTCCTTAATGACTTAACATATCTCACTTACATTTTTTACACAAAAAGTATTTGTGCATGCTCTTTTACAGTTAAAAGACAAAAGATAGTCCTAAAAATCATGGAATACACAAAAAATTAAAACAAAATTTTACATACTCATAAATTGTTTCGAATACAACATTTTTGTAATAAGCTCATTTTAAGGAATTAATTAAAAATTTAAATTGAAAAATAGTCAAAAAAAAATCCTTTAGTCTACTGAAGTATTTTTGTTTTCAATAATTTGTAAAAGTACAAATGTTTCGTTATATTTACAAATGATTTTGTTTTTTCAATACACGACAGTTAGTTGATTTAAGACTCTGTTTTCATATAGTAAAACTATGAAAAACGAGATTTCAATATTTTCATTTTTGCTAAATGGGAACAAAAATGTATATCTTTTAGAAAGGGACAGTCACGTTTTACTTTCTAGAGTTTTTAGTATTGATTATGTTTGGTAGAGTCATAAGCTTGTTTAAAACTGAAAGTGATACTTAATTTACCTTTACATTTCTGAAAAAATGGTAACACTGGTTATTTTTAAATATGTTGGATATATTCAAAATTAAATTCCTGCTCGAATTGGATAATTGAAAAAATTTAAGCTAGAAAAGTTTACACCAACAAAAAAAAATAATCGAAAAATCAAATATTTTTAAATTCCTTAGTAAATTGCCCATAGCATTTTTTGGAACAAAGGTAGGGTCAAGATATACTCAAACAAAGTAAAATAGAGGTGCAATTTGACATTTTTAATAAGTACCTAATTTTAATCCAAAATTTGTAGATATATGCATACTAAGGTGATCCTCAAATTGGACTTATTTTTGCATAGCGCTTATTCGATTCAAAACATTAAAAAACAATTTTCCTATTTTTCAGGTTTTCATTTCAACCCTTTCGTCTCCCTCTTTTCACTTTAAGTTACAAATCATGGCCAATACACGACCAAAAAATTAGAGCGTATAGATAAGATTCAGGTGAGAAAAAAAATCGTATCGAAGGGGGATCTATTTTCAGGCGGGAGGGGAAAAAAGTTGACTCAAAACAGAAGATGGCTAGTAGACTAGCCATAATGCATTCAAGCTTTTGATTTTATAAAGAAATAAAAATTCGTGTATGTAATCTCAAAATAATGTTGTTTTTGTTTCAATAAATTTCGACAGAAAATATAATTAAACACAAAATGGGAACACTTACAAAGCCACGCTATAGCATTTTTTAAAGCCTTAAATCCATTCTCTAATATGCTTTTTAAATAAGGTTTTGACTTTATTTATTTACACTAAAAACTTTGTTTAGAAAAGCGTATTTGAAAAACCAGTTTCTTAATTAACAAAACTTATACTATACTTATATGAGAGAATGGATTTGTGGCTTTGAATAAAGTTGTAGTATGGCATTTTGTTTCCGTTGTTTTCATTTTTTTGATTTTTTAGGTTAATTCCCGCCTGATGGGTTAGTAATTGACCGATACGATTTTTGGCTCGTCTGAATCTAATATAAGTGGTCTGATTTTTTTCTATAAAATAAAAATCCCTTCAAACCTATAATTAGTAACTTAAAGTGAAAAGATAAAATAAAAATAAAAAAAACTAGGAAATTTCTGTTTTCTATTTAGAGCCATTTGAATTAAGAGAAAAAAAAAATAATAAAAGGACCACCCTAATGTATAACCATTCCAATTTAAGACTTGCAAGTAAAATGTGTGTTTCATTGTTTAGGTTTAAATGTCTTTTAAATGTTTGCTTGCAAATATTTTTGATACCTCTTTCCAATGAAAAGTATTTTTCGAAAAACGGTTGAAATTTTTTTAATTAAAATAGTTTTTAGCATTTATCTCGCCTCTTGTTTGTGTGAACAAAAAAATAATTTAAAAGTTTTCCAAAGAGCATCTGATTTTCTATATTTTTACTTGTAGATACATACGAGTACTAGGTACAAAGTAAGTTATTTATTCGTAAAAAATGAGCCCGAGATTTTGATTAAACTTGTTATGACGTCGATCTGTCTGTCTGTCCGTTGAGCTACAGCCTAAATGGCCCGATAGTATTTTCTTTAAACTTTGTACAAAGCGTTTGTTGGTCATTCCCCCACAGGTTTAAAAAAAAAATTTAAGAACCAAAAATAACGGTACCTACCTGCCATACAATTTAATTTAGCCATTTTACTTAATAGGTTTTTCCCAAAAACGGCTTTACAACGTTTCTTAAAAGAAAATTCAATAAACTACTTTTATTAAAAGCAACCGTTGAATGGGAAACCACTTTTTAAGAAATGATTATTATTGGTTCCTCCGAAAAAGAACCATTTTCTAATTTTCAATTTTCTTCAAAACGCTTTAAATGATTCCAATAATTTTTGTATGCTATGAAGCTCTTAAAAGTTATAAATAGAATTGTGTACCTAAATTATTTTTTAGCTCAAGATCGATTTTTTTTTCAAACCGATACTTAGGAGTTTTTTTCTTTAAAAAAAATTTTAAGAAAAAATTATAAAAAAGAGTCACTATAAAAATGTATTTTAGTAAATAATTTGTTTTTTTTTTAATACAATTCTAAACTTGTCCCTAACCTAGCCTCTTCTCTCCTCTATGAAAAACGACGGGAAATCAAAAGCCAGGAACGCAGTTCCTACAATTTCTTTGTCTTTATAATAATTGAGTATGAAGAAAATTTGAAAAGAAAATTCTTCTGTTTAAGTGGAGCGACTGAATTTATAATTCAAGTTAAAAGTTAAAATGAGCTCAACTCCATTGCGTTTCGCCCAGGTATGAAAGTTGGGCTCATCAGTTAGATGACTATCATACCCTTCTAAGACGCAAATTTGTATCGATGTTTACCTACTAATATAAAAATCACAGCATTACACTTAGAATCATAGCAGACACTTTGAATTTAAACAAATTCCCTTAGAATAATAAAATTCACAGTATCACCAATGCTGTGATTTTTGTATATTTATCCAATAAGTTTTTATCATAATCATTTTACATATTAGTAGTTGCTTTCGAGACAACTTGAAAATAAAAACCGTTACATTAAAGATACCCGTTTTAGAAGAGCTCACACATAAATAGAATTTATAAAAAAAAATCTTCCAAAATTTGTTTAAAGTCCAGAATGTATGAAAAAAGATATCAAAATTTGCTCGGAAAAAAATTAACAACCGTTACCTTTCGTTGGTCGTGTGAACTACATACGTCATAAACCAATAAATTCCTCTTCTAAAAATATAAAGATCAATTGTTATAATGTTTTGCCGTTATATTTTAAATCAACATAAAGAAAAGAATGTGGTTAAACTTCTTTTTCAGTTTATGTCTTTTTAATTTGATTAATTTAAATAAACAAAAATAAATTAAACAACTTCCAGGATTCAAAAATATGTATATAACGGTCAATTCAGCGGAGGCTCGTGTGTATATTGAACTTTGACTTTTTCATTTAAAAATAAGACAAACAAAAGTAAATAAATAAAAAAAAGAAAAAAAAAACACTAATATGATTGTATGCTTAACAACTAAGACCTTTAATCTGGTATTTGGTGATTCATTCAAATTGGGACTCCCCAATCTTGAATTTCTTGGAACTCATTGAAAAATAAAAGTACTCAAATTTGTTTAGCATTTTCAATTTAAATAAGAGGTGCCATTGAACATTTAAAAAATTCCACCTTTTTACTCATGTATTTATTTATCACACTTTTAGAGTCTTCATGATAATGAGGAGAAACAAAGTTCGTTTTGCTGAATGAATTGATTTCAAGATTATCATTTGCAATTAACAACTAAACAAGGCTTCAGATGTTGGTTTTTGTCTTATTTTAATTCCACTAGATCGTTAATTATAGTAAATAAAAAAAAAAAACTTATTATTAAACATTCATCTCAAGTTTCTTGAACTTCTTCACTAAACTTGTACCTCAACTTAAACAAAACAACGCTTTTGGCAAGCTTAAAAAAGTTCTCAAGTTTCAAATAACTATACATACATTCCCCACCGTTAGTGAATTTATTTTAACGTACAATAACCAAAACAAAGCCACAAATCGATGGTTATACACATCCGGAATAATTAAAACGCATAAAACGTGTTCATTAAAATTCCTTGGTTTGTCTGCATACCATCGAATGCAAGAAGAAAAAGTAACACGTCATATTGAGTTGAAATTTTGAAATTCCAACTAAAGACGTATTTAACCTAGAAAAGAGGACAACCTGTATGTGGATTTTGGAATTTCGTAATAAATATGAACATTTGAAGAGAGACTCGACCGTCCACATCCAGTTGTTAGGAAGGCATGCCTGCTAATTTATATTCACAGCATTTAACAGGGAGAGTATGTAAAAAAATGCCACCATCGACAATACAATCGACAGTAGACCAAGTGAGTGAAAATGGGGAACTAAATTATTGAATAAAAAGAGAAATTTAATTTTTATTATTTAATAAGTTTCGGGTTGGAATATTTCTTAAAAAAAACTTCTTGAGTCTTTTAATATTAGACAAAAAATTGGTACAATAGGTAAAATTGGTATCTCGTAATTTATGTACCTTTCAATGATTAAACCCGAAAAGTCGCATATGCATGCATACCTACCTTATGTTTGCATTATTTACATCAAAAATGATTTTTTTTTTCTTAAATTAAAAGAAATTTTCCCACTGTAACTGAGGAAATTTCATTTATTGATATTAGTATAGTGATATGGCAAGTTTTAGTGTTAATTATAAATTTTTGTAAACTTTCAAGTTCCAAACGTATACATATAGCCAGAGTCCAAAGTTTAGTTCTCTTTGGTAAGCCGGTTCAATGAGTTGGCATTTTTTGGTATTTACCATAGGATGATACAAAGTAAATAGAATATGAGGAAATCCGTAGGTACAGATGTAAGTTTCTATGTGGGTTGAGTCATTTTAATAATTTTCAACTTCCAGTAATGTTATTTTAAATTTAGGAATTTGGTTGCAAGGCATAGTTATTAAATGGTCAAATTATAACGATTTCATAATTTGAGCAATATCCGTCTTAAAATAGCTTAATGTTGAAAAGGTTAAAAGCTTTAGAAATTTAAGATACTGATTTATGGTATGCTATATTCTGCATACTAAAATTTTGTTGTCTGAAAGCCCCATAAAATAATTTGAGTCTATTTTCATTCACTGAATATTGAACTAGAGTCGAAATCGGGTCGACCCATTTTCTTTTAATTTGAAGTATTTTGGAACATTTTCTTTAAAAAATTATATTCCAAAGTTGATAAGTAAAAGATATTAGTTTAAATAACTGAAAACACATATTTTATTTATTTATTTACTTACTTATAACTTATATGCATTTCGTAAATAAAAAATAAAATAAGTGTTTTCAGTTATTTAAATTAATATCTTTTATTTACTATATGAAAAAAACACGTTGAAAATCTCCAATATCAATTCAATTCCAAAGTTTAAAAATCGAATCACCCGTTTAGGCTTTAGCTCGATGTAAATTTGACGTGATGAAAATTATTTTATGGAGTTTTAACATTCCTTCCAAACAAGCACTATACCCAGCGATGCCAACAAAGGATTTTTCATGCCTTTTAGGCATTATTTTGCTAACTAATGCCTTAAGGCTTCTTTTTATTAAAAATGGCATCACTTTTTTATTTTAAATATTCTTAAAAAATCTAGCTCAAAAAGCGGAATTCTGCACACAAATCGCTTTTTAAAAATAAAAACTGCTATGATCTGTAAAATACCAAGGTGATTTGTTGGACTAAAACTATTTTGTTTTGTATTCAATACTTTGCACCTACTTTTGAAATTAAAATTACATGCATTTCATTCCTGCTAAGAATTTTGTTCTGTTATTTGATAATTTAAGTAATTTTTTGAAAAAAGGCATTTTTTTAAGTGAGGCATTTTTTCTCTAAAAGTGGTTGGCAACGCTGACTACACCACACAAACAGCTCTACAAAAAAGTGATGAATGGCCATTCCAAAAAAAATTAAAACCAAGTAACTCAATTTCCAATAAAATAAAATAAAATGCAAGACTGGATCGCACGTACTTGCTCTAATGTTCAAATTGCTTGGAATTAAGAACTTTATGAAAGTAATTATAATAAAAATATAAAAAAGCATATAAATCGTTCTTTTTATTGTATAAACAACTAGTTAAAAAACTTAAAACTCTAAAATCGTTGTAGCGGTCTTCATGAAAATTAATTTTAATTTAATTAAATTAATTTAATTTTATAACATCTTTAAAAAAATATTTTGGTATGCCAATTTTGAGTATGTATTAAAAAATATTTTCAAACCCAGTTTCAGAAAAAAATCATCAACTCATTTTAAAAATATTGAATTTTCAAAAAAAATTTTTGTTTTTTTAAAAATCCGAAATTTGTTATTCCAAATTTTGGTATGCAATATTATTAACATTTTATCAAAGATTTTGCATAAAATTTTTTACTGAAATTGCTTGAGCCGTTAATAAGAAAATTAAAAATTAAAAATACCGTTATATGGCAAGTACCGTTAATAACGGTTTTCGGTAATTTTTTTATCAATAATAATTTCTACAATAATACACTGGATTTTTTTTATTAAAATCTTTAGAGCTGTTTTTGAGATGAATAAGCTTTCCATTGACGGTTGTAGGGCAAGTACCGTTATTTTTGGAGCTAAAAAAAACCTTAAGTTCAAAATTTGAAGACAATTGCTTTAGACTGTGGGTCGTTATACGGACAGACAGACAGAATTGTGCCACCCACTTTTTTCGTGTTCTCTATCATCGTAATGTCATGTTTGATTGTTATCTGAAATTTTTGTCACGATCCAAAACATGTCCTGTAGTACCTATGTACATACAAATATCGCAAGTAAAAAGTGATGAACGGCCATTCCAAAAAAATTAAAACTAAGTTACTCAATTTGCTGTGAATAAGTATTTAATGTTATTAATGCCGTTCTAACTTTATTGTTTACAAAAAAAATACAGAATTGTCATACGATTCGATATAAATCGGTGCGTTCAATGCACCAAAATTTAGTACTGACTTTTAATTTTCATCCCACGGCTGACCAATCAAAAACTGGAAAAATTCAAAAGTCGGATCTAAAATTTCTTGAAAAACTAGAGCAAACACCGGATGGTTGAGAGCACTTGCATAAAATAATATTAATTTATTATTATTTTTTTTAAAGCAGGTATTTGTTACATTTTTTTTTTTTAAATAAAGAAATAAACTTTTAGGTTTTAAATCAAAAAAATTATCCCTTTGTTAAAATCCAACACTTCTCGAAGACAAACACAATAATAATTAAGGATATCTTACCTTATCTTATCTTTATTTCTCACTAAAACAAAGATAATAAAAAATTAAAGATATAAAAAATAAAACTTGAAAAGAATTTGATAAAAATTTAAAAAAATATGTCAAATTTGCCGTTAAAATTTTTGTTTTCATTTGTTTGTCTCTTTCTAACCTAAAGCGTAAACGTAATTTTTATTCAATTGAACTTTTATATCGATCTTTTCTTGAATTTCAGTTTATCTCTTATTTTTTGGTACCAATAATTTAAAATATTCTTTTTATGTGATAAGGTTTTAAAAAGTTTTAAGAGTTTTAATTGGGCTTTCATAATAAGGAAGGACAAATAATAAATAAACTGCAGCAAAAAATATTATTTTAAACTACTGAAGTAGGTATAGCTACATTCATACTTGTATAGTAGGTATTATTAGTTAAGGAAGGACAAAATAAATAAAAAACCTAGTAGATTATTAATCACTCTTCTTAGTACAAACATACATACACACATATGCTTATATATTTTTGTTCCTTTTTATATATTTTCATTGTTATCTGTAAGCATTATTAACCTAGTGGAATATTTTAACTTGGCATCTGGTTTTTGTATCCTCTTTTCTTACCTTTCATTTTGATATTCAGAGCTTCAAAACTAATGTACATCGGTATTTTGTAATCTTATTTTCTTTTTAAAGTGCCTACATACTTTTCTCTTATCCCGACGTTCGCTTTGTGTTTAATCATTTTAAGATTTAAGGGAAATCGAAACCCCTTCAGCGCACACAGCAAATAGTTTTTATGATAAGGAAATGTAGCCGAACACAAATTGTACAAATACTGTTACCCATCAAAATGATACACATCAACCCGGTATAAATATGCTTTTTTATGGAATATTAATTCAATATTAGTAGACACCTTAAAGATCCATATGAAGAAGGTACATGACTTACGAGTACATACCTACATATGTGTTGAAGTGACCAAGTATTTCTTTTTCTTAAAACATTAATTGAAAACCAAATATATTCAGTTCGAAAAGATAGGTACTTCCTCAAAGACATCAAACATTTATACGCTTCACATTTAATAACCTTATGTATTTATTCTGAAACAATAAACTACCTCGTAAGTGCATAGAAATTGAAAAAAAAACCCAATGATTTATGTATTTAAACTATTCTTAAGCCAACAAGTTGGATTAGGATTCAAAAACACGTTAAAAGATGGTTGAACATCTTCAAGATTTAACAACAAAATAATCCACGACTAATGCTCAAGGGGGATCCAAAGTACTATAATTAATTACAATTGATAGCCTGGATATCAATGCCAATGTCGTATGCGAACGACCGGGTTAACTTTAAACACGAGTATGTATGCAAAAGTGCATCGTCGTTGGTCGTTTGTTGTTGAAATAAAATTTATATCTCAGTGCCCTGTGGCAGAAACCAGTCTTGTGGCGATCGATGGCGCTAACTATGTAAACTTGTCCATTCCACCCATGCCAAAGTCATTGTCTTCGTTTTGAGATAAAACTTGCATTCAACGTGCGCAACAACGATTCACCTTTATAGTTGAGAAATCGAGGAGGCCATTTTACATACATTACCGCATAACAGTAATAAAAATAGAATCACTGCAATACCACAACCGATGTAAGTATAATGACCAAGTACCTCGAGAAGGTCAACAAGTTATTCGAAACCGATAATCCTTCGTTTGCTATAAAAGACTTTAGGGAGTGCCTTCAAGTCATCAGTTGTCGATCGCAAACCAAGTATACCTCAACCTAAGAAATGGAGAATTGGATTTTTATCTTGATCCTTGGAGCAATTTTAGGAGCGAACTCCCACACCATTGTTTATCCGGGAAAATCAGCTTTACTTTCATATAGTCCAGCAAGAGGGGAGTTTCCAGTCGAAAGCCTCTTTGGTCGTGGCTACTTTAGCTACATTGATAACCATGGAGTCTCGAGGACTGTGAATCTGGCACCAAATCCTCTATTGGGTGTTCGAGTGAGCAACGATGGTAAACTTTCAGCTGATTTGGGAAGCAGTGTTGAGCTAAAAAAAGGTGAAAACTCGAACATTAAAAAAGAAGATCGATTGAAGCCAATAAAAGAATTCGATGAAATGCCTTTCCAAGACAGTATGGCTTTGGAAAAGGATGTGAGTTTATTAAGTGCTACAATTTTGGATAGTTCAAGTGAAGAAAATGCTGGTTCTGAGGTATCAAAAGGAGATGAAAAGTCTCATCAGCAAATACTTTCGGTAACGGTTCCAAAACAACAAGAACAGTTCCTTCTGTATCCAAATACTAGGACAGATACAGTTCTAGCTCAAAGTTTGGGTCTTCAGCCTGGTAACGCATTCAGAATAATAGAAAAAACTCCTTTTACATTTTCAAATCGTCCTTTTTCTTCAAAACCATCAGTGGAAGGAGGAGGTTTTAGTTCTGAAAACTCTTTTTTGAATCATAAATTGGGATTCCCAATTCAAAATCCTTCAACAGCTATTAACCTTGGAGCTATTCAAAGAATACCATCACAAGTACCAGAACAAACCTTTTTCTATCCAACAACTGGCTCAATTAACCCCGGATCTATACCAACTATATCTGACGGTTCAGCATCACAAGCTTCTACTGACCCGTTTCTACTTTTCCCATCGAAGCCTACCAATCCCGAAGGAATAGTTCCTGCTTCAAAGGAATTGCCAGAAATCAACTTTGCAATTCCTTCCGCTTCAAGTAAACTGCCATCAATGAGTTTTGGAACACTTCTTCCCCAAGCTGGCCAAGAACAGCTTTTAAAAGATCCAGCAATGGCAAGCTCATTTCCTTTAAGCCAACAACCATCAATCAACTCGGATGGAATGATAACATCCCAACAAGCACCAAAACAAGGACAACTTGTCTCATACCCAATGGCACCGATGACTTCCTTGCCAACATCAAATATTCCTGGAATAGATTCAACACTATTGCCTCAACCACATCCGATCATCTCCCACCCATCAGGTTCTTCCCCATCGGAAATACCAGTTTCAGGACTTTTCCCAGGAAATCCATTTTTTCCACCTTCAAGAACTCCAAGTGCTGCACCACTTCAGGGAGCATTTATGATTCAGTCAGGAAACCCCTTTCTTTCATTGAATAACAAAAATGAAAAACCAGTGTCATGGCCAATACCGATGACAACAACAACATCTGCACCACTATTCAATGCTGACCAAAAGAACCCTTTTCTTCCAAATATATCTACACTTCAAGGTCAACCAATGTTAGAAGTCATCACAGTCAAACCTAATCCTCAGTTAGCAGCCACACTACCTGGTTCATCGATAACATGTGATTATCATTCAGTAGGACCAGCTTCTGATCAAATAAAAGACACCCCCGAAGTGGAAAAGGCTAAACGTGAGCACTTTTTAGCTCATGAGTTGGCTTTAGCGCAGTTAGCACAAGCTCGTCAAAATAATGATAACAATTATAATCAAGAAAATGAATCATCTTTAACGTTGGCTTCTGCTTCTGATAAGTCCCCATCATACTTGACAGCTAATGCAGAATTAGATCAGCCCGTCACATCCGGACCAACAATGGCTTTTGAACAAACAACAATCAACGCTGTTGAATCAGGCATTGCCATTGCCACCCCTCAAGCTCTTCCGGTATAATTAAGTTTTTTTTACAATATAAAAACAAAATTTATAATAAATTAAACCTAATACGAGTATTTTTTAAAAACACAAAAACCACACACTTGTTATTGTTATTCATTGTCTGTTTAAATGACGTTTGGTGAAAGTCAATGAACTGTCAAAATATTACTGGGTTTTATTTTTGTTTTAATAGATTAAATTGAAAATTGGTGGTGGTTTTAATAAGTTACTCTCACTATATCAATTTAACAGCCTTGATCTAATCAAATGTAGTAGTATGATTGAAAAAAAACTTCGTCTGGTATTTGACAAATGTGTCACGTGAGTTTTGTTAATTCTCATTTTAAATCACATGCTGGTCTCTGGTGTGGTTTTTATTGTTTTATTTTTTCACAATAGAACTTAGCATCATGCAAACAGCGCATCTTTGAAAAAAAAAAACAATCACAAGTTCGATTTGACATTCCTTCAATACGAATGCATGGCATTTAATTATTTCTTTAACAAGTGTCAGCTACAACGAAAAAAAAGGACAGAATTTCTATGAATTTGTTTTCACGATAGCAATAAGTCAGTTGTTTACCGCCCGAAACTGAAAATTTCTACCAATTTACAATTTGTTTGTGATTATTAAACTTATAAAGAATGCGAGCAGTTAGGATTTAAATTGCTAGAAATTGATATTTGACAAAAGTAACGTTTAAATCAATTTTTAGTACATATAGTTCTGAAGTTTGTCGTCGAGACTCTTTCCAACACAGCGGCTGGGATGTTGTTAATTTCTGCCTGGATATTGATCTTCAGGTCTTGGACGATCTTTCTGGAAAGTATGGTAGCCCCGCCCCTTCAAATCACCTATTATTTAGATAAGGCGTTCAGAGAACATTTTCCTCAAAACGCAGCCATCGGTGCTCTTCAAGTATGATACGTTGCTCAATTCATTAGTTCTAAATCATCAAGTTGTGGAAATCAAAATTCCTCCAATATTTTCGCATAATATGTCTAAACTAACTATCACTGTGACCTTATTTTCTATTCCAAAAACAAGAGATTAAAAATTCAAGCTGAGGAAATTGCACATTACATTGTGACTTTAGGTGAATATAAATGGCTGTAATGCAATTCTCGGATATTCCAGTAACACATGTTCTCTTTGTTGTTCACTAAAAAAAATGTCCTTCATCGCCAAAAAAAATGTCATTTGGCACTCTACATCCGTTCCTTTGAGAGTTGAAATTCTGTGACCACATTGTATGGACGGTACTAAAGGTCATCGTGATGAATAATACCTCGTTGAACGAACGGAAAGTCCAAGGGCAGACTATGTTTTCGCACATAGCACAACCATAGCCGGCCCCGGCTGCACGGCCGTGAGGAATGTATAATTGAAGCTCACACTTTGTCTTCCACACTCAAGACTTACTGTCTCATCTGATCTGAGTGTAGAAACGCATTTAACAATTGATTTCAGGTCCATGAAAGGGCCCGGTATCGAAAGGTTCGCTGCGCTGGATCATGCGTTCACTTAAACTATGTTCTGATACATTAAATTAAATTAAATTTGGTGGCACAACAGCTCGTGGAGAACCAGGGCCTAGTGACTTGCAACTCTCAACCATTCCCTTGTGCGTGTTGTTGGCAGGAATGGAGGGGACCTACAATTTTTTGCCCAGTCCGAACGGCTAGATTTTTTTCATAGAACATGTTACATGTTCCTAAATTATTTCATTAAGCTCGCGGCTCTGGGCTGGAGACTTTGAGTATGTTATACACTTGGATCACTCCTTACCCATACAATAATAATGTAGAGACCATAATTTACTGCATTTAGTTTTCCTTCGTTGACTGGACTAAAACAAATGTATGCAATTTAGGTGAAGAGAAGCAAAACTCGCCAGATCCATGTCAGAAAAACTCTCCATAACAAAATTTAATTGTTTAATAACTTTTGAATGAGATCACTTAGAAAATAATAATTGTTTTATATTTAATCATAGATCTTGGGAAATTTATATTTAAAGTTCCGTTAAAAAGATATTACCGATGCAATTACATCTGGTTTTTCTGGCATGGACGGACATAGCGAGTTTTGGTTCTCATCACCTTAATTATAAAAATCCTTCAACGTTATTGTTCCTTGATTCCCCTCATTTTCCGGGATCAGTTGTAAAAGTTGTAAATGAAAATCTTCCGTAAGTTTCCCATTGATTTGTTTATTCTTTTAACTACCTATTCAAATTATTCTATAATTATTTAAATAAAATAAAATTTTCTTCTTAATCTAAGCCAAATTTGCTTTGTATAGAGAAATCTTTCTTTATTTTAAGAAGATAAGAAAGTTAAATAGAAAACAGATAAGGTGGCAATAAGCAATTTGATAATACCGTACTACAGAAGGAATAATTTACAAACAAATGTTGGAGCGCCATCGCCATCCCCAGCAATAAGTATCTAAAGCTTATCGTTATCACAATCAAAATCGTGAATAGTAACTTTTTTGTATAGATACAATGATTGATTATATCTCCGGTAGAGACTAAACTAAACAAATATATGTATGTAAATATATGCAAGGTCAACTAAAAACAATAAATAAAATATTGTTGCTGGGTTATAAATTTAAATCATTTTTAGTAGCAATTGCCTCGCATTGAAAAATTTTATTGCAAGAACTATTTTTTTTTCAATTTTAGAGATAGCAATGTTCATATTTGATAATGATGGAAATTTAATTTTGTCTGTTTCTATGGCAGAACAAAATTGGACGAAAAGTCTAGAAAAGATATGAAAATTCCTGAGATTTTGCTGAGGTATTTAAAAAAATAATAATCAAGTTACCTAGTTTTTGCAACGTACCAAATTGGTTTGTATATTTGAATGAGGGTGGAGCTATTTAAAATCATTATCGTAAGCGAAAAAAAGGAAGCTTATATTACAATAATTGTGTGTTAAGGTTTCTTTGGTATTTTCAAATATTTAAATGACCCATATTCTGCTAGAGGCAGATGGCTATCAAGCAAATAATCTTTTGTTGATTTGTTTTTAGTTGACCTTGCATACACTTTTTGATTGTTGTTGTTAGTTAAGTATCTAAAGGAGATATGATATGATCAATCATTCAATCAATACAAAAAATTGGCAACTCACAATTTTGATCGAAATAATGATAAGCTAGATAAAAATTGCTGGGGATGGCGGTGGCGCCTCAAATTTCTTTGTGAATGTTCCTTCTGTAGTACGATATTATGAAGTATTTTAAATTTCTAAGTGCCACCTTATCTGCTTTCTATTTAATTTTCTTATCTTTTCAAACGAAAGAAAGATAAACAAAAATTTCTCTATACAAAGCACATTCAGCTTGGATTAAGTAAAAAATATATTTTATTGTAAACATAAATACAAAATTTAGAAGAATAATTTCAGTGGTTACAAGTTGATTCCGGTTGGATTCTTTTTTTTGTCAAAATAAACAAACCAGTGGCACACTTATGGAAGTGTAATAATTATGATTATTGACCTTGTGGACTTTACACAACGTTTAGCTGATTGATCAACAGTCCAATATTGTGTTTGTATTTGATGGAATTTGACATTTATATCTTTATTTAGCTGCAATCAATTGTGTTATCAGAGTTTTTGATTGATATATCCATAGTTAAGAGATGCGATTAAGATAGCAAGAAAAATACTAATCAAAATAAGAGAATTAAGATTCCTTTATCTTTAGGGTACAGTGACTTTTAAAAATCAATGTTTATGAAAGTCATTGAAGTATAATTGTAGATTTGATACAAATCAAAAATGCCTTTTAAGAATAATTAAGGAAATGAATTGGGCTTAGGTTATTTGAGCGTGGTACTTCTTAAAAATGAGAGGAAATCAGAAAGTATACAGTTTAATATTTCTATTAAGACCGCTTATCATTGCCGATTTTGCATACACGTGAAATATTTTTTTGCTGGGAGAATTCTTGGAAAACATGTGAAGATATGCTTCAGTAAAAACAACCACAGAAAACGATTTATTTCTATTCTATTTTTGGTTTAAATTTATCAAGAATTTGAACAAATGTAGATAAGACCTACACAAAATATATTTTCACTAAAATTGAAATCTTAACTTGCTATATATGAAATTTCCTTTACTTAGATAGAATGGAATTGGTGAGAAGCCTTACTCAATTTTATAGAAAGTTTTAAAGCGACGCCATCGAATTCAGAAAATAGATTTCTATGAACCTGAACCTTCGACCTCGCGCCATTTTTGGTTAGTTGGTTTTCAGATAAATGAATGATGATCGGTCTGTAAATATTTTGGAAAAATATTCCGTAAACTAAAGTTTAATTATTTTGTTTATAAATGTGTATAAGTGGTTGGTGCAACCGATAAATATCATTTAAAAATTAAACGAAGCAATGACACTTTAAAAGAGGTCAGTGCAACTTGCCATATAAGCTTTGTATAGAAAATAAGTTGATTTTCTACAACCAGGTACTTTAACCTGTTTGGACTTATGGTTTACAACTCTGGGTTGTACACCTGCAATACAAACTTAAATAACTTACAAACGTTTGAAAATAAATTGCTTAAGTCATTTTTAAATGCTTTAAATAAAGAGTTTCATGCGAAAACTTAGAAACCGGATGTTAGAACTCGCTAATTCAACGATAATTGACATTCTTGACGAATGTCGAATTAAGTACGCTGTCTGCGAAGAACAAAACCTTCCAACTAGGTACGATGAACAGAGACCCGCTTATCAATCACGGATTAAGTAGGAGCTTTCACTGGAAAGTAACCGGCTTGATAAGTTTCAACTTAGTTGCAATCGAGAATTGGAGATAGTTTCAGAGCAGTAAGAGTCTCACACACCTATGAGAATAAAGCATGCTTTTTTCCGACGTCATAGAGCCCTTTGAAGGTTTTGCACCTACACACGAGGAAAAAAATATTCCAAGTGATCAGGTGAAGGATGAAAAGTGTTACAAAAAATTTTCTGTAGAAAATCGGAAGATCTACGAAAAATGTCTCCTTTAATCCATGATTCTTTCAAGAATCATCCAGTGGATGTGGGGGTCATGAGCCCACAAAGAGACAGTACAACAAAAAAAAAATCAAATAAGTTATGTTCCGTAGTTTTTTTTTTTCAAACAGTTTCAGACCGCCAGATGTAGTGCGGGCCAGTACAACATTTCATTTGTGGAACTGATTTGCACTCACTAAATCTGGCGGTCTAAAACTTTGAAGTTTTGAGAAAAAATATTTATGTACATATGTGGTGTTTCCACCGCATGAAAACATTAAAAAGAAGATCAAGGCTTGTTTAACGCACATTCGATTCGGTCTAAATTCGGATAATTTTTGATCGGACCTGATAATTATGAACTTATTAGAAACCAAACGTCCCCTCGACACGTATAGGTTTCATTCGTTTTTTTTTTTATATTTAATTGACAACTAGTGCTGCAGTTTGTTGATATTTTTTTAATTAAAAATCTCCACCTAAGGTTTATCTCAGTTCACATTTAATAAATCTATTTGGTGTTTCCACCACACAAAAAGATTTATTTTGACAGCATCTTTAAAGATGTAACTGGTGTTTGGTGTGTTTTTTCTTATGAAGTGGAAAAAATATTAAAAGCTTCATGTGTGAAGGACTGAATTCAGCCATGAATGAATCCTTCAGCGCCATATAAGAATAGGTTAGTTCGATTTGTAAAACTAATTGTCCTATGAAGATTTACAGAATAAATATGTATGGTAAATTTTCGAGATTTGAATAAGATTTGAGGTAAATCTTATTTAATCTTGGTTTAGTGTTCGGTGGAAACGAATAGTATTACACTTTATGGTAACACACTTAAGCTATTGTTAACAATGTTACAAGCTTGGCATATCGGATCTGATTGGACTGATAACATATCAATTGCCAATGAATGTGACGAATCTTGTTTCCCTTATCTCATTTTTCTTCGTTATATACATATTTACAAGTGATATGCATATTCACAATGAAATGATAATTTTAGCTTATATTCAAATGTCAAATAGATCGTTATAGAATACATTACTAATAATTTGGAAAGATAAACGTATTCGCTATCTAGACAGTTGACGGTGTGGCGTGGCGCGACGCGACGCTGTGACGACGACCGAGGACGTGGTGCGAGACTTTGCAAATAATTGCAACGAATTTTTCATACGAAACAATCTGATGCAATATATCATCGAATTTGCTTTTATGTTTGTCATTGTTGTCTAAATGTAATCCCCAACTATTTATATAAGAGTACCTACTGATAAATAGGGGTATCCCTATATTGAAGGACATGTTATCTAATAAAATGTTTAATTAATGACATGATTGAGACATGCATAACTAGGTCATTGACTTATCAATTTTGTTAATTTTTTTCTAAATCCGAATAAATGTGGGTTCGGCGTGAACATAGTGATGTTCGGTGATGCAATAGTAGCAACACACCGATAGACGATGATCAAATTGAACCAGAAAACTAGATTTTTGTTTACGTTTTAGTATTCACTTCTCGCTCAAACTTCAAAACAATACATTTTTTCAGTCTATTGTAAACACTGTCAAAGGGGAACTTCAAAAATCTATAAAAGTCTGAAGTGACAGCTTTCACTTTGTGAGGACTGTTTTTGTTAGATGTTAAAAAAAAACAAAATAAAAATTAAAGGCGGTTCTTTATCTTTAATGGATATTGTGCTATATTTTTATATACAAAGTATTTTTAGTTTTAATTACTAAAACCTTTTCATTTTTTCTTAAACTATTTGAAACACTAACATTCAAAATAAAAAATCCCACAAAATGATGATTTTGATATTTTTTGGATAAAAGAGAGAGAGAGAGAAGCAAGAGAGAGTGATATATTGATATTGCTAAAAAGTTCTACTGTGCTTATTTATACCTACTCTCCCGTAACTGGTCTTGTCCATTTGGACTTGAATTGCGAAATTAATAAGGAAGTAAATAGGGCTGAAAAAAGGTCATTTAAAGGACGGGTCCATCGTCCATGTGTACAGTCTGGAGTGCATGTTGAATCAATGGAGATTATTATTTAGTCAGTGATGCCAAATTAGCATGCAAGTTACACGATTAAGCAATACGTGTAAATGAGAACACTTTACTATCTCAAAATAGGTGTTCTCTTGTGGCAACGATGTATACCCATTTGACAGATAAAATAATTTGGTCGTCCTTTCCTGTCAAATATTCAACATTTGATGGCCATATTCAAGTTGACTGGTTTAGTTGACGATCAGCCAACAGTGTGCATGTAAGCCCAAAGGCCATCAGTAGGGAACTTTATGAATCTGCCAATTTTCAAAAGTGAAAGCCATCATTTTGTGGGAGCTGTCAAATTGGTAAAAACTAAAATAAAATGGTAAAATTGAAGTTTGCGCTAAATTTGAAACAATTTTAATTAAAAAAAAATCATGTAATTTATTTTTTAACAATTTGAAGTATTAAAAAAAATTCAACAATAAGAAACTTATACTTCTCATAAACTGATGACTTTAAAACTGTTTAAATTGGGAAAATTAAGTCCGGACTCGTGAGTCTCATCGTCTCTACATTCGAAAATTTGAGGCATCCCAAAAAACATAGAAACAACAACAACTTCAATGCTTTAGACGCTGTTTAGATTGGAAAGATTGAGGCCGGTCTCACGGCAGTTTCTGGACAAGAGAAGTGGTTGTCAGGGATGTCATGAGGAATGAACAAAATATAAACACCGACCTCAAGAGACTCATTTCATGGTATTTCAAAGTGCAAAGTATTGAAGTTGTTGTTGTTTCTATGTGTTTTGACGCTTCTAAAATGGTCGAATGAAGACACGATGAGACTCACGAGTCCAGACTAAAATTTCCCAATCTAAACGTTCTCTTACACATTGAAACAACAACAACGGTGTCATGAGCCCGGTGTTTATATTTTGCTCATGCCTCACGACATCCCTGACCCCCCACTTCTCTTGTCCAGAAACTAGTGAGACCTGTCTCAATCTTCCCAATCTAAACAACGTCATAAGGTTTCCAGAGAGACAGTTTTGCGTCATGCAGCTGATCCCACAACGATTTAAGAGGAGGGTTATATCTCATCAAGTGGCGTGAAATGGCTACCAAGCCCATGTGATTTGAGCCCGTTAGACTTTTTCCTGTCTTATGAAATTCTATGCCACAATAAGCCACAATCGACGGATGCCCTCAACATAACGCTCAGATTCAGTTGGACCAAAGTTGCCAAGACATTACAAGTTGAAGTTACACCTCTTGGATCTATGTCACCGTGCGAAGCTACAGAACGATCCATGCATAATCCATTTCTCCAATTGACAATCAACAAAATGTTAAATTTACATGTTTCCACATTTTCTATTTAGCCAGACAAAAATCTTGGAATTGTAATTATTTAATTGATAATAATACTTCTACAATTTAATTAAAAAATTACACCTATCATCACCGCGCCGCACTGCCCAGCCGGCTGTGTCGGCGCTCGTGTCGTCGCGTGCATAGGAAAATCCACTTGCAATCAGATGGCACAAAGTTGTAATGGAACAATGCAAACTTTCCCGCATTAGATAATAATTTAATCGAATTGGAGTGTGTTCTTGAAATGTTTGCTGTAATTTCAGCAAGCGGTGTTAGATAGTTTGCAAGGTAGGTGATAGAAAATCAATAAAAAATATTAAAAATAAAAAGATAATTTTAGCAATTATGTATTGAATTACTACAATTTCTTTGACTGCGGCGTAAATACGTTAAGTGATCACTTATAACTCAAAATGGAATCAAATTATTCATTGATAAAAAAAAAAATGCGTTTACCTATGGCCCTTTTATCTTTGCAGAAAACTCTTCAGTTCGATAGATAAAGCTAATTTATTTACTTATTGCAATTGCATGGCTGAATGAAAATAGAAATATATATAGTGAAACCGATTAAATTATAAATAAATTAAATGTAGTAAATTATTGAAATTCCCCTCAGCACTCCGAGATTTAAGTGGAGTTCTAAGAAATTTTTATTGAAACTGAATAGATATGAAATAAAATTTACGACTTAGGCGCACGAACTTGCTTGAAAGATTTGAATTTGAAATATTTTAAAAATTCATAAAATTTTTTATGAACACAAAGAGTTATGAGTCTTTTGTGACTTTTTTTTTATTGCAGAAAAATTACAAATTCTGAAACCATTTGAATTGAAATTGGACATCGCCGTTTGAATATAAAACCACAAGAGCTGCCCAATTTACAATGAAATGATGTGGTAGCGTTCTTCTGATGTGATATTCTATTGGCACGCCAAAAAACTTACTATAAGGCTGTACTTACAGTGTATGCGTACCAAGATGAACATTTTTTCCAATTTGAAATTGAATAACCTTGGAAGGAGTATGTTTTTAATTAGATAAGAACTATTGATCTGTTAAAGAACATCAAATCATCTCTAAGATTCTACCCAGATCATTTCCGTGTGAAAACTGATAATCGCTTCTAAAGTTATAAAATAAAGAAGGAAACCAAATGAAATTTCTATACGATTTGTATAGAACAGACACTAGCTATATGTAACCTCTAAATATTAATCTGAGGGCTAACATTTTACCAGTACTATTATTTCACTTAAGTTTAACTAAAGAGCTTGTGACATTGAAAAACGAAGACATTTTAATTTTATCTTAGTGACATGTAAAATTTTTGTTTTGGGTAAAGCAAATACCGAAACTATTAAATGCCAAATCTTCACTTCCTTATATATTCGAGTTGACAGAGTTCTACCTATAACCTACAACAAACAAAAAAGAAACTTTTAAGACCATATCCGCCCTATACGACTTTTAATTTTCCCCATGCCGAGAGCTGAGGTATTTTTTGAATACCGAACGTTTAGATGTTTACAATTCAAAAACACTTAAGTTTGGAAAACTTGGTGAAAACAGGCATATTTTAACAATTGGTGAACATTTTACGCTACCAAACAGGCATATTTTAATGGCCAGTTTATACATTAGCAAAAATTCTTAGTAACTAAAGATAGAACTATAATTGTCGGAGGCTAATGTAAAATTAAAATAATACGGTTAACATTAGGTTTGTTCGTTGAAGTTTACCCAGGGTTGACCCAGGTTTTCTTGCCAACCCCCTGGAATTGTCAAAAAAACCTGGGTTTTTCGATTTTCATAAGAACACCAAAAGGCTGTTAATTGTGTTGTTGAGATAAGTAAGAAACAAAATTTGTTTTAAAAATGAAAAAAAGAAACCATACAGTTTTCATTTTCTATATTTATTTGGGATTAATAAATTAAAATTTAAATTTCAAAAACAAAAGAGTTACCTGCAACACGCGAATCTACAGCAAAATGCTTCAGAGCTTCTACTACTTTGACAGTTTATTCTTTAATTCAAATCGCCCGAACACAAAACCTAGTTCTACTTCAGGGCGATTTCAGGGCTGACCTAGGTTTCAAAAAACAAAGAATTGGCTCGTCCGGGTGAGTTCAGGTTTTTCAAAAAACGATTTAGGGCGATCCCAGGGTGACACCGTGAACAAATAAATCTATTAACACTTTTGATGAGAATTGACAGTTACGGTTGCACTTTACCCCGACGCCACAGGGGCAAGTACTGGCAAGTATACAGTGCAGTGCATACACATTTCTTCACTAACACAACCAAAACCCAAGCAACTTGTTCATCAACTGGCATGGAATTTTTGAAGCAAGTGGAATGCAAGTGGAAAGCAAGTGGAAGACAAATGGAATGCAAATTACGTATTTGACAGGCAGTGTTTGTAGCCAACTTGCTTGCCAGTACTTGCACGTGTGGCCTCGGGGTTACTCATTTTTAAAGAAATATGGACCAATGACTGCAGTAGAAAAAAATTGCTAATAACATGATACACAGTGACTTTTTATAGATTAATGGTCTTTTGACAGTCAACTCCTCATATGCTACGATTTCTACATATCGTTAGCTTTCTGCCAAAACCTCTTAAGTCTAAAAGTGCCATTTTTATGTAATTCAGATCAAAACAAATCAATGAATTCAAATATGTCTTTTAACAGTGCCATGGTACTTTTTGGTTCTATCAACCAGTTTTAAAACCTTTGAAGTCAGATCCAAACTATTGTGTCGATACCGATACACTCTCGCTATACGATCAAATATTTTTACATAAACAACAATATCAAAATTGTATTCGGTATCGATGATCTGAATATACTCATTGTGTCTTGTTGAAGAATATTTTTTCATATCGAGACTTAATTGATATCAGAACTATAACTAAGAAGATTTAAGAATTTCATTCTATAACTTTTTTTATCTTCTAAGCAATTTTTCAAAACAGACTTTAGAGGTTTTGACAGAAAGCCGCGATATACATGGGTAATGATTTTTTTCACGCCCAAAATATGTGCAAAAAATTTGACTTATTGTGTAAACGTTATCTATCAAAAATCATGATCCGTTTCTTCCGGAACAGCAAATATCGATGTTTTCACGATTTTCTGTGTACACAGAGTAAATTCAAAAATTCACACTTGTGCCCGGAACAATTTTTTTCTAAAAAGACAAACATTATAAACATTTATGTGTAGTATGTATCTGATTTAAACAGGGATGTCAAATTTTCTAATAAAACCGTCAGGTTGATTTTTTTTTACCAAACACTTAACTTACCCTAATTTTTCATTTTCCCCCAGCAAAGTCATATAAATTTGTTACAAATCTCTTATCATCTTTCACAATTTATAATAATTTCGTACCTTTGACACCAACTTGTAATCCACTCCATCAACTGTTTGTGAAGTGATTAAAAAATGATCAAAGATTTTAGGCTACTTTCGATTAATATACAAATTTGGCAATGTTGTGGTTTTATTTATATAAATTCTTATTGGAAATGTACCATTTTAATGATAATTCCAATACTAATGAATATTTTTGAATTTATGTACCTTTTTGAAAATTGGGGAAATGTTCAAACACTTATTTTAAGTTCATTTATGACTGCAATTCTTTTTAATTCAATTTATCGTATAGTGACGGTATTGTTGAATCAAAAGGATTTTATAAATTTCATAGAAGACATTGGACAGTGGTTTCAAGAAACTGAGGTAAGTTTCGAATTTATTTATGAAAAAGTTACAATATGGATTTGTTTTTTGCTAAATATTTTTTGTATTTTATTTTAGAATCAAAATGATATTGAATCACTTAAAATTTTAAAATCTATCGGAGTGAAAGCTGATAAATTTTCAAAGCTTAGCTTATTTTTGGGAAGCATCGGAGGGATTATGACAATTATTGTACCGCTTTTGTTGACAACTAGAGGTAAAAAAGGAGTATTTTTTTAAACAAAAATTCAAGTTCAAAGTCAAAAAATAGAGGTCTTCATTGAATTTTTCATTTAAAGTACATAACTAGAAGAATTAACTAAAAAAATATTTTTTTTTTGTATTTGTTTGTATTTTAAAGCAATTTTGATGTGATATGAACCGCTTTTCACTCTTAGCCGATGGAAAAGCTTTAATTTTTTTTTTTGAAAATATCTTCAGCTGTTCCGTTACTTTTGTGACACATGACACATATGAAATATTGATATTTCTTATCGAATCGTTGGTAAAAAATATGTAATTTTTTTTAAGAACTTCCTTACCGTATTTGGATACCACTGATAGACGTCTACCAAAGTCCATACTACGAAATAGTTTTTGGAGTTCAAGCTATATTCGTTATGCCATTTATAATTGTCACTTATATACCTTTTACGAACTTGTTCATCAATTACCTTATGTTCGGCATTGGCAGTCTCCAAATTTTGCAGAGTAAATTGGAAAATGTAATTAATTCATCAAAAGATGCTGAGCAAATTGATAATGACATGGATTTTTGTATTCGCTACCATTACAAAATAATAAGGTTGGTATTTTTGAAGATCTCGTAAAAGAATATTAATTATTTCTAATCGCAAAACTTTGGCTAAATGTCTACTAAAAAAATCGACTAGGCCAAAATGATATTGATTTTCTTTTTTTGTGTTTAAAAATTGTTGAAATTATTTTGTTTTTTTTTTTAGATTTAGTAACACATTGAGTACTTTATTGTCACTGACGAATTTGATGGAGTTTCTTATGTTCAGTTTAATGCTTTGCGTTTTACTATTCTTCATACTTATTGTGAGTTAAACAAAATTTTTTGTATTGTTTTTAAAATTAAAGTAAAAAAAAAAATAGGTTGACAATTATATGCTTCAAATTAATGCAGCTATTTATATCGTAAGCATATTTTATGTGGTTTTACTCTCATACTGGCATGCTAATGAATTTTCTTATGAGGTAAGACACTTTTTTTGTTGCATAGCTAGACTTTAAATTATTATTCAATTCAGAAGAAAAAAGACTTTTTTGTGTGCTTAAAATTTTTCTTATTTTATAAATTTTTAAAGTTTTTTATTTAATCTATATTTTACCCAAAAAGAAGTCTCACTTTTTCTTCAAAAGATCAAACAAATAAGATTAATAACAATGTGCTTTTAATGATCAAATATCAAATTCATTTTTCTGGATTTGCTCAAAAAATAAAAAGTTATAGTGACAGGCGATAGTTGAACGGTAGAACCTTTTATTTATTTGACATTTTATGGTTTGACGTCAATTTATACCCATTGAACTATTATTTTTGTACAACAATTTAATATTCAAACCACAACCTCGCATTCAGTCGGTCGGGCTTTGACATTTCGAATAAAAACAATGGACTCTTATGAGGCAATCTTAAAAGTTACTTCAGGCTTCGTGTTTACCTCAGATCGTAAATATCGTAAGCCTGAGCGAAACGCCCGAATAGATTTAATTTCCATTTTGGTGGCGCTTTGACAGCTTAAACAGACTTTTTTTTGTGTTATTCCATTTTTTTTGGTGCGCAGGGGAAGTGTTTTGAGAAATATTTAATTCAATTTAACATTTCTGATATTAAAAAAGCAAATAGTAATTCTTTAAACCTATTGAAACTAAAAATGTGTATTTGAGACATTTTGTACAATACAAATCATTGTACGTGTTTGATGTTGGTTTTTTGGTGTACTACATGCAAATTGGATACCTATTAAAGTGTTTCTATTATTCTATTATTAACATAATTATTAATTGAATCAAACTTTATAATGATAGCAAAAAACAATCAATCAAATAAGCAAAATATTCTTGTAAAATTAATTGTTTTCGTTTTATTCATTTCATTTGCAACTTACATTTTTTTTATTATATTTGACAGCTATTCGGACTGTTCTCTTTCTTGGACATGTTCGAATCAATAAATCAGAGGGAGTATTTATGTATCCAGTGTCCAGGTTTTTTAACCCTTGCATCGATAAAGTACATCGAAAAATGATGAAATCTGAAACAAAACACGGCGATGGCAAATTTTGTCGATGCAAGGGTTATAGAACATGGGCACTTGTTTGCGTTCTTCTAAAACAAGATAATTTTGAATTTTCAATAAAAGTTTTTCAATTGAAATACATGGGTACTACATATTAGGTCTGTTTTTTAAGGGTTCTGAAAGCAAACAAATTGTGGAAGTTTTTGAAAATTTGCGAGAGATGTCACTCTAGTAAACACAGCTCTTATATACCAAATTAAGCTTTTTTTAATAAATGTAATATTAAAAAATCACAAAGGGGACGAAAAATATAGTTCTCTCTTACGTATATCATGATTTCTTTTACCCATTCTAAATTCAATGAGTTTGATGGTGAAATAACATCTTTTGTTTCCTTCGCACTCAATTGCAAAAAGAGTCAGGGACAAAGAGTCAGGGGTCTATAATCGTGAAATATGGAACTATATTTCGGAATGGGAATTTGTTTCCGATTTTTATCTTTTTCGATCGAGTACTCCATTGTGACACTTCGACGTTTCCACATGTTAAAAAAGGTGTGTTTGGTTAGTTTTTGAAAGAACTCTCACTGTCTAAGCCGTTTTTTTTTTAGGGCCAGTTGTGTGAACGTGGTTCAAACTTTGATCCGTGATTTAGCAATTTTAACTCACCGACTTCGGTGGATTAATTGAGGTCCAATGATGGTTCAAGGTTCAAGTATGTGATAGTAGCCAAGTAATTTAGTTTACAGGCTTGGAACATCGTTGAACTTCGCAGTTAATCTGCCGATATCGTAATCGTAAAGTCGGTAAAAAGGCCATCCAAGCCCGACCGACCCAACGGATTTGGGTGATTGGTGATTTGGCCTTAATCAAGAAAAAATGAGTATCAATGAAATCAGTATACCCGAAATATATTTAGTAGGTATGAACGCCGTCTGTCGGTTTTCTATAACTACCACATCCCGCTTTGAGATTTGGACATAATAAAATCGTTTTCTTTTTTAGAGTTTAAAAGTCGCCGAAGCTGCTTACAACTCCGACTGGACAGTTTGCAATACAAAAATCAAAAAGAGTATTTTGATTATGATTTTAAGAAGTCAAAATGCTTTGCAAGTAAGTTTTTCAATTCTATTTTGTTTTTGTTTTAATTTTTAATAAATTTTAATAGAAGCTAATCATTTGTACTTACTTCCATTTAAATATTGTATGTAGATATCTGCAGGGGGAATGTACCCAATGACACTTGAGACATTTCAATCACTCTTAAGTGCTTCTTACTCATATTTTACTGTTTTAAATGGAATGAACAAATAGATAACGTTCATACGTTATATAAAAAAATAAGACAACAAATTTTCATTCTGAGTTTTTTACAAAAATAAAGAAAGAAATGTAAACAATTCTATTTAAGGTGTGGAGTTTATTATAAATAAAGAAAATAAAGTCTTTTCTCTAAATGAGTCACATTATTTGGACGGAAGTTGTAGGAAGTTGATAGCTTGGAACAAGTATTAATTTACAAGTTCATAAAATTGAGTGTTCTTATATTAGCCTAAGATAACTTTAAGTATTTTTAATATAGAAATAAAATAACTAGCTCACATGATAAAAATATAAATTGGTAATAAAAATTGAAATTAATTTCCAAGTGTTTTAAAATTTGCCTGTAATGAAATGTTAAACAAAGCAAAATTTTAATTTTAAATTTAAATACTTAATTGTTTTAACAGAAAGTTTTTTTTTGTAAGGAAAAATTGATAAAATCTTTTTGTAACATCTCAAAAATGATTATCCAAGAAAATTGTTAAAAAATGTACTCACTCTGCTAGCTCCAAATTCAACTTTTGATTTTTCAGGGCACTCAATAATTTGTAGTATTTTCTGGCCATTATTTATAAATTATTACATTATCAACATAGTTCCCTGCAATAAATAAAAATTTAAACAAATTAGTAGATATGTTTTAATTTAAGTGTGCACAAAAAATATTTTGTATGGATTTTCTCTGCATGCTTAAAAAGTATATATGTAGGTTTTGGAGAATGGAGATAGTTATCTGAAAATTGAACATATCCCTCCCATTTTTCGACGTTTGAAGCCAATTTTCAGCTGCAGTTTGCATTACAAATTTGTCTTTAATCTGATTTTTCAAAATAATACTAATTAAGAGGAGGTAATTTTCATCTTAATCAACCAAAAATTGTGGTGATTTGGCCTCAAATTGAAGCGATACATCCTTTTTTATTAGCTTAAATCCTATTTTAGAGAAAAATTCATAGCTTCCATTTTTTTTATTGAAGCACGAAACGTAGAAGGATCAAACAAATCTAATGCAGATAAAATTGGTCTTCTACGTTTAAAAATGTGAAAAATATGTATAAATTTAAAATAATCTTTTCCATGGTTTCCATGTTCATAAAAAAAATTGGAATGAGTTCAAATTCTTTGAGTGCTTAACAAATAAAAAATCAATATTATTATTGATATACTTTTTTTCTTAAAATATTTTTTTCCGGATCAATTTTAGAACATTGGAGACCGTCTTGAATGTACAAGAAAATGTTCGGAGATTAAGAAGAACCAAACCTCATTAGCTGATGGTCTAAAAGTTATGGGAAAGTGTTATAACTTTAAATTTCTCCCTATGCGATTTATAAACTAAGAAAGGATAATGGTTTAAGTGCGGTAAGAGTCCCACGTTACTAGGTAAGGTACCGATTCTTATCGAGTTTTTTTTTTTTTGAAAAATTTCATCGCATAAAATAAATAATAAAGAAAACTCAAAAAATCTGTATCAATTTTTTTGAAACTATTTTTTCTAACATAAAAAATATTCTGAAAACTAGTACCAGTATTAATTTTTTTTTTTCAAAATCTACTCCTTTTCCAAATCGGGAACAGAAAAAGAATCCGAAAACTGGACGCCAAATAGGCAATCGAAGATTTTTGGAGTAGTTGGAGTGAAAATGGAGTAGAAATGTAGTAGAACGTCTACTGGAAGAAGAAATTATTTTCAATCAATTCTATACGGGCTTGTAATAAACATGCAACAACTTGCTTTTGTTTAAACACTTAAACTTATCGTTCATTTTAATACAAAAAGATATCAAGAGTCAATGTGCCTTAGTCAAAATGCCCTTCAAAATATAGGAGATAGAAACCTTGAGTCGAAATACAATGGAGTATTAAATACGTTTTTTGATAAGCAAAAGATCGTTCGAGTCTTCCAAATCAAAGGAGGATTTTTACCATATTTCTATTAATACCATCCAGCTAGTCAACTAGTACTGTTCTAATTTTGATCTTAAAACTCATATTAGAAGCCATAAAATTACGGCGAAGAACCCTGCGCTTAAAACTCAAATGGATTTTAGACTTTGACCGTTACTACTTTGAAAGACTTATAAAATACGTACAACTTTTTATTTTGGGAGTGACCATATAAATATTTGGTTAAAAATGTCATTCAACTGAAATGTCAAAAAGCTTTATAACCTTATGCCCTAAAAATTAATCAACAAAATCCATCTGTTCATCCTCTTAAAAATTCTTTATTTTTAAAGACCTAAACATTTAATCACATTAATTGGATTTGGAAATTCATTGTTACTAATTGACACATGTGTCATTTTACGACCAATTTTATGTGGCCGTACGTCACATAGCACATTTCAAATAATTTATACCAATTTGTTAAACTTCAAGATGACCTTGTCAAACCTGTTGTATGAATTTCATTCACAAAATACGTCACTATGTGATATTTCAATGCAAACAAAAAATTTATACAAATCTATGATAATATTTATATTTATTTCAGGTTTTTATTTTATTTATAAATAAGTAAACATACATAGATTTTACTTCCATGCTATTTTAGTACAAATTTGTATTATAAAGACTCTAACTGGTTGTATTCAAAGATATTTGCGTGATGTGACTTTTGTTAAGACTTTGATTACAATCTTTTTCTTTCTTTGAATTTAAAAAATTCAAACTAAAATCGTCAGACCTTCACCTCATTAACTTTATTCTTTTATAAATATTAACCTTATAAGGAGTTTAAATTTTTTGTATAATATGTAAGCTCTGATTTTTATATCCGCAGACAAACAAAGGCCAAACAAAAGTTCACAGTTGTACTAAAAAAGTTCATTGAACAGATTCATTCATTCACCTTACCGGCTTAAAATCTGGCCAAAATGAGTAGTGCCAACAATACGGGGTGGACTACGTGAGTTTTGACTTGAGTTTTTTTTTGAACAAAGGTACATCAAATAATGTAAATGATATGGATAAATTTGGATCTTTTTTCATTAAAAATGCTAAAAAGTGTTAATAAGATGGCGTGAATCTTTCATTTATAGCGATGGAAAATCAATTAAACAAATCTTAAGGTGTACTTAATTCTTGTTATTCTCAAACATTAAAAGGAGGTCCGTGTTTTGGGGAAATTGTCTCACCACACCATAAGGCTTGTGGATTCCATAATTAGTTTAATCATTTGCAATGGCCAATGGTCACTTTTTCTGTACGTTTTTTTTTTGTTTCTATTAACTCATTTGAAAGAATAAACTTTGCACAAGTGATCTGCAAAACTCCATAATGAAATATAATTTCTTTTAAATATTTAAAACAGTATTGCAATGATGTAAAAATTATGGGTTGGGTAAGAAAACCTGAATGCCAAAATCCCGAAAATTTAAAAAATCCCAAATGATAGAGTCTCGATTCGTGAATTTCAAAATCTTGAATGCCAAAATTCCAAATGCTTTTGGTATTTGAAATCGCATTCGTGTTTTTTTTTATATCAAAAACAATACAATCAGATGTGTCCTATATATAGCTGATAACAATTTTGGAAAAGCGGATTTAAAATTCTAAAGTTTCTGAAAAATTTTCTTAAAATAAAAAAAAATAAATCAATAAGAGAACATTTAGTTTTAATGTTAATTAATAGTTTTTTTTTCTTTTTTATAATATTCCATTCTTTTATCTGTTTTTTTTTTTCAATTAAAATGGCTCAGAAGTGAATAGTTTTTGACAAATTAAATTTGAAAGTTAATATCTTTGAAAACTAAATGTGAATTCTTTACTCGACGCAAGAACCTTTCTTATGGTTTCTGAGAAATTAGAATACGAAATGTACTTCTTTTCAGAAAAAAAGGAACTAAACAAAGGATTAATTTAAGAATGGTATTTTGTTTGCGTCAAGCAAAAGTAACTGGTCAGATAAATAAATAATTTAAACTTTGCATTTCATATATTATAACAAATTTTGTGCCTTTTACATTTTTGTAGTTTTTTGTTAATCATAAACATTTTGAACACTGTGGCGTATGCGAAACATTTGGCATATTTATTTTTATAGATTCGTTTTTACAATGTAATTACTTAGTAAAGACTCTTTAGTCCAGTCAATTTTTGCTCAAAAAGCGAGCAAAATTGTGGGGTAGTTTTGATTTTGCCCTTATTTTATGTTTTTCGGGGGTGCTGAATCCGATTCTGAGGCTTGCGACTAAAATTTCGTGACGCAATATGGAAAAAATTATGCAAAATGCAATTTTGGGACTTTTTCACTAATATGGCTCGAAAAAATTTTATCAAAGTACCATAGAACGTATACACAATTTCCAATAAATCTCTTTCCAAGGTTTTTAAAAAAATTAGTTTTCTTTATGCAAATTTGGGGTTAAATTTTTTTTCAAGGTCAAATAAAAGGAAATGTTAATGGACATTCTAAAGTATGAAAATTTTACTTCAAAATACTTTTTGAATTTTTTAAATACCACCATTCATCTTCGAGAAATGCGTTGGCCTTCGTCTTAAGCTATACGTAATCCAAAAAACCCAGTCAATTTGTGCTCAAAAGAGCAGATAGCGAGCAAATTGTGGGGTAGTCTTGATTGTCCCCCTATTTAATGTTTACTATGGTGCTGAATCTGAATCTAAGGTTTGCGACTAAAATTTTGTGACGTAACATCCAAAAATTTGTAAAAAGAGCTACAAAAATACAAATTTACTGGAATTTTTGAATAACGTAGTCAGGCAAAGGCAAACGATTTCTCGAAGATGAATAAGGGTATTTTGAAAAATTCAAAAAGGATTTTTGGGTTAAATGTTCCTACTTAATTTGCGAATAATTGGTAGTTTTCGAGTCATTAGTGAAAAATGCATAATTTTTTCATAATTTTTCATGTTAAATTTTAGTCGCAAGCCTCATATTCGGATTCAGCATCCCCGAAAACATAAAAAAGGGCAAAATTAAAACTACCCCACAATTTGCAAAATAAAAATACAATATAACTGGACTTTCTTTTAAACTCTGTCAAAGATAAAGCCTTCGCTAAAGCTCCACTAACAATCCTTAAGAAAAACACCAGAAATGTTATATAATAAGACAAAAACGTGATCCAAAATTTCATCACGTTTTGTAGGCAGAGCTGAGGTGGTCCCTGGTCATTCAACAAATATTGTATCCTACTATAAGACTTAAAATAAAAAAAGGCACATATTTCATGGCAAACTCTTGAGCATTATGAAAGAATATTCATCTATTTAAAACTTCGTGATGGTTAACATTTTGTACTACTAACATAAATTTATTGTAAATAAAAGTTAAAATTTTTATTTTTAAACTTTTAATATTTATAATTAAAATTAATCCTCCAACAACTCATTCATAACCATTAAATACTCTATTTTTTTTTCTTTACACAAAAACATGTTTTGACAATTTTTGAAATAACGTCACAGATTCTAAGAAAATATTAAGCTTATCACATCAATCATTATGGTAGACATACATTTTAATTAGTATTAATCAGAAAAGTATTTAAAACATTATTTTAAAGATTAAAATCTGAATTCTTTTTCATAAAATATTTTCTTATCGTCACAAAATTTGTTTTTAATATTGGTACCTACCTTTCGAACTTAGTCCAATTACGTTTAATTATTACGTAGGTACATAACTATTGTTTACCTTCAATAGGTATTTTTTAAGTTCTACAAAACGTGTTTCAATATGCGGAGATAACAATCCATCGGTCTATATTTATTTATACAAAAATAGTTCATTTGAGCAAAAATACAGATACCTACATATTTCTTTGATAACAAAAATAAATAAAAAAACACTCAAAAGCCCTCCGAATATTTTTTAAGTCAAAAATATAAATGCAATTGCTTAAAATAATATTTAATTTGAAGAAAACTTGAAAAGGAAATTAATTCTTCTATTCAAATGGAGCTAAAAATATTTATTATTTTTTTTTCTCTTGAAAAATATTGAAGAACCTTTACCTACCTACTTTTGAATTTCATAACTTGATGAATTAATTGATTTGTTTTCATTATTTTAATCGTTTTATTGGTACTTTCAATCTACATGCACTCCAAACACCAAAAATAAAAATCACAAATGCCTTTCAAGAAATTTATCTTTGAAATTTCAGAAAAAAGAACTTATCACGTGCCAATATCTGACACATATAGGAACTCACAATCGAATTACTTACCTCTAAGTTACTTGGAATCTTATCAGACGGAAACAAACAATATTTCAGGAACAAAATATTTTAGTATAAAAGACCAAGTTCATACTAGTTTAGTTGATACTTATCAGCTAATATGAATAGCATTTCATAAGAAAAGTCAAAGAATTTTAGCCGTCGCGTCAGGTCGGAAAAAAAAGTAAACCCCCTAAATTTTGTTTCCATATATTTTAGGGTCTATAGTCTTGAATTTATATATTGAAAGCAGCCATCTGCAAATTCAGTAGAAATATATGTAAATTTTGTTTTGCTATAAAAATTATATCGTGTATAAGTTTGGTACTTCAAAATACAAAAGATAACAATCACTCTGGCAGAGGTAAAAGTATATTTCCATAGTAATCAGAATTTATTGAATTAAAAACATATTTATTATTGTTTTGAGTTCATTTCCCTCTTCAAGTGGATAGCAGCAGAGCACCCAGCAACACAACAGATGTTTGCAAAAATTATAACTTGTTTATCAAATAATCGGTACATAATCATTCAATAATGCCCACAAGCAACAGGCATCGGAAAGTTCAACGATAAATACTTCAAACTTACTACCAGTGTTTTGTAATTTAATAAAAGTTATTCTCGGATATTTAATTAAAAATAGACTTTAAATAAGAATTGGATATAGGGTTTTGTTGAATTTGGTTTATTCAGTTAACATATCAACAACACAAAGTATATAAATTGTATATATAACGGTGCCATTAGGACGAGTGGAGGTTTAAGTTTTTTTTACTTTTGAGAAAAAGAATCGCAAGAACACAACAAATTACTTAACGAGGAAAGTTACATTGTATCTTAACGAACTTTTTTTTTAAACTTATTGCATTTACATATTCGTAAAAGAATACAGCAACAAAGCTGTTAATGAATTGAAGATTTTCTCTTAATACAAATAAAGGATGTTTTTTTAGACGTGTGGTTTTTAATCTGGCAATACTTTTTTTGGAGTTGGTCTTTTTGACAGCTGTCACTTGATTTATACTCAGTTTGGCTTGCCATTTCATAGACAGTGTTCACATTGGATTGACAAACTGGATTTTTTGACGTTTCAGTATTTACATCTCGCTCCCACTTCTTCAGTAAATACTGAAACGTCAAAAAAAATGCTTTTTTTCAGTCCAATGTGAACACCTTCATAATGAATAGACTTAGAGCCTGATTACACTATTCTTTTTTTCGAACGTTTCATGTTTCGTCTTTTTGACACATTGGGTGAGGGCTTGTAGAAATGTAGGGGGGAAGAAAAACACGAAAGCACGTATGAAAATTTTAAGATTTTTTCCGATTGAACTTTGACGTTTATGATTTGACAAACGAGTAGAGGCGGGGGATGCTTATAATTTTTTAATAATGAACTGTAAAATTGTTTTTCGTGATTAAATAGATATATAAGATTGACAGCGAAGTGTTTTAAAAATATTTTTAATTATTATTACTGTCTATTTTCCAATATTTTCCAATAAATGAACCCCATATTTTTTGAACGTCAGAACAACGAGTGGACTTTTTTGGTTGTGTGTAATCACGAAGAAACATACCGGTCAAAAAGACGAAAAACAAAACAAACGAAAACACGGCCACTTGTCCGAAATCATTTTTAAAACAAAATAGCAAATCCTTATCTCTATAATAAAGCTGAATTCTGGGCCATAACACTAAATAATATGCGATTTATTTCTCTTGAAAACCACACGTCTAAAAAAAACACCACTATATGACATTTCACAATTTTGTATATGTTGTATTTTTCATAATGAAATTTCACCAAAAACTAAAGCCTAGTTTATACTTCTATGTGAAGTGTAGTTTTCATAAAAAAAAGTAAATGAATAGTTACTATTCTTGTTGTTTTTCATTCATAATCTTTTGAATATGAAAATTGAGCTTTATATATACTAGCAGTTTTATTTATAAACTTTTTCTAACTTTAGACAGCCATCCAACTCCAAAAAGTTATTTAAAAACTTTTGTTCTAAAGTTTTCTATCTCAGACGAAGGCATTGGTTATCTAAGATTTGAATAGCTAAACATTTTATTTCATTAAATAAGGCATGTTTCCAATTATTAAGGACTTTTAAAAAACACGTCTACCTAGTCAATCGCCTAAGAAAATCTATTAAATAAGGCTGTAGGTGTTTTTCTTTTTTAGTTCCAAGGATAGCACTGAGCTGTCAAAAAAGATCAGTGTTTCTTTTTATGCTCAGAATACTCAGAGCTCTCAGCTTGTGATTCTTTCTTAAATCGGAGCTAGATCGGAGTACGCTTCATTAGCTCAAAATAAAAAGACCGAGCGAATAGACTCAATAGTTGAGCCCAGCCAACTTCACACTTTTTTCACTCATAACAAAATGTGCGCGTTCAACACATCAATTTCACTTCATAATTTTGAATTATTCGAGTTTTTGATTGGCCAGCTGTCAGATGAATATTAAAAGTCAGTGCTAAATTTAGATACGTTGAACGCATCGCAATCTCATGACAATTAAGTGGTCAGATGTGTTTTAAAATTATATCGGAGGGCTCTGATCATACTCTGCTCAGAGCTTACTCCTATAACTCGAGCTCTACTCCATGCTGTGTTCAGAGCTAAAAACGCCCATTGGCAGCACTGTTGATTTGACAGCTAGCAATAATAGTATTTATTACAAGCACCACCAAAATGGTATACTCATTTATGAAATGAGTTGGTTAACGACAGCTCCAAACTTGTTCAACAGTTTTAACAATTTTTTAACAACGGTGTTTCAAGTTTTTTTTTCAATTGTCCAACTCTGCACACAATTTAGAACTTAGTGGAAAAATTTCAAGAAACTGGGTAGTATTGAAGATATGGTACTCGTATAAGGCTTGTGCGCCTTTGTGGCACATGTTTAGCCGAGAATTTTTTTTGTTGTTGTGAGTGATAGTGTGGCCAAGGACCTTGAAATAATTTAATGGTTATTGGATAATAACAGACAACAAAAGTCACTGTAGACATATTGTTTTATGGTAAAATAAAGCAATTTGTATCGTTTAATTACAACAAAGATTTAATTAACAATTAAACCAAATCCAAATGCATCATCCTGATGAACTGCAATAAGTAATTAAACTTACTTACTAATCAAGCCGGTTCTTTATGATAGTCATCTTTGTTGAGACTTTTGTTGTCTTTAAATAGCTTGACAGGTTAAGAAGTTATAAATGTTTGGAAACAAATTATTTTTAAGTCTTATTGACTAATGACTAGCTTTGTTATTGCCACAATAAATTTTTATCGGCAAACTGTTTATAATGGTATCAAAATATTGATCCAAATTATCTAATTCTTCACGTTTCAACTTGAAAATTTACTCTTAGCAACTAAAAGCAAAGGCCAAGTAAGCGAAAACAACACACTTAAAAATTACCCACACTTATGTGCATATGTATGTACCTAGTATCTCTGAAATTTTACCAACTTCAACCTTGTATCCTAATCTGAATAAAAAGAAATAATAATAAGGTAGGGTAGGGACCATAAATAAACCTCTTTCAAATTTGTCGGTCTTGGCTCTTTATATCTACCAACTCGAGAATTATTATTTATTTAAATATGCGATTATTGTTCTGACAGAAATAAATCATGGAAACTTTAGCCTGTTTCGGATTGTCTCTTCAAACGTCATTTTTACTATGCAAATTTTTTCAAATGAACTTTCTCATGACGCAGCACTGTTCATTAGATTTTGGCCATAACAAAGCCATTAACATAATATATCAACATTGCTACTCGTATTGTTGTTATCATTTCATTTGCTTTAAAAAATAGAATTAAAAAAAAAATGCCCCTAAAACTCAATTTCAAGGCCAATAGTGGATTATACAAAGAGTCAAATGCACAGCAGCTAAGGGCGTCAGATTTTCGGAGGCGACAAAGTGTGTTTTTCTTTAAGTGACTATGTTCAAAAATTGTTCACTTTCCGTCGCTGAAAAACTAAAACTTTTGTTTTTTTCGCTCAAGTTTAACCTCAAATTGTTTTTACACCCTTTTTTACTGGTTTGTTTTGATGACAATTCGCATCTGTCGGCGATTGCTCATGTGAAACAAATGTCAAAAGTCACGACCATTTGCAATTTGCAGTTCGCTATTCGCAGCTCATGTCCAAGGCACTATACATTTGTCACTTTTTCAAGCAATTACACCGTCAATCTTACACTCAATCATATGTACATTGATGTTCACATTACGTCTGTTCGCGTACTTTCCAAAACTACGAATTTCTTCAAATTTAATTTTTTCCTTAAGCTTTGACAGAACTTTTGGCTAGATTCATAGAAACTCGTAGGTTTGGAAGTACGCGAACAGACATATTGTGATACTGTTAAATTGTTATAAGCTGTCACACTGTAAATGAAGTGTGGTAGTGCACTTCAATTAGAATATACTCTGTATCCCCACTGTTATACTGCCAAACTTGAGGAATGCCAAACTTTCCCCTACTTCCCTAAATTTTAACTTAAGGAAAGTTTTGAAAGTTATCACTTCCATAAAAGAAAATGGACACACTAGCCGATTCTCAAACTCGTTATGAAAATCAGATGCCAAAATGAGTACTAAAAAGTACTAAAAATGAAAAAGGTCGTCAATCACTTATAGTAAAAGTTGATTGTCACTTCACAAAAGATAACTTTTTAGTACTCTTTTTCATCGAGAATTCCCTTGAGCGTGTTAGTGATATAATGATTAAACTCTGTAAGAACTAAAATGAAAACTTTGTTTTCATTTCACAGTTTCACAGATCGAGAATTAACCCCCAGAAGTATTTTTCACGAATATAAATCCTTCCCTGGTAAAGTATATAAAACGTTTCAAAACATTGAACCTAATTTGTATGAGTTATTTATACGTGTATACATATGTGTGTGTAGAAGCTATTGATTTGTCAAAACACAAATAGAAAAAATTTGCACGAAACAGCTGAGTTCAGTGGATTTTCGAGGCCATTATTGAATTGGTCAGTTCCAAGGAGTTTGAATGATATAGGTACTCTGTTTATTTGCTGGTCGATCAATTTTCGCAAAAAAAATAAACATCCCCAATCCAAAGCCAAACCCATCGAAATTCCAAGTTACTTAAAGGTTTAAGGGGTGATAGATGATGGCCAAGGGGGCTTGACTAGAAATCAGAAAGTGGGTTGTGAAATTGAAAAAAAAACGAAGATTATAGTCTACGGCGACAGTGGCGGCGAATAAATAATTGCGTTGCCAGTCGCCAAAGTTATTTGTTTATTTAATGACTATGCGATACTTTACGAATAGAAAATGTTTATTAAGTGAGAGGGGAGTATAGGTTTTATAGACTTTCCGAACATGTGGTGGGTAAAGTGCAATGATGTAGACAACCTGCTGGAGTTCTAAATGTTTATTTAGCTGAGTCGATACAAAATTCTTGTTATTTGTTTGTAAACAAAAAAAAAAATTCCCAACGAAACTTAGAAACAAGTGAGAATTTGCATGAAATCGTTTTGATTTTATTTTTAAACGAAAAGCTGTGCACTATGCACAATGCACATAGATATAAGGCTATGAGGGTGAACTTTTATAAAATTAGTTTATGGAAATTTGCCAAAAATTTTATCGATTAAGAGGGTGTGGTTTTTGTTGATATTAAACACACGTGACGTTGTTTGATTTCATAACTTAATGGGTATGTTGAAAGAGAAATTTTCTTTTATTTTATTTTAATACTTTTTTCTTTGTACCTTTATAAACATTATAATTATATATACTCCGCTTTATTTATCTTCATTTTCATTTATCTAGATATTACGTTGAACTTAAATAGCTGTAATTATACTGAATGTATCTTAGATCAAATCATACTTTTGTATTGATAAGCACGTTCATATAAAGTGGTTGTTTTATTTTTATCACGAATTTAAAAAAGGAAAAACTATTTCACATGTTGGGGTAACTAAAATAAAAAAAAAATAATACAACAGCAACAAATTAATATAAGTAGAAGTAGGTAAACAGCTCTTACCTTGACATAGTTGCCATTCTACCACTAACGCCTGAGCAAGAATAATGGATAGACACGTCTAGTCTACTTTCGAACCATTATGATTGTGTTTTGTTGGTTCTTTATTCAGAGACGATGTATTGGTTGGGAGTATGCACCAGTTTATCTGCTAAATATGCTCGGAGGTAAGCCTGCTTAATGAATGGAACCTGAGCATTTTTGCTCGATCCTGAAGAATGGTGATCATCTGGACTGCACCGCATACAAGGTCCTTTTTACCGTACTCTGTGAACACTGAAGACATTAATCAACAATCTGATTGGTACAAATCAGTGTGGTTTTAGGTCCAGGAAAGTCCACCATCCACCAAATATTCGCACTAAGGCAGATCTTGAGAAAA
The DNA here is from genome assembly GCA_946251815.1 of Dasysyrphus albostriatus. NCBI lineage: Eukaryota > Metazoa > Arthropoda > Insecta > Diptera > Syrphidae > Dasysyrphus > Dasysyrphus albostriatus. The sequence goes on from OX276337.1 coordinate 11,212,596, forward strand.
ACCCAGGAGTTTCAAATCGATACCAACCGACTACCGACTTTAAGGCCGCCTATGGCAGCGTCTGTAGAGACCAGCTGTATAGAGCAATGTCTAATTTTGACATTTCTCCCAAACTCGTCCGTATATGCAGGATGGCGATGGAAAATGCACGCTGCTTCATTATGGTCGGGAAAGAACTCAACGATACCTTTGACGTCAAACAAATTTTCAGACAGAGTAACGCACTGTCGTGTGACTTCTTCAACATCTCTCTTGAAAGAATAGTGGAAAACTATATCGCGTCTGCACTAAAGGTGTAATCTTCTAGAAGCAGGTCCTATATGTCGTTTACGCTGACGATATTGACATAATCTCGACAGAGCAAGATACAAGAACAAATTGTACGAGCTGTAGAGTGACACTGATCTAGTCTAGTCATATAAAAGTGAAAATCAAACGACTGATGATTGATTCGACCCGGAATGCCTTTAAATTCAACCTTATCGAATGGCGCAGGTGGGACACGCAAGGGATAGAGGACTTTTAGCTAGAGATCGAACCGACTGGAAGGAGCTTTTGGGTTAAGGTCCTGAACCACCACGAACACAACTAATGCTCCCGTTCCGATAAACATTAATTTGAATCTAAAACTGAGTATGAAAACCTGAAGAAACTACTATCAGCTAAAATTAATGGCTTGGAAGTTTCATAAAAGAGATACATTGTGAAAATTATGATAAATAGAGTCCGACACAAGAAGAAGCCCTTAGGTACATCAGCATTTTGTTTTGTATTTCAGACTTTAAACCGTCCAACACAATAAGCATTGATTAAGTCGTAATATTTCAATACTCTTGCAGTTTTACAATAAAGAAAGAAGATTTGTCAAATGAAGTACTTTGCTACCTTTGTTAACTTTTAGTCGTTAAGGATTTTTTCAAAAGTTCGTAACTATTTCGAGAAATATAGAAAACACTGAATTTGATTTTCTTAAACAAAAAATTGTGCATCTTAATATTTTCTCCCAGACAATCAACAATTATTTGCATATTGGAATGCATTAACTTTCAAATTCCTTTTTCCGATAGATCTGAAGAGAAAAAAAATTCCTTTTTTCAGAAAGTAAATGCGATCATTTTTAGTCTCAGTAAACTCTCATTTGAATGAAATATCAAAATTCGCTACTTAATATTCTATATTCGTGATTTGCTGGTCGGATCTCATGTGCAAGACACTTTTGTATTCCAAGTTCTAACAAGGCTATATACTTCTACGGTCAACTGAAAATTTAGTTGGCTTTGTAGAAATTCACTTAAATCAAACTGTCAAACACTAAAGGAAACGAAAGAATTGAATTCGTCTGCTCACACGAGTGCTCTGATAAATAAAGTGAATAATTTTTAAGTTTGTAAGAGTATACCTCTACACCTGCTTCAAACTTGCGTTGTTTTAGACGGTGTTCACATGAAGTCACTCATTTTGACGTCTCTTATGTTTCTCATCTCCTGGAAAGAATAGGTGTGTTCCACAACGAGTTTCAAACAGTTTGAAACCCTCCGATTTAGTGCGAACCCGTTCCACAAGTGAAATTTTGTATTGGCCCGCCGCGGTCTGAAACTGTTTCAAAAAATTTAGGGAACGGGGTTAATGTGAGGCAGAAGTTTTTAAATTTTTTGAAAATTTCTGCCTTCCCTCACCATCTATTTTTTTTTTTCAAGAAATAAGAATGAGATACAAAATAGAGAAGTCAAAATGAGTCGCCTCACATGAAGCTGGTGTGAACACCCTCCCTAGCAACAGCTTAAACTATAAATATGACCGAAGCTAACGATGTTTGGTGTTTGGAAACTTCGCTGGTCTCTTTCTTCTAAGCGACTAACTACAGAGAGTTTGACCTATGACAACAAATATTCGAAATTTCAAGCTGAATACTCTTCTTGTATGCACACCCTTTTCCTCCGACCAATAGACATTGAAAAAATTTTACCTAATTATTTTGTAGATCCAAGGTCTAGGTTTAACGCTCTTGTTGATAGACTGATTTAAAATATTCTTGGTTATGCGTATAAAACAAATAGCATTAAAAAATGAATAATTATGAAAGTGTCTTTGAACTCATCCAGACCCCAGACGTAAGTGAAGACTAAAAGCGTTAATGTAAGCAGATGAATCAACCATCATGATATCGATTCGGTAAAATATTAAACAATATTGATGAAATTGGTGTCTGCGATGGTATTCAGATAAGAAAACAGCTCCGGTTGCTACATTTTTAATAACAATTATCCCAATCACTCTAGACCTTAGGCTTCCAATGTCAGTGCAATGTGCAAAGATTGTTTTTTTTTTCAATTTGAATATTTCTTTTAATGACTACCGCGTCGTTTGATGTTATTGTTATTGTTTTTATTTTCATTTTGTTTACATTCATTAATTCTTTTAAGCAAACCAAAACCTAGTATAAAGGGTAATGGAAACATGAACATGAAGTTCTTTTACATTGTGGTCAATGTAGGTAATTGATTTTTTTGTTTAATTTTTTTCTTCAATAGTTTCAATTGTCAAATTTTCCTTTATACTATATATGTATACGAGTATAATATGTAAATTTTAATTAACTAACTGAGATTTTATTATTGTCAAATATTTAGTGATGTCATTTGTTATTGATGTTGTCAAAGATTTGTTTGGGTCTTTAGCACGTCTTTTCTTGTTTTATGCAGTTTTATTTTATTTTAGATTGTGTTATTGGTCATACGGATCGGGTCAAAGAAGATGCCAGAATATTTGAGATTTCAAAAGTTTTGTGTTATATTTATGAGACAAATAATGATTGTGGGTATGTATGTATAAGAAAATTTGATTGCAGGATTTAATTTTATGGTATAAATCGTTCTTTGAATCTAAATAAATTCATAATAGTAGCAAAAACATCGATAAACTTCGTTTAGAGAGGTCCTTAACACGAAGTGTATTGCTGACTTATATTCATTTCGATTGCAGTTGTTTTTAGATTCATTAATACATTTTTATGTTTCTTGCCTCCAAATAAAATGATTGTGAAGTTTAAAAAATTATTGAAAACCAAAGTTAAGTTATTTTATTGTGCACAAAACTATTAATGATATCAAAATGTACCAAATAATATAATGCTGTAAAAACTCAATTTTTGAAAATTGGCCTCTAAAGGCATTGGGTACGTTCATACGACCCAAGGGACTAGAAATTAAGGCAAGTTTCTAGTGTCTGATTGGTTAGATGTCAAAATATTTATTTCCAATTAAGGCAACTTTATTGGAAAGTTGACTGGAAAGTAATTCAAGAAAAATCTCCCTTAATAATCAAGTCAAATGCACTTATGTCAGAAGATCAGCTGATTACATTTTGTCATTGAACTAAAAGCTGAACTTTATTGTTTTGTGATTGTATTTTTTTGCAAGTTAATTTTTTTCCATTTTGTGCAAAGTAATTCTCTATCAAATAAATTGATATATATTTTAGATAAAATAGATAAAAACAATATCGATACTTTTAAAGTAAATGTTTGAAGTAAATTTCCAAGTTTGACATTTCAAACAAACCTAGTTACCTTGGTTAAATTTGCGTTCAATGAATTCAGTTGACTGAATATCTAGTCCTTTGGGTCGTCTGAACGTGTCCATTAACCCTCTTTTTGGGTTAGCTGTGCCTTCTCAATTAATTTCCTTGCTCCGCCTTGGGTATGTAAAGTCACCACACAAGTGCCAATGTCAACAGCTTTCTGGGGCAACTGTACCTTGGGTGGCTAGGAGCACGGAGAATCAGGATTTTAGCCCTCTTTTTAGGTCCTCTGTACCTCCACAGACGCCAGGCAGGCACTAGCGTTTTTTCTTTAATAGGTATACTATATTTTTTTCAACTCCATTGTTTTTCTTCAAAAACTTACAAATCGTTTGCACAAAAAAAACCGAAAATATAAATAGTAAATTGGTCGAAAACAAAAATCTTAATTTCATATTTCCAAGTGCAGACCCTCCACGGTGCTCGCTCTAGACCTCTTCCTCTTTTTCAGGTCCAATCCCCCTCCTTCGTAATCCGTCCAAGTTGCGTGGTGTAGGGAGAGTTTAAAATTCGTGCAAAACTAAAATTTTGAGATACTGTACGAGAGAAGACGAAAAAAGTGTGTGTCACAATTCTGTGTGTCTGTTTGTCTGCCTGTACTTAAGTTTTAGATTTTCTAGACGGGAAACTTAAAATTTTAGCTAAAAAAACAACGGTATACTTTCAACTGTTAAGGGAAAGCTTTTTTATTTCGAAAACGGCTCCAACCATTTTGTAAAAAAAAAAAATCAGTAGATTATTGTTGGTATATTGGAGTCTTATCTTCTCTGCTCTGGCAAAGCGATACCTCCGTATCGGTACTTATGTCACTGGAGAAAGAAATAAGTAGAATTCGCCTATGGGTACTAACGTATGCACAGAATGGGCATACGCTCGTCGGATTTGTGTAGATTGTGGAGGAGGTCTCATATGACTTTCTTTGTGAATACCCCAGCGTAAAAAAGGAGCCCTCGGCAAATACTTTTTTGACGAATTGGCGACATCTCTATACTTACCATACAAAAAAATCCAAAGATTCATCCAGAAAACATGAATATGCAAAAAATCATTGAAGCGATTTTCTTTAAAAACTATTTTTCTTTTATAAATAATATGGGTTGCTTATCATATATAATATAATCAAATTATATCAAATTCGATATGCCAGTTTTGAGTATTAATTAATATCTACACATATCGACCAATGGTTTAAAAAATATTCATCAGTCGTTTTTGTTGCTTTTGTTGCTCAAGCCTTTGACAAGGTTTGGCTCTTGGGACTTGAGTACAAACTGCATAGAGATCTTCCCAGGCAGTACTACCAACCAACTCTTAACAGTTCGGTACGACCAAAATTACTCGGAACTAAAGGAAATTGAAGCCAGTGTACCACAAGGAAGTGTCCTAGGACCATACCCTGTAACTGTTATATACAAGGGATATTCCAGTGGACATCAACGCTATCATGGCCACATTTGCTGAAGATACTGCAATATTGGTTCCAGATAAATCCGTTACGAAGGCTACACAAAAATTGCAAAATGCAGTCGATAAAGTTAGTTATTGGACGCAAAAATGGCGAATCAAACTAAATGAAACAAAATCGTTGCATATAGACTTTAAAAACAAAAAACTTATATTCCAATTCTTATAAACAGTACAGCAGTACCTTATTCCAATACTGCCAAACACCTTGGAATGACTTTGGATGCAAAGCTCAAATGGAAAGAGCACATCAAAAAGAAAAGAGAAGAACTAGACTTGAAGTACTTACAGGAAAATGTTCTGGTTACTAAGAAAGAACTCTGACCTATCAATCCAGAACAAAATAATGTTATATAAGCAGGTATTGAAACCAGTTTGGACATATGGCATCCAACTATGGGGCTGTACAAAGAAAACAAATGCTGAACCCATCCAAAAATTCCAAAGCAAGGTCCTTCGTGGAATAATAAATGCCCCTTGGTATATAAGAAAAAGCGATTTACATCGTGACCTTCAAATTGAAATGGTTACAGGAGTGGTTAAAAAACACACTGTATCACACAATCAGCAACTGTAAAGTCATACCAACTCCGAAATGGAGAGCGTCTTAAATATAGAAGACAATGTTCGGAGATTAAGAAGAACCAAGCCTCATGAGCTGATGGTCTAAAAGCTATGGGAAAGTGTTATAACTTTAAATTTCCCAAAATGTGATTTATAAATTAAGAAAGAAAAATTATTTGTCGATCTTTCAAAGATTGGTCCTGATTCACCGGTGGTTTTAGTGCGGTAAGAGTCCCACACTATGAAGATTTCCATCGGATAAAAAAAAACAGGACTTTGAATATCTTAAAAACATTGATTGCAACGTGGATTTCATCATAGCACATAATGTTTTTTTTTACTTGAAAATTGATCATAACAAGAACCCCCTACTGATTTGTGTACCAAAAGACCACGATTCAAAAATCAAGACTCAGATTATTGGCTCACAAAAAACAGTGAAATTGGCGTTGTTTAAAATTTTAATCGTTTTTCCTTGGGAAAATCCCATATGAAATACCAAAAACCCAACCATTATTTGATGAAAAAAAAACAACTAACCAATGAACTGTCTTGTTCCCTTCCCGCTATACATACACTGACAGTGAATTTTAAGACCCAACCTTAAAAACTCGGTGATTAAATCTCAAAGTAGTCCAACTGCGTATTTAAAAAAAATATTTTATAAATTTATGCACACACTCTAGGTCTAAAGTCTAGAAGTTATTATCAGATACCTGATGAACGTTCTGCAATATTTACTAATTATTCATTGAACATTGGTGAACGTCAAAATATCCCAACTTATTATATAATCTTCATCATTCCTAAGAATTTTAAATTATTGACTCACTCCATAAAAAGATACATGTATGTATGTACATCAAAAACCATTGAAATTCTTTCTACCCCAACATGTTTCACCATATTTTGCCATCACACCGTTTAATGGTTTTGCGTGATTTAGCCTATCCTTATATTTGCATAAGCATGGCATGCCTCCACTAAGTCATGTTTAATATCCAAACTCAAGTTTTTATTATTTAAAATCTCGAAATTTGTTTATTTTAATGTCTATCCACTTTTATTTGTTTTGTTGTCTATAGAAAAAAAATCTGAAACGCCATGACCTATTCCAACAATATTCTCAAAACAAAATAAAAATGCTGATTCATCGAGTAATTTATTATTGGCATACGCTTGTCGTGTGCAATGACGATGCGATATTACCCTCCTCTTCCTCATTTCCCTTTAAAAAAATCTGAAAAAAAAATAAAATCGACGAAAGCTTTTACTTAGAGAAAAATAGAAACCAAAAAAAAGAAAAGTCACCACAGCAACAAAAATCCATTCACAAGAAAATTAAAAATAAGAACACAAATATTTTTTTTATGTTTTTGTTTTTTGTTTTATTGTTTTCAATTATAAAATTTTCTTAAGATCTAACACACTAGTTAGGTATAATCTCTATGTTGACATGTTTTGTTTTTAAGAATCTCTTAATAATTACAGTTGTATGTACATTTTTTTTTTAAAATAATTTATTCTTTTATTTTATATACAAAACTCACAAATAATATTATTTAAACATATTTTTTTTTTGTGATTTAAAAAAAAAAACAGATAAATTATTGCAATTGTATTGATTTTTTAAACTTTTCTATCCAAAAAGTTAAAAAGTTTTTTTTTGTAAATTCTAACAGTTAGATAATTGAATTTCACCACAATATCGGCGCCAACCGCCATCTCAATCTTTGTTAAAAGTCTCATTACTTATCGATAACTTGTAGGTTCTCGCTGCTCGAAAATTCTTAGTGTTAGTGTTAGTAAAATTTAAGGGCCCACCGGCCGGCAGCATACACTACACACCTTCTCCTGCCTCCTCTCGTTATATCTCTTTACAAGTAGATTAGCTCCATCAAACGTCGGTAGATATCCGTTCGTTAAATTGAACTTTTTCTTACGTCACAATTATTAATTGTGTGCCAAATTATTATAATTCACGTGCACACTTAAAATTTTTTTGTTTTTGATTTGTTTTCAAAAATTTTCAAATTTGTACAATTATTGCAATAACTATCTCCCACCATTCACACGGCAGGCAACTTGACAACGGGTTGAGTTGGTGAATCCCAATAGGCTTCACAAAAGTCCACCAGAATATTTTCGGACTTGTTGAGATTCTCGTTCTCCTTATCGGCCCAGGGCTTCTGGATCAGGCAGCAGGACTCGATGATGGTCTTGCCTAAAATTCGGCTAAGTTTCGAGGCACAATCGACCTTAATGACATAGATGTCGTTTTCGTAACAAAACGCCTCCAGTAGAACTTCATTCATATGAGTGGCACTATCACCAGCTTTGGGCTGTGCCATCAGACAGAATAGTGATCCTTCGGGTAGCTTGGCTAATATTTTGGTGGCAGCACTTAATCCCACAATGACACGCGACTCGTTGTCGGCCTTGAGCAGAGCGGTCTTGATTGTTCGCCCAATGTTGGGGTAGATCATATTGTTATCGCCAGCAACTGGAGCCATGTTCTGAACTGTTGTTTCCTCCAAAACCATATTTGCAGAAAGTTTTGTATTTAATGTTAATAAATGGGGTATTTGTTGCTTGTAGCAATCTTTATACACAGGAATAGCCGTTTTATTTCTTTTGATTTGTAACGATTGAAAATTTTCACAAATGGTAGCCAGTTTACACAATGCTTGTGGCTTAATGTCTTTAAAAATGTCTTTTTTGTTGTGCTCTTTTTTTAGAACACTCTTTGTTTTGTTTTTATAAAAATTGTTTGTTTATCACTTTTGTTTATGTTTTTATTTAGATAACACTGATAATCCGGTTTTTTGATGTAATAGATATTTTTTTATGTTTTGTTTGAGTTCGCTTTGATAAAATTATTGAATTTATTGCGCGAATGTCTCTACGTTTGCTTCAATTTTGAATTTGTATTTCACAATGAATGTTATTGGACTGAGGTACACGCTTATATAGGCAGCAAATACGGCTCTCTTAACCGTGTGCTCAATTGTAAGAAAAAGCTTTATCTTTTCAAACGAAAGAGAGTCGATTTGATTGTGCCGAAGTAGAAATTCCCGCAGAAGCAGAACTGGTATCATTATGGATTTACCAAGAAAAAACCCCAACTTTGTAGATAGGGAAAATATTTTTTTTTGTATTTTTCAAATTAATGAGAGGAGTGTATAAGTTCCGAGAAATGTTGTTTGTTGATGAAGGGTATCTGAGGGGGCTATATTGAGAAGCCGGTCGATACAAAAACATTCCTAGTATGTTTGTTGAAGAGAATCTATATGTGTGGTAGCAAGTTGGCAGGTTTTTTCATGTTAATTTAACTGGGACTGGGAGATACCTCGAAGATACTCTTTCTTGATTATTTTTTTTTTTTTGTGTACGTTCATAATCGTTATTCGATGGAACTAAGTCAATATTGCTTGATGTTTTCTTGAATGAAAAATAAACCCATAGGTTATACTATATTTATGAGAATTGAGAGGAAAACCTACATATATAAATAATAAATAGGTAAATTTATGCGGAATAAAGATGTTGATTTAGACGGAATAGAGAGATGTTGTTGAAGAAAGTGATAAGGGCTAATTCAAGTTCAAGAGTTCAAACAAAATGATTTATTGTTTATTTAGAACGTTGTAGGTATTATTATTTGCGATCGATTAAGAATAAATATATAATAAATATTTGTGCAAAGTTGTTCAAGAAAGAAAGAGCTTTTAAAAATAAATAATATTATATTTAGTCAATAAATTTAACGTGTATGAACATGCTTAATAAAGAATTTGAGAAATTGAGGGCGTCTATTGTGGTGTTTTTTTGTATGGATTAAGTCAGGTCTGTGATAAAAAAAAAAAATATTAAGAGATTTTTGGGGAGTATTAATTGAGAGAACAATATTATAATTTTGGTAATCTGTAATCTCATTTTGACTGATAAATCTTATCAGAAAGGTAATACTGCAGTACAGCAAAGAGGTGTGAGTTTATTTTGTAAAAATGTACATACCTTCATATTAATTTTATTTACTATATCACAGGAAATCAACGATTAAAAAAGATTATGTAACGTAACGAGTAAAATAATAATTTTTATTCGTAGTAAGAAAACCTTATTGGTAACAAACCTTATTGACATTTCAAGAGATGGCATGATTAAGAAATACAACTTCGAGAAAAACTTTCAAATGAAGCTAAGTAATAAAAAAGAGTGGGTAGACGAAACAGTAAACTGTACTCTCAAACCAAATGTCATCAAGTGGTACACTGATGGATTGAGAACAACTGAGGGGATTTGGGCTGAAATCTTTGGGCCTATAGAACCAAACTTTCCATACCGATGGGACAGTCTACTAGCATCTTACAGGCTATAGCACAATGCACAGAGCGTAATCTCGAAAGGTATTACCGAAATCAAAACATTACCATTCTGTCAGACAGTCAAGCTGCACTCAAAGCACTGAGCTCTTATGCCATCAGAAGTAGTTTGAGAGTGTGTGAACAAGTTGGTGTCCAGAGAAATGAAGAAACAGATTCTTTAGCAAAAAAAGGGGGCAATGACTCCCTTAATGGGGCCTGAATTCTATTGTGGCTTAGGAGAAATGTGATAGCACAGAAAATTAAAGAACTAACAGAGGGGCCAAAAGATTAAAAACTGGAATGAACTCCCCAAGCTAAGGCAGGCAAAACTATTACTTGGTAATTACAACCGAGTACGTTTCACAAACTGTATCAACCAAACTAAAAACAACATAAGGAAAATATCTGGTCTCCTCACTGGGCACTGTAAACCTAAAAGACACCTGAATATCCTTGGTGTAGTTAGCAGTCCAACATGCAGATTTTCCTGCACACATCAGGAAACATTGGACCATGTACTAGGAAAGTGCGATGCAATTATGCATCAAAGGAAAAAAACCTGGGAAACTTCCAGGTAAAATAGAGTGATCTTTCTTCTCTAAAAATCCTACAAATACTAGAATTTCTTAGGGAAATAAAATTGGAGAAAGAACTGTAGAATGAGCAACCTCATCCGGTGTTAGGTGGGAGCACAATAGATATTAAGGTCGCAGTGCAACAACCCCCAATATTTCATTTATTCATTCATAGTAAGAATAGGGTTACGGTAGCAGATGATAAAAGAAGCTTTAAATAGGCAAACGCACAATAGTTGGTGTAAGGCTAGGAATGCACTTGAGAATTTCTATCGTGCGATCATTACGTCACAGGTAATACCAAGAAATCATACAAGCTTTCAATTAAATCCTAGGCCAACGAGGATAAGAGCCAATGGGGAGAATAAAATAACTCGGGTGACATAATTTTATGACCGATTTGTATGGAACAGTTATTTACAAGTTTTTTTTTTACTATAAGAGGGGGTCTATCTCACACAATTTGGGCAGGAGGGGCAATTTTCTTTAACGAACACGTAAAATGGAAAAAAGAATATTAAGAAATAATGGTAGTTCCTACAATTAAGAATTGCACATTTTTTGAAGCTAAAAGTCTGTTCTAGCATCATTTTTTTGAGTAAAATGAGTGAAAAAGAAATTCCAAACTAAAAAAATTCGGAAAAAATATAAAAAAAAACGTTTATATTGTGTATTGTTCTCAGGATTTTAACCCCCCTCCCTTTTTTTTGGGTCCTCTGTACCGCTCACGCGACTCCGTTGCTCCACTTAGGGTACGTAAAGACATATGGTAGGTGTCAATGTCAACAGTTCTCTTAAGCAATTTGAGTATTTATTTATAAATCTCAAAGAAAATAGTCCAAAGATAAAAATTCTATAAAAAAAAAAATAAAAATTCTATAAAAAAGTAGGTTTGGAAATTTTCAATTTTTTCGAAAACTAATAAACTTATAGACTTAAAACCATCTAGTTTTTAGTATTAAAAAATTGGTATTCCTTTTTTTTTAATACTAAAAACTAGATGGTTTTAAGTCTATAAGTTTATTAGTTTTCGAAAAAATTGAAAATTTCCAAACCTACTTTTTTATAGAATTTTTATTTTTTTTTTATAGTATTTTTAGCAAGCAGCAAGCAGCACATGTACATTGCTCAAGAAAATTGTTTGCATTGGCAACGAATCATGACATTATTCCGAATGACAAAAATTTGGAATGGACAAAATCTTGAAAAAAAATATTTATTAACCTAAAATTCTCAAATATTGAATGACAAAATGTCAAACAGACCAAAATCTCGAAGGACAGAATCTCGAAAATGAAAACAAAACTTTAATCTTAAATTTCAGGGTATTTTAATTTAAAACTACTTAGTTTTAATGATTATGAGGTTTAAACTTTCAAAAAAGGTAAACTTAAAGGTCAATCATGTTGAACGTTTTTGGTTATTTTCATTAAATCCAGATTCTTTAAATGCAGAAAAACTTTGCATACACCCAACCTCGCACCTAATCTCTCACAAACACGCACAAATTCTATAGTGTATCCAAGCAAGGGAGTTGCATCTCACTGTTTATATTCCATAAATCTCGGTGCTAACACTGTAGTTATGAAAGTCCAGGCAAGTGTAAAATAGACCTCGAAAAACCAGTCACTTTTGAAGCAAAAGTGACTAGATTTTCGAGATTTCGGCCGTACGAGATTTTGGCTTTCGAAATTTTTGTAATTATAGATTTTTAAATCAAAACTTTGGTTTTTGAGATTTTTTCAATCGGATCTATTTTTCAATTTTTTCGAAAATTAGTAAGTAGTCTTAAAATCATCTAGTTTTCAGTTTTCGATTTTGATTGAAAAACATCGATTAACTTTTTGGACAGGGCAAGACAAGTGCGTTTTTAGGAAAACTTTTGGAAACAAAAACAAACATCTGTGAAGTTAGCATAACGCAATAACTTTAAGCTAGACCAATGGGACCATGACAGGTTTTTTTCATTTTTATTCCGGATTTTCCTGTTCACCAAATAGTGGGTGGTATCTCACTGTGTTGCTTCGCTATGAAGTTAGCATAATAGTCCTTTTCTCCAACAATGGAGCTAGCTAGAAATTTGCAGTAAATCTCCATTTCTAGAAAAATGTATTTTCAAAAATGTTATTCCTTCTTTATTTAACTCTTGACTGTTGTCAAATGTTTTTAATGTTCTGATATATGCATACTTCATTATCTCGTCTGATTCAAATTATTGATTTAAATACACATTCAAATTTAGAGCTTACAAAACCCTTGAAAACAGAACATTATTTCCTTATAATATACCTAGTTATTGGTATTTCTAAATTACCAAATAAAAAGATTCACCTAAGTTCTAGGCAACAGCAACTCATTTAGTTCATTTTAATTCTTTTGACAGAATACAAACAAGTTCACAATTAAATGGAAAGTATATACACCTAGATGAAAGATCAATAAACGTTTTCTAAATAATTTTTATTCATTTTCTATAGGTATTGAAAAATAAATTTTAAAATTAAAATTGGCTTCGTATCATATACTACCCGCCATGTGGTGAATAACACTTGTTACTCAGAAAACTCACGAGACTTTCTGAGTTTTCTTCTTAATTGACACAGTTCTGGTTTTTGTTGACTGTTTGCCAAAAATAAGCAGATGTTTGATTCTTTTCTATGAGAAATTGCAAGAAATAAAGAACCGTAGATTTGCTTTGAAAAAATACAAAAAAATCGTGTCGAAAATAGTGTTGTTTAAACATGTTTTTTTGTTGTTTTTATAAGCGTTTTTTAAAAGAAATCAAGTTTGTTTTTGAGTGTAGGAACAACGAAAAAGTTTACTATTAAGGTTCTTATTTTCTTAATAAGGACATATGACAATTTTGTATTTAAATAAACCACAGAATATAGTTGAGATATCGTGTTTAAATTTATTGATATGTTCGTATGTCTCTACGGCCGTTTCTGTCTTATGGCAAGGCTATCGTAGATATTGACAGAGGACCTTCGAGTGAAGTCCTTTTGGAAACGTTCTTAGCACCGTCTCAATTTTATAATAGCCTCGTTACCTAATCTTTAAAAAAACAACAATTTAGAAACAAAAAATGTTTGAATGTAGGAAAGTCATTAAGAAAAAACCCTGACCTTCATTTCATTAACATGGTATTTTCATTGCCTACCGAACATATTTAAAAATAAAAACTTTTTTCGATTTTAATGAGTATTCCCATATCAAAGCTTGAATCAGCAAGATTCCACACGTTGAATGACCCGATATCTGTACAAAAAGCACCCCCATTAAATGCAGAATATTAATTCTATTAAAAAATACCCGCTCGTATTTCAAAGGCAATTCCTCACAACTCCCCCAACCGGTCGGTATTTGCTTTGAAAAATCGCGTACATTCAGTGTTATCCGATACTGACCTACACATCGCGTTTGGTGCAACAACCGCTGCAGTTTGTTGCTATACATACGTTCATAGGTAGATGCATAGGTATACCTAATTACTTTGCCTCAGAATAATTAAAAAAAAAAAAAAAACAGAAAACAAAACAATAAGTTATGCATAAATCTGTATAAGTTTTTTATAATTGAAAGCGAATTTCCCACTACACCGTTTATTCAAAAAGCTTTGAATTTCCCGCCAAGAAAAAAAAAAAAAAACGGTCAATCACCTGACCCTATCATGTACTTAACCAGGTGGCCATTTTTATTATTATTATTATTTTTTCATAGCCACTGTTCACTCTAGATTTAATGTCCAATTATGCAGCAGAGCGCACGTATCATTAACACATTGAATCAGATTCTAGCATGATTGTGTGACGTGCCGTAGTTGGTGTGTCAATGTCAATACCATTCGTTTTGACAAGTGGAGTAATATGAAAGTAATGTCAGATCTAATTACAGTGATATGTGACTTATGTTTGAACACCTGACCAAAACCATTGTGCTCCCTTTGTTAGCAGCAATTTATAGAACATTTAATTATGCGTGAACAAAATGCTGACATTTTATAATTTCATATCGAAACAAAATTAGTCATTTTTGAGTTTTCGGTGAATTGTAAAATTTACAAGAAATATACACGAAAAATATGTACATTCTTTTGATAAATCTCAAATTAAATCTTTGACAATTTTTCACCTATAGCTAGTGAATGGATTTTGCGAAAATGTTGTTTTTTGTTTCCTCGAAATTTATCAATGAAACATTTTGTATTCCGAAAAAAAAATCTATTTTTAAAACAGGTTAAAATATAGTTACTTATTTGTTTTTCTGTGAATAAGAAATGTCCCACTCAATTTAAATACAAACAAAAAACGATTAAGTATTAATTTTATTTTTGGAATTTTTTTTCTGGTTTATTTTGTTGTGTTTTTCATTTGTACCTACCTACCTACCTGTTGGAATATTTTGATTTTTTTTAATTTAGTACCGCGGAATATTTTTCTTTGTGAAAATTAAATTAAATGCTTTACATTTGGAATAAAACCGGGGATTTACACGACAGCCATGTGCATTTTGTAGCACAGATGTAAATTCAAAATGGGGCTATACACATTTTGTGTGTATGTAATTTGTGGAAAAATGAAAATTTCTGTAATGTAATTATAGTTTTTATTTATTTTTGCATAAGTATTATACACATACATTAAACAACGGACTTGTGATTCGAATCAAATATCTTCGTCATTCGTTGGAATCCCCATACGCCAATGTTTTTTTTTGTTGGTTTTTAATTTGTATCAGGGTCTTTTCATTGACAAGAAATGGATAGTTAGGGTATTCATGCAACGTCGTAAATTTACAAATTGTGTAAAATGATAAGTTTACGGAAAAATTGCATGAACGACCTTCTTTATGCATTTGATTAAATGCTAGGTAATTCAATCATAGTAAGAGTCACAATGACGTTTGGATAAGTTTAACCAGTTTGGTTAATTTTACACAGCAAAATCCTTTGATAAGTTTAACCAAATTGTGTAAATCATTTCCCATATAAAATTTGACAGTTAATTTACCAAAAGATAAATTTAACCAATTTGTAAACTTATCTACGGTTTTACGAGGTTGCATGAATACCCTTAGTATTTTGATTTGAGTTTATACTGTGGAATAAGAGGAACGTAAGAGATGGGGTAGGTGCAGTCCTTTCACAGAATTCACAAATTCAAAACAGGAAATAAATGGTTTCTGGATTTCTGATTTTGTAAACACACAAATAAATTTTAAAAATGCAAAAGAGTATGATGTTTTAAATTTTTCTTTTCGCGGACCTTAATCATTTTAAGTTTAATAAGCTAAAAATGTTAAAAGTATTTTAAGAGAGGTTTATTTGGTTCTTGGCAGCACTATTTCAAGTGACAGTAAATTTGACAAGTGACAGATGGTTGTATGCCCAGTATGTTTTGCGATTTTGCTTCGTATTAATGTAGGGTTTTTCAACTGGGACGCTACAAAAGTAGAGCGACAGGAATAGCAAACGACGCCATTTTCTTGCCGCTCTTTTGATATTTCTCTTCAGTATGGTTTTCAATTTCATGATGGAAAGATATACGAGCCAACAACGAGTCAAAATTATTAAAAGTTACTGCCAAAATTCGGAGCCAGTGGCCTCAACGTTAAGAGCGCTACGTCCAATTTATGGTCGTCATAATCGTCCTAGCAGATCAACAATTGAGCGTCTAGTGGAAAAATTTGAATCCACAGGCACAGTACAAAATGTTCCCGTGCCAGTGAGACAAAAAAGTGCCCGTAGTGTCGAGAATATTGCTGCCGCTGAGGCTTCAGTTGCAAATGTGTCTCTCACACGTCGTTCTCAAGCGTTAGGCATCTCTGTGACGTCGTTGTGGCGAATTTTGCGAAAAGATCTTGGCCTACATCCTTACAAGATTAAATTGACGCAAGAACTGAAGCCGCTTGACCACCAGAAGCGTCGTATGTTCGTGAATTGGGCTGAGCAACAACTTGAAAATGATACGGATTGTCACCGAAAAATCATCTTCAGCGATGAGGCTCATTTCTGGCTGAATGGCTTCGTCAATAAACAAAATATGCGGTATTGGTCAGGCAGCAATCCACACGTACTCCATGAGTCATCATTGCATCCCAAAAAAATTACGGTTTGGTGTGGTTTATGGGCCGGCGGTGTCATTGGGCCGTTCTTCTTCCGTGATGATCAAGACCGGCACGTTAATGTGAATGGGGATCGCTACCGTTCAATGATAACCGAATATTTTTGGACCCAATTGGATGATAGGGACTTGGAACACATGTGGCGCTACAAGCCACATAGCGAATGTCACAATGAATTTATTGGAAACCAAGTTTGAAGAACGTGTTATCTCACGAAATGGTCCAGTCGCTTGGCCGCCTCGGTCGTGTGATTTGACACCGTTAGACTATTTCCTGTAGGACTACGTCATGTCTATGGTATATGCTAACAAGCCAGCGACGATTGATGAACTTCTTACGAATATCGAACGTGAAATTGCAGAAGTATCGGCCGATTTAAGCTTGAAAACCATCGACAATTGGGTTCAGCGTCTGGACTTCTGCAAGCGTGCCCGTGGTAACCATGCAAAAGAAATCAAGTTCCATACATAATGGCATCGAAACGTACTTTCACAGGAATAAAGAATTCCATTGATATCCAAAACCGTTTTTGTTTAAAAAAAAAACTTTTGTAGCACTCTTATTGAAAAACCCGATATATATGGAGTAACTTGTGTTGGAACAAAATCCTAATCTAACAAGTTTTTTCTACCGAGAGCCTCACTAGTATTTGACAAGTTTTCCTTGTCTAGATTGCCCCTACCGAAAGCTTTTCGAGGCCTTGACTAAACTTAACAAAAAATTGCAATTTTTCCGGGAGGGTTTGTACATATTTGTATTTGTATTTGTATTTGTATTTGAACTTACATTTGTATTTGTATTTTTATTGTGTTTATATTTCTTAAAAAGTAATAGCTTAATTTTAAGATTTGCATTTTGTATATAAAAAGTTTAAAACAAGGAGAGATAATTAAAAAGTTAAAACTATCAAAAATGTAATATTTAAATTATATTTTTTTTTTTTTAATTTTAAGTCATATTTTATGTTTTTCGAAAAGGGTAATTTCATATGGAATCATCGACATTTAGAAATTAAAATGGAAATTTCTCTACTTGAATAATATTCGAAGTCCAGCTTTCATAAAACCTCAATTTTTATAAAAAAAAAATGTCATAAATATTTGTGAACAAAAAAAAAACTCTGAAATTGTTATCAATTTGGGAAAGTAAACAAAAACAAAAAAGAGTAATATTTTTGAATTATTATATTTGTAAATAAATATGCATAATATACCCTCGTATGACGTATGACAAGACGAACTTTCTTAAAGCTATGAAAACAAACGAATCTGTGGGTTTGTTTGTTTTGTCTTTTGATAAGAATTTCATGAATTTTATTTTAAAATTTCCACAAGTCAAATACTCTATTGAGGTAAAATATAAAATTTGTATGTATGTATGTAAGTATATATTTTTGGGATGAATACCAAAACAAATGAAGTCTTATGATTTTTCTTAGAAAAACAAATTGGTATATCCAAAGACATAAAACTGGGTTTATTACTTTTTTTTTAAATCAACTTAACAGCTATAAAAAAATAGAATGAATTAATGAGATTGTTAGTTTTTTAAACGGTTATTTATCATTTTTATGTTTCATTAAAAATTATACAAAATATATATAATGGATTTTAAAATTAAATAATTCTCATCTTTATATTGGCCTTGTGGGGGGCAGACATTTGGATGCGGTAGTGTTTAATTTGTGTGAATCATTTATCTAAGAAGACGACGACAGTCTGTTGGTTTTTGGCAAAACATTTGTGTTGAGTCATGTTCCAAGTTTTTTTTTTTTGACATAGATTTTTTGATGTTTGGATACAAAATTGATATCGAAACACGTTTTTGTTTTATGGGATTACTGATAACAATAATTGTTGATATTGTTTTTTATCTAAGCACCCGACAACAATAAAATTTAAGAAACATACAACCTGTTTAGTGATAGTATGTCTTCTTTACAGTGTTTCATAATATTATTGAAGATAATAATGTCTACATTTTTTGTTTAACATTGAAGTAGATACAAAATGTGATTTTTATCTGACCTTACAACGTTTTATTTTGTTCTACAAATATTTTTCAAGAATGATTTCTGGAAGATAGGTACTTTGAGTTCTACATTTTTTAATTCTTACATTTGGGACTTCAAAAGTACCCTTACGGTTTCTTTCGGACATTACAACTTAATTTTGAATCCGAAGAACCTCTCGTAAAAACGATATGTGTATGTATTCAGTTAAAAAAAAAACATTTATGCTCTGTAAAAAGTCTTCAAATCCTATGCTGGTCTATTTATAAGGGACACAATTCTTTAAATCAAACCTTTTTTAATTCTGGTCCATAAAAAGTACAGATGTTTCAAAATAAAATAAAATGGAGTAAGGGAGTTTTCATTGAACGACGACGGAATGTATGTATGTGTGTACAGTACAATAATATTTTAATTATCATAAAAAAAAAACAGATTAAACGTTTCCGGAGTTTACAACAGGTCACAACTAAATCCATTAGCGCCGCGACGCACGAGACGGCTCTGTTAAGTACTTACCATTAAACTACTAATAACTACGCAATTCATCGAACTCGTGTGTAAAAGCTCTCGTGATTAGTCTCAATCGAATCAGTTCTCTTATCTATCAGCAGACTTTTCCTTTAAGTTTTTACATGACTAAAAGTATTACCCTTGAAATCATAATCATTAAGTAAATCCCAACACCCAATATGACTACAATTTGAAGCAGTTCGTGCAAAATTAAAATTCATTAGGGCTTAACCAAGTATTTACCATCGGTCATCACACGCTTCAACGATTTTATTCTAACTACATTTAAAAGGCGTTAAAATTCCCAGATTGATTCATTCATACATTTATTTCAGAAAAAAAAACAATAATAATAATGTACATACATTTATGCCCGCCAAGTCTGGACTTCAAAGTTTCCAGCTGACAGCAAGCTCACAGCCAGCGTCAGCAGGTTGAATCAACAGATTGGACAGATAATGAATATAAATTTGAATCAATAACTAATAAGTGATGAATAATAAAATAAACTGTTTTTGATAACTTTAAATTATGGTATTGTTATATGAGTTTTGAGAATTTACCGAAATAAAAGTTGCTTAAACTAGACATGAATGAAAAATTCAAAACAATACTCGTTTATGAAAACAAAACAAATAACTCACCATAAGAGTATTGATCATGTTTTAAGAAGATGATTTTAGTTATTTTTTTTTTTTTTATAAATTGTTATTACTCATATGGAGGCTAAGAAAGAATTAAATTGTGTGCATGCAGCATTTTTATTGCTACAACAACGATCCACTATTTTGTACATCAATTTCTGCATAAAATCACGCCTGAGACCTAAGCACTTGCACTATGCCTACAGCCCACCTGCCAACTATTTGCTCCAGTTTGAGTGCATAGCATGGGTTTGATATATACTATCGATGGTAGTATCGATTATTTATAAGTGAAAGTAATCAATATCGCAAACAAGCGATAGTTTTTAGTGACTATCGATGGTCAAGTTTACATTGAGCTAGAGCCTAAACGAGTTAACCGATTTTCTTCAAATTTGGAATATATATGAACATAATCATCGAAAATAATTTTTCAAATGTGAAGAAACTCCGTTCACCCGTTTAAGCTCTAGCTCGAAGTTAAGTGAACGTAAAGACGCAAACTTGAAAATGGACTTATCTTGTTTCCCCTAAACACCTAAACACCACATATATACAAAAGGCTTGGAGGAAGTCAGTAAAAAATATTATCACCGGTATTTATAAACGCAAATAAAAAACGAATTATCTTTAGTCAGTGAGTTAAGTGTCAAATCTTTTCAATAAATTTAAATTCAAGGTAATAAACTAAGCCACCAAAATAGGTACAATAAACCAGTAATTAAGTTAAAAATACTTCTGTCATTGTTGCCAAAAACTAGAGAAAAAAGAAAAAAAGATGCTAGTGACACATATGCTTCTTACAACTTCAAATGAGAGAGTGTATGTGCAAAAGTTCACATTTTGTGAGAAAATAGTGCAGTTCAATAAATAGTCTTTGGCAACAGCAGAGTTCTTGTTGATTGTAGTAGATTTTCGTTAAGATTTTGAACTTAACGTGGATCAGCAGTTTACCTATATTTTTATTGATATGAAATTTTAATTCGTGAACTAACTCCTGATATACGTTTTAGTTAATTTGTGAATTAAAAGATATCAAAGCAATTTTTATTGATAGGGTGGTATGTCTTTTTATTTATTTTCTTATTCTGAGTAAATTTTATAAAACTAATTAAAGGACAAGTAGGCACATATTTTCATTAAACAGTATTTTGTTTTCGTTAAAATTTGTATATTTTTGTAAAAAAAAAACGGAGCTGATTACCTCAATTTTTTGGCAAAAATATACAAAACTTAAACGAAAAAAAATCTCGAATTTCATTTTAAGAATTCAAGCTGATTTAAGAAATCATCAGGGTAGAGTAGGTTCCTTACTACCTGATTTTGATTACTACATTCATTAAAAATTGCTTAGTACGTGAGCATAATAGTAAATTCAGAAAATTTGTAACACAATAAGTAAACATCGCAGAAATTTGAATACAGATTTTTGAATACAAATTTCTTATACAGAACCAAACATATATGATTTACAAATGTATTTTTAAAAAAATATTTCGGCGTGGGAGATCAAACCTTTGTAGTTCCCCTCTGGCTACGGCCTTGTGTTTGTACTGTATAGAATGCAATTCATTTAAAAGTTTGTATCTCTCGGTTATAGAAAATTCAACTAAGTACCTATCAATATGCTATTTTTTTTTTTTTTGTATTAATCTCAAAAACTGAAGGGGCGCCAAATTCAAGTTTTTGCCCCGGTTCAAAAAATTGTAGATTCTGTCTTTATTGTGAGTTACGACTATAAATCAATATCCAATTCTTTAAAAAACTGCTCATATTTTCATTGAAACTTTCTTGTCACTCACAACATTTTGTAATCATTTCAAGAATAAGACAACATACTCAAAAAGCGGGTAAAGACATTTTTTTGGGAAATTTTTAAAAAGCTTTCTGTGTCATACAAACATTTAAATTAAATCTGTTGAACGGATAGTAAGAAACTCAAAAATAAGAAAAAATTGTTTATGGGAAGTACTTTTAATAACGGCGAAGTTTAAAATTGGTAGATTGTACTAGTTTTGGTACACATAACAAATTTAATAAAATTCGAAGGAATATTTAACCCAGTGGCCAACTATTTTT
The DNA here is from genome assembly GCA_946251815.1 of Dasysyrphus albostriatus. NCBI lineage: Eukaryota > Metazoa > Arthropoda > Insecta > Diptera > Syrphidae > Dasysyrphus > Dasysyrphus albostriatus. The sequence goes on from OX276337.1 coordinate 11,234,515, forward strand.
GAAAAAAAAAATGATTAGCAGTAGTAGATTTTTTTTGTACAATTGTCTAGATTGCAGATACCTGTTCTAGTACACTAAAACAAAAATTTGAACTTTTAGTTTAGGAAATCACATAAAAATGCTCTGTAGTCTTAGTCTGTACCAAATATGAATCAACTTGGTTCTCTTTTTTTGGGTCTTGTTCGATGTAAGATGTCGCGCAGACATATAGACGCACAGACCGATGGACGTCATAGCAAAGTCCACTTTGATTGGACTTGAACATCGTAATGTTAGGCAAATTTGAAGCACAAAATCAATACTCTTGCCCATACTTTATGGAGCAAATAAAAATAAAATTCATGGCTACTGGGTCGAACTCACAATAAGTTGCTTTTACGTTCAAGAGGTTTTAACATAAAATATTCCCCGTTTAGTTGCACCTAGCTTAATTTGATTTACCCACTTTAACTGCCCTTAAAAATTATTAGCAATATGTGTGTAGTGAGCACTTTTAAGATTATTGCTATTTAAAAGGGTAAAGTAAATATTAATTGCCTAGCAACAGATTACCAGAAGTGGGAAAAATGCGCAAAAAGCTAAATCGAAAAACCGGTATCGCAAAAATGTAAATGTAAAAGTTTTAGTTTTATCTTCGACGAAAATAATTCGGTTTTGATGAAATTTGGTAAAACAGTACATTCTTCAATTTAAAGTCTTAGGTGACCTTTAGGTCAAATGCGTTTCTTTGAATTGTTTTCGAAAACCATAAAATTTAAAAAAATGGTGCATTATTAATAATTTTTCAAACAAAATAATTTAGGTACTAATTACTTTTAGTATGTGTAAGCTTTTTTTTATCTGTAGAGCAGTTTTTGGGAAGAATAAACATTTTCTTTGATTTCGAAAATTATTTCTATTCCAAAAAAGAAAAAAAGAAAAAATATCGGGGTGATTACCAATAAATACTAGGTTTCAAGTTTGAAGAAAATCAATGCAGCCGATCAGATAGAATTGTGAAATCTACTGTTATCGCCTTCCCTGTCAAAGGAAGGTTTGAACCTCGAGATCAATTTTTTTACGAATGCATAAGTTGTTACATAGTTAGTCCGAGCCGTTACAAATTATGATTGAAGAACGTTTGACTTTGATTCAAAAAAGTCTAATTGTAAGAGGGAACAATCTAATTGTAGGAGGGAACTGGAATTTGTATTAACATTTTTCAAAATTTAATAACTTGTCGAGAGAGGTTCAGAGAATGATAAAATCTGATTCGTTCTCTCGTAAAAATAAAAAAAAATAATTACTATTTGGCTCTTTAAAACAAAATTCGTTTTCATAAACGAATCAAATCTGCTGGCATCTACATCTATTAAATATGGTTCAAGCGTGAACTATTGAAGATCCATTCACGAACCGTTCAAATAAGTAGGCAAAATATGATTTTTTATTATTTATCCAGGCAAATAAACTTAACGTAGAACTTGGGGCTTCATTATTTTTTTTTAAATTATTCATCGTCAAAAATTAGGAAAAACGATATTTTCACTACTATAACCACATATGTATCTACATTCAAATGGAAACTGTGAACTTTTTTGATTTGTGTAGAGATTTTATAAGCCATCCTACACGGACTTGCCATTTTGGGATATTTTTCGGAAATTGGGCTATCTATTTCTGAAATTGGCGATAACAATTTCAGTATGACAGCACAATCATAATTGGGCTACTTAGAGGCCAAATCTTATCTTGGGTGATATTTTTTTTCGTATAAATAAATCGTGAATAAAACACTTTTCTCCCCCTAAACATACTCTTTAAGCATTCCTCAATTTGGCACCAATTTTAATTTACTGAATAGTCCAAAATATGATGCAAAAATAATAATTTTCCATTTGTGCTTACAGTTAATTAATTAAGGATAAATTATTGACTTAATGGGTGACTTAGGCCTTGAGTATTATTCAATGTTATGCACAGAATAGTTGGAAAATTATTTTAAAAATTTTAATTTTCTTCCGAATGGAACTGTACAGTATGTTTTATGAGCAATACATTCATTTTATTTTCCGTTGTTTTTTAAAATAAAAATAAATTGTGATTGAGATTATGAGAACAATTTTTTAATGTTTTGGGCTACTACTTTGTCTACTTTTTCGGCTCTGATTTTGGGCTTCAAAAAATTCTTGTATTTCGATAAGAAACACAAAAAAACATATTACCCGAAATGTAGAAAAAATGTATTTTATACTAGACATGATGTGTCACGATGCTATATATTTGTATTCTCTTTTGTAGTCTTTAAATGCAATAATGAGCAATTAATTAATTAAAAATGTAACCATATTTTATAGTATACATTTGTGCAAAAATAAATATATGAAGAATAAGCAGAAAAATACTCAAAAACATAAATGGCAACCCTATGCAATATAGCAAAAGAACAACTGATGTCATAAGTACAATAACAAGTTTCAATTTGCGTCAAATTTCTAAACTTACCAATCTTAATTATTGACAGTCAACTTTTTAGAGCTAGAAACATTTAAATAGGTACAGTTTTAGTTTGATTCTATATATACATTTATTGCTATTTCAGCTCTTATTTATTGCACACACTTTCCGTAGCTAATTATTTTGTTTACTTCGTTTGATAAGAGGAAAAAAATCAGACTAACTTGACATCTGTCAAAAAGTGCGCCTAAAAGCGATATGCATTCAAACTTACTATAATTTCAAACTACCGCCATCTATATTTTCATATCAATAACACACAAAAGTATAACAAATCCAATTGGAGACTTTGCACAAGTTTACCTCTGTTGCCTCAAACTTGAAAGTTGGAAACTATTTCCACTTTACTGAACTCGAACTGTTGATGACGATGGTTGATGGGGTAGGCACGGAAGTACATGCCCCTGCCTTTATCTTGAAATTCATTCATTTAAGCACTTAAAGCCATGCCACTACAATTGGTGCCCTACAGTGCAATCCCAAACAATGCACGCGACGGTTGGCATTGAGTGCTGCTGCTCCTATTCGAGTTCGTTTCTCTGAAAGACTTTTTTCGATATAATACAAAAATAATCGACTTTTTCAGAGACTGATAAAAAAGCTCATCCCCTGTTTACTTGTTTGTAGTTGTCTCTTTTTATTTTTTTTTTTTTTGAGAATAAATTTGCGCGTAAGACTCTTTAAAAATTTATTTGTGAGGAATGGGTTGTCGTTGTGTAACAGTTCGCGAAGAGTTTGCCATACGAATGTCGTCGCCCTCAAAGATCAGAAGCTCTAGCCGCAGGAGCGGCAGCGGTGCACCAAAAGTTATCGCGTTCGGTAATGTCTTAATCGATGCAACGGTCCAGCTAAATGATCTGGAAATTCTCAAGCGTTACAAACTGTCATTGGATACAAAGGGCGAAATCGATATCGAGACATTGACAAAAATTTCGGAGGAAATATGTGGCAGGTATGTACGATGGTTGTTGAGGGGCATATATACACATGTGTGTTTCTGGTCAAGTTGGTTGTGCATCGATGAACAGGAAAACTGAGTAACTCTAGCCCATGGAACGAAACAACAACAAAATCATAGAAACACTTGCTAAATATCAGAACGTTTTTGCTATCAGCTTTTGTTGTTGTTATATTTTGTGGCTATTGCAGGTACCCTTGTAGACTTGATAATCGCTCCACATTGATAGAACGAACCAAAGGAATGGAAGTGGATGCATGAATTTTGTTTGAATTATTTTTTGTTTACCTCGTTTCTATTGTTCTTTTAGCTTGATGGCACCAGTGAACTGTGGTGGTTCCGCTCTTAACACAACACGCATATTAAAACAGCTAGGGACTGATTGCCTATTCTTTGGGGCCATTGGCGGAGACCCACTGGCGGACTTACTGAAGGGTATCCTCAAAAAGACGGGCGTACATACAAGGTGGGTGCTTATTTTTCTTTCTTTTTTTTTGTGACTTGATGATTGCCATGTTGTATGCTAATGATGAAAGGTGATTTTGTAATTCGTCGAGAAATTAGTTAATTTTCATTTGCTTCATCACGAATTGTCGAAATTGGAGGGAAATGATGGATGACATCGTGAGGCCTTTTCTAGCGTAAAATCATGATAAGAAAACCATCACAAGAAAATCCGTTCATTCTTTTGTGTTTATAATTTGGCGGTTGACCCACATGATGATGTTCCTTAATTTATTCAAAATTAATTTTGTATAAATATATATGTAGCTGTAAGTTCCTTGTTTTTAAATATTAAAATCACCCGGAACAATTCTTAACAAGATGTCTGCATACAAACATCTTTTTAATAGAGATTTATATTTTGTGAAAATTTGTACTTCAATGATATGAAATTCCATCTTGTGAAATGCAATACTTTTTCGCTATCTGCTTCACTGATCTCCACTTAGCGCGGATGCATTGTCATCTCGAAACACAATGAACAAAGTGATCGCGAATTTTTGTATCTGTGGCATTTGTTATTTTTTGTATCTCTTAAACCGTTTGGCAAGTCTAATTTATGATAATAGAAATAATGATTCATATCTTATGTGTTTTGTTGACATAGTTTAGCTAATCAAGAGCATGATCAATTATAATTATTATTAAGTGAAGTCTTACATCGATTAAATATTGGAATATCTTTTGATTTATTTTTGTAGGTAAAGCGTATACGTGAAGGTGTATCTATGTAGGAAACGTTGTTATTTCTTTTTTTTTAAATAAAAGTAATCAAATCACTATTATCAACTAAGGAATAGATTAACTGGCATTAAGACTACTGTAAGATATTAACTATAACCAATTAGTGACTTGCTTTTGTATAATGTATAAATTGATATTAAAGTCTTTTGAACACAAGAAAATATCCATTAGGAGCCAAGCTATGGTACCTACCTAAGTTACGTATTCTTAGGAATTTTCAATTAATATTAATTTTGTTTTTATCTTTCACTTTTGTGCAGATTAATTTAGATAAGAGCAGTACATATTACAATTCCCAGTAGGTATACAAAAGAAAATCACTTCTTGTTCAGTCAAAATTGAGAGAAACAAAAGTGCAATCTTCGGAAGAATTCACATCTTTCTAAAAATTTTGAACAAATCTTCATTTTGCTATTATGAGTAGGTAGTATGAGTAGGTGTCAAATAAAAATATTAACTCTTACCTTACAGTTCATAATTAAATTTACCATGAATATTTTTGGAGAGGCCTGTAAAGTCTAAAAACTAAAAACATGAACTGTTTTCCTGAATTTTTTGATGCATAACACTGAAACGACTTCCAAAATTTTTCTTTATTTTCTTGAGTAATAAAATTGCTCTATTCGATGTCGATATTTCTATGTTAATGTATTTATTTACAACCATTTAAAACCAATGGCTGTAAAAAATGTGACGGGGTTGTCAAAGTTGCTGTTGAAATTTTTGTGTCAATCTGTTTCTTGCTACATATTTTTTGACACTTGAATAACATTATGTTTGACACTCAAATTGATAACGATTTTGGGCAGCTCATTTGAAATGTCAAAATAAAGGTTTGTTCCAATTTGTTTGGAGGATTTGAGTGTGTCCCTAGCAGAATACAAATACTTAATTTGAACCATTAAATTGGCATTTTTCATAGTGATAAACTTTTATAAATTCTTATAGGTCGTCTTGAAAATCATCTTAAAACTTTTCACCATACAAAAAAATGTATAAGAAACTTATTTAGGCATATAAATTACGAGTAATAATCGTCTCTCTTAGTGATAATTTTAAAGAACACAAGTGTGACTAAAATAACTCATTCTTATCACAAAAACAAACACCAAAAAAGAACCTTGAAAAGATTTTGACTAAAGCAAATATAAATACCTGCAATTGCTTTTTGATATACAGGGTGGTCTCCTTGAAACATGATTTGTAAAATAAATATTGAATTTGGTCTATGGTTCTATAAAAAGATTTGTTTGCGAAACTCGTACTCGAAGAAATTTTCACATTATAAAACAGGCCTAATGTTACATTATGTTTGTTCGTGTACTTTCCAAAACTAACGCCCATATTATTCACTTGTTTAATCCATATTAAAACTAAAATCCCGATCAAAATCAATTTAAATCAAAAAGTTAAATCCAATTCCATATTATTCACTTGTTTAATCCACACTTAAATCCAATTTTTTAAATCCAATCCCGATTAATCCAATTGGACCATGATATTTAAACGTGATTTTATCTATTTCACATGGTTTTTGTTTTTGTCATTGTGCAAGTTTTAACATCATCTCGCTTAAGTATGACGCTGTAGTCTCGCCAACATCGTTTCAACTTGCAACTCGATTGAAATTTGTATTCAATTTGCACTTGAAGTTTGACTTTATTGATATTTTGGTCACTTCTTATTAAGAATAAATTATTCACCAATTTTTGATCAATCAAAAATCTCTTTAATGAGTAAATATTTATAATATTTTATACACTCGTGGAAAGTGACATTTGACATTTCGAAAATTTGCCATTTGGATTAAACGTCTGGATTTAAAAACATTTTACATCTTGCTTAACGGCATTTTAAACCGTTTGAATTAATGGCATGTTCAGATTGAATAATATGGGTATGGATTTAAATTTTTGGATCAAATAAATCTGAATATAATAGTTGGATTTAAAATTCACTTAAATCCAATTTAAATCCAGAGTGAATAATATGGCAGCAAGAGTTACTCCGAATAATATTTTTTATATGAGCTTTGACAGAACTTAGGGCGTAATTCGTAGAAATTTTTTGCGAGAAAGATAAGCAAACAGTCATAATGTCATCGTTATTTTAATTAAAATTCAAATTTAAAAGGTTTTTTGCGACATTTAGTCCAAATGCGTTTCGCCCAGGTACAACAATTGGGCTCATCAGTTAGATGTTGATGTACCCTTCTAAGACACATAATTTTTAGTCGATGGTTACCGACACTTATTAAATAAATAGCACAAAAGCACAAAAATAATTAATTTTTAATTATTTACGTTTTTATTCTTCATGTTATTTTAATTATTTAAATGTTTTTCTTTGATTTTTAGAATACTTAATAGACCTTTCAAAAAGGAACAATTACGTTACGTTTGGCCCATAAGCATACTAAAAACAAAAAATGCTACTGAACTCACCCATGCGATTCTGTGAGAATGGTCACACTGGCAACTTTTCAATATTTTGGGTAAAACTCCGAAACTAAGCCGAATTCGAAAATTTTTTGTTCGAAATTAAATTTTTTATCGAAATGAATAATTTCAAAAAAATTTATGTAAGCAGAAAAAGTTGTAAAAACCAACTTTGTTAGTTTATAAAAAATTCTTTTAAAAATTGCCAGCTGTAAAAGAGTGAGTGTCAGTTCATAAAAGATGAAGAAAATGGGAATGCCTGTTAATGAACTCACAAATGCGTTTGTAAAAATTTCTCTTTGACGGTGTTCACATTGGAGTGAAAATGGATCTTTGATTTTACATTTCAGTATTTCCATCTCGCTCCCACTTCTTCATTGAAGAGAGTTATAATGTGAATCCCGTCTTTGTGTGGGCTCGGCAAAAATTGTAGGTCCCCTTTATACTTGGGGGTTTTTGTGAAAAGTTTGAATTGGCAGGCAGGTGCGAACCAACGCCGCAAGAAATACATTTTAATGAATAAATTTGCTAACTATACTATTTACTACAGGAAAAATACCCATATTACAAATTAAAGGAATTCCAAAATAAAATTGAAAGTTACTCTAAGCAAATGACTGAGTGAGGCTTGCATGAAAAAGCAAAAAATCAGCAGAGCGAGACGAAACAAATTAAAGTTATCTTCAATGTTGTGCTGCTTGTTAGTTGAGATAAAAGCGAATCTTTTTTTTTTTTTAATGATAATTTGATAATTTTAGTTTTCAATTCAAATTTTTGTATGAAGACTGGATTTCAATGGAATTACCAAAAAATTGGGTAAACTATAAAGTTCTATATGAATTTGTGCTGTGTGCTTGTGTGCTCATTTTTATGACCATTCATTATAAAAAATAAACAAATATGAAAACTCTCATGACAATATCTATTTTGTATCTTCTGTTCTTTTTAGCTTGGAAGTGATTCCCGATGACTCAACGGGACAGTGTGTATGCTTTGTTTATGGACGAAAAAATGCCCTGTACGCCAATGTGGGTGCATCATCAAAATTCAGCCTTGAATACCTTAAACGTGCCGAAGTCCAAGAGAACCTTATGCACAAATGTAAAAAGCGCCAAATTTTCTACATTGAAGGTTTTTTCCTGCCTCAAAAGACAGACGTTGTTAGACACATAGTCCGCAACTATCTTGGAGAACGAAAAATCTTAGTCCTCAATCTCAGCGCACCATATATTATCGAAGAGAATTTCGACATAATGACGTTCCTAGTGCACAGTGCCCAAGTGGTCTTTGGCAATCAAGAAGAATTCACAACACTCAGCAAAAAATGTGGTTTTCGAACAATTGAAGACTTCTCAAAACAAGAACTGACTCAAAAACCAACGACTGTATTTGTTATTACCAATGATAAACAAAATGTTTTACTCATAAGAAATAATGGAACTAGAGAGGCGCCAATGGTGGTGTTTGATTCATTTGCTGTGCCAATGGTTAAAGTCGTTGATTCCACAGGCGCTGGAGATTCATTTGTAGCTGGATTTTTACATTCGTATCTTAAAGGATGTCCGCTGACAAAATGCATTCAACATGCCATAGCGGTAGCTAGTTTAGTTGTTCAACAAGTAGGATGTAATTTACCATAAGAATTATTATTATTTTTTTAACTGCAAATGATTTTAGATTTAAGTTTTTTAGTACAAAACTCGTAGATTGTTTCAATTCGAGTGAAAAAGGTATCATCTTTTTTTTAATTTGAGCTCGAAAAATACCTTTTATCGTGAAATTCGAAGGATTTGACATGCACTCTTCTCGACTGCGATTCTCTTTGATTTCAAATGAAAATTGTATCTAAAGTGATTCATGTAACGGTAAATTTTTGTTAACATTATGGTAATCGCTTGTTTGTTGTATCGTTTTCGATTGAATTTTCTAACTGTTCCACTCAATTTGTATTCTATTTGAAAATGAAAAAATTGCGTTGTCAAATTTACACACACAAACACACTACTGAATGAGGCCATTTAAAAAATGGCTTCTTCAAGCATTTATAACTTTTGACAAGTAATTTCATGGAAAGCTCTATTTGTATGAGTTTGTTCAAAATCTACTCTTTCTTGAACTCGGGATCGCGAACAGAAAAAGACTAAAAAAATAGCTCTGAACAGCCAATCGATTCGTTCAATCGAAAACGAAATACTAAATTAAGACTTTCGGATTCTTGTAAAAACAATTTTTCCATACAAAAACCGATATACCTTCTCCTGCCTCACCTATCCGTAATTCAAGAATTCTTAGATGCTTTTTATTAAAAGTGGAATGTAGTTGAAAAATTAAATTTCATGAGATTTTACGAAAATAAGGGGAATTTTTGAAAACATTCTCGAAAATTTAGTTATAAAAATTTTATTGAATAAATGTGCACCGATTTTTTATATATAAACAAGTAAAGTGGTATTTTTATTAATGAGTAGAATATAAGGGAAAATTTAATGTACTCAGTACACATAACTTATAAAGTGATTAAACATAGGTTTAAATCTGTACTGAGTACATATGGATATACATTTATTAGCTGAGCTATGTAGACAATAAAGGCTCTCCCAAACCAACGCAAATGCGGAACGCGAATGTTTGTTGTTTAGCGTTGTGTATTTGTAATATTTTGTACTATTGTGAATGATTCGCTGCGAATCGCTCCGCGTTTTCGTTGATTTAGAAGAGCCTAGTTTGCAGTTCCCATGCAAAAAAAAAAATCCAAATTTTCCACCTATTCTGTGGAAAAAATTGTATAATATTCAAGGCAAAGAATGCTTGCCATGGCGTTAACCACCCATTGAGTCATTAATTTACCGTAAATAAATAAACTATAGGCCTAAAAATGGAAAACAATTATTTTTGGATGCAAAAACCATTTGCATGCAAATAATGCCTTGAGGTGAATATATATATTTTTTAAGTGTAAACCGACCATCAAAAAAAATTTTACTCACCACACTTCTTTTCGAATGCAAAACAATTGCCGGTCCATTGTTTTGCATGACATTTCATGACAGCAATGTTTTTTTGCATGAAACTATAAGCCAATCCTGCAAACAGTTAATTTTGCATTTCACTTCAATTATTTTTGACATGCGAGGATATTTGCATAGATTTTTTTTTGCGCAAGGCAACTGTTAACTAGGCTTAAGCTATAAATTTGTTTTATTAGCAAAAAGTCAACTTTAACTTGAACTGGAACTCGGATCCTTCCAACCGATTATAACTAACTAAAAGACTGATTTTTTTCATGAGATGCAGAACACTAATTCGAGAATCAAATGAGTTGATTCTAGATGTTTTTTCACTACGCTGAAGACCTAACTATTTTTTCAAACTTAACATGTTCTCCTTACATATTATATTGAATCAATAACCGTTGCTTAGGTAGTTGTATTCATAAGTGCCCTATTGCACGACGACTTTAGAGTCATGACTTTTTTCGAAATTAATTGAGTGCGAGGGTGAGATCAGATTTTTTTTCTCGTTTGCACTGATTGAACTTCGAAAGATATCATGACTCAAAAGTCGTCGTGTAATAGAGCACTAACATAAATTGCTGTTATGAATACATTTTTCTATCAAGATAGTGGATTTTTGAATATTTACGTAGTTATTACATACTGAACTGTCAACTGTAGTTGTTTCATAATCATGTATTGAGTTCATATTATAGTCTGTATTGTATGCAAATGGGCTTAACTTTGGTATTTTTTTTTTACAAAGTGGTTTTTTATAATCATTTGGCACCAATTTATGTAAATTGAATACTTACGCTAAAATAAGATAATTTTAATAATTTATCTTATCAAATCTGTACAGAGACACAAACGATAACGTTCCCTAGTTTTCTTAACATAATTCGGGCCAAGGTTTTTTTTCGTAATATAAAGAATGGACCAAATAAAAGGTAGGTAAACAAAATTAAACAACGACAGCTACAGCTTTTATTATAAATATTCTTTATTAGTTGAATCATGATACAGCAATTTTTAGTGATAAGAGAAATGACTTCATATATAAGAAAATTGACAAATATTTTTAGGTAAGGCATCTCTTTGGGGCGTCCTTATATACCCAACTTGGGAATTTTAAATAAAAATTGTTTTGATCATTTCGCTTTTGAAGCCTAATAATAAAGATAAAAGGGGTATTCAAGCAACGAAGTTTTACAAAGTTTAAAATCCCACAACGTTTACAAATGAATGATAACATGTACCTGTTATATTATCGAGACGAAGTTTTAAGTTGGTCTCCAACAGCTAAAAAAAAAGTTAACGGAGTGTTCTATCAATTGCAAGACGAAAGACAAATGGAACAAAATCACAGACGGTGACAATAATTCTGTACTAAAAGAAACAACTAAATCAAACACGAAAAAACTCAAATGCCATATTTCTTCATACTATTGATATGGCCGGGCAGTTAATTCTGTTTTTAAAAGAGTGGAGACTTCTCCAAATAATCTGCTACAGATATCAATTTTCCTCAGACAAAATAAAACTTTAAGTTGGTCTTCAACACAAGACAGCAAAATGCTAACAAAAACACAGCAAATATAATTTGTTGTTTGACATTTATTTTGATAAACACAATCAAAACCAAAGCAAATGCAAAAACAAATCAAAGATAGCCATGTTGTATTGAAAATGAAAACAACCAAACAGAAAAACACAAATGTCATTTCTTGGTACACAATAAATGATCATTCATAGGAATTATTAAATTTTGTTATTACTCCCGTGCCACTTAATATCTTAGTCCAGCCCTGAATTATAAACATAAAAGAAAATATCGCAGTATTTGTTAAAGTCCTGCAATTATAGAAACTGTACCAACAAATCAATACATAACCACCAGCTGGGTGAATTTATTAATAACTGCATTTGGTCTATAGATACTACTACCCTCCTACTTCCCTTTTCTAGCAATATAGTTTCCAAAGATTATATTATTCAATTGACGTACTATTTAGTAAAACAGAACTATTCATGACGTTAGGTAGACCCAGAGGCGTGTCAAATAGTCATTTATATGCTTAGAATGAAGTGACGATACTGATATTGTATTTTGTCTTTTTGTTTCATTACTTTATTCGTTGCTGGTCGTTAAATAAAATAAATATCAAAATCGTGAAAAAGGGCTGAAATGTAAAAACGTTTAGAAGGTAAAACAATTTAATAGTAAACTTCACGAACCACAGAGAACAAGGGAATTCTACTTACAAATTTATAGAAAAATGTTCATAGTTTCCTTTTTGATTAGACAAGTATCATATGAGCAAAAAAATAGCTATTTATAAATGGGTTTGCTTACATATACATACATAATATAGAATATAGTATACATCGATCTATAGATATATTTATATGCAAGCAAATTAACAAAAGTTTCTAATGTTTTATTAGTTTGGATTACCTTTAATCGGAGTTGGATGTCATTGTGGCTTGCAATTCTAATTTTAACCATATTCTTGTATAACGAACATTTGATTGTAAGAAAACGATTCATTTTTCTTCGTTGGATACGTAAAGTTTTAAAAAGATGTAAACTAAACATTCTCTAAAATAATCTCCATATAAATTGCATATTTAAAAAAAGTACGTATACGCCATACACTATTTCACTTGTTGGTGTGAGTTGACGGAATTACCCTTCTGACGGAATTGTCCTTCTCGTTAAAGTGGGTTACATTTATTATCAGAAAATTAAGAATCAAAAAAATATCAAGGATGAAAAAGTGTGTATTTATTCAGGTGCGGAGAGGGAGGAACTTTAAGGGTGTTGTTAACACGAACATTTAACTTTGTGCAATTGGAGCATTCCAAGAAAAATTCTGATCAAATGTATAATTTTAAATTGTCTCTGAGATAAATTTTGTATGGAGATGTGAAGCTTTTCATGCTATCCTTATTAAACAAGTTGAGTTTTTTTAAATAAAGATCGTAACGTATCAAGCCCCATACATTTTCGTATCGGACATTTTCTTAATATGGACAATATTTCAATTTGTTGCTCCGATGTGGTTCTTATGATTAATAATTTGAAATAAATTTTATCAAAACAAGAGGTATTTTGACATTCATTATTTTAAGTTCGAAATAAAGGTATCATGTCTGCCCGGTCGTCAGGCTAAAAGTAGAATTTCTTAACTTACTTCCATTTTTAAAAAGTGTCAGGTATATAAGATGTATTGGTAAGCAAATTTACATTGAGTAGATTTTGTGAAATTCAACTTCAAAAGTTGTCCCACACGTAACGCCTGCAAACCTTAAATCATAAAAAGGACTGGAACTTCTTTTTCTCAGCAGGTTATTTCTAGCTAAAAAAAAACTCGTGAAAAACAACGAATTAAAATTATTGTTTAAATTTTGTTCACCTTGCATAATATGCAGTTTTGTACCTTCATATCTGTTAATAGGATAAAAATTCATGATAAAATTATTTAAAAGGTAGCAAGCTATGATGATACATCTCTCAGGATAAAACATAAATGAGGACCGTTTTTGCAAAACTCAACAAATCCATTTCGCAATTTCTTTAGAAAATGTTTTTTTTCTTTCCTATTTGGATAAATATGATAATGCTGGAAAAATAAAAATGAACTTCGCTGGCCATCTCATCGAAATTTGTGCGAATTAATTCTTAAAGAGTCTATAAGTAAAAGGTCATGTTCAGAGTCTTATTTTGAATTATTTTATCGTTCATTCGAATTGAAATCACGTTCAATTTGATATCAAGTTTAATTAGAAATATTTTAATTTAGGTAAAAAATCAAATTTAAATGAAAAATTAACCCAATTGACACTAGGCTCAAAAGGGAAATTAAAACTACCGTCTCTTTTGTCTCTTTTTATCGTTAAGTTTAATTCCAGTCTTAAATTTTAACTAACTCATAAATAGTCTCAAAGCATCATTTTGGCAAATGTTTACTGTCATAATCCAAAGAAAATATTCTTTCCGTCCGTAGCAGGAATGGGACACACATAAGCCATCTCAAGTGAAAATAATCTTCCCTTTGCTCAGTTGTATTACTTTTTTACGAATTAAAATTTATCTCGGTAGCCTTACTTTCTCATACTATAGTAAAAAGAACAAAATAAACCAAAATGTAACAATCAGCTATTTTACATGACAATTTTATTGGAATATAAGTATTTACTATTAATTTCCGATAAAGTTTAGTATTTACTTGGATGAATCTACTACCTTCTGAAAGTATTTGCAGAAATTCAGTTAATACTTCAAACTTAACCTATTACTAGAAATTATAGTAATTACTTTAGCCTTTTACTTCCAGTAAGTACTTCCGTTTAATGCATATCACCCAAAGTCATGCTTTTGATGTTGAATTTGGAAAAACTCAGTAGAGTTTGTTGCTTTTAAAAATTTTATTATTATTATTATAGAATTAAATCAGTTCTATTTTCTTATATTTTTATTTCACCATCTCTTGAAGCCACAAATTTTAATACCCATAACTTATTTTCGGATTTTTGGCGTTTGTTGAGTTTTTAAAAAACGGTCCTCAAATGTTAATGGAATTACTGCACATTTCTTTAAGCAATTCTATTCTCAGAGTGTCAAAAAGTGCACTTTTTTTAGTGTTCAAATGCGTTTATAGTCGAAAACATATGAGCCATTTGAGAAAAATAGCTAAATTATTGAAAATATCAGTTTTATTAATATGTAAGACTTCATATTTACACATTTTTTATAATTAAATTAAAAGCTTTAATTTTAAGAAAAAAATATACTGCAAATAATTGCACTAAGAGTTATATGAAAACGAAGCACGAAAATGTCAGTATGGCAACAGTAAAATCAAGTTTCTAAAAACGGGATCAAACAGCTTTAAAGTCCAACTGAAATGTTATTACTTAATATAAGTATTCATACATTTTTTGCTTTGAATAAAAGGTTTCAAAATATTGATTTCGTACGTGTCCGCATGTATTAATTTGTCCCGCACGTAACGCTTAATTGATTTTAATTATTAAGTATCTTAATTTTTTTTTTATTTGGTAATAATTTTGAAAACTGTTTAAGCAAATTATCCACTTTCTTAGATGCACTTATGACTATAAGTTTTGCTGAACTAGCGCGTTAACAATACACATTTAATACTGTGGTAGTTTTGATGTCGTACACGTTATGCTCGGCAAAACTGAGCGGTTAGATACTTGCAAATATTTCAAAAAATATTATTCTATTTAAGATCTTTAAAACAGTTTTCAATCCAGCTAACAGTTTGCCATCGGTTTTAAGTAGAAATGTCTCACACGTAACAATGGTAAGAAATTATTAAAACGACTATCAATTATCAACTTGATAGTTGACAAACCTTAAAAATAAGGGTTTTAAACTAAATTTATTAAAAAAAACTAACCAGTTAATCTTCATTTTTTTTTTATTTTCTTGTATTTCGCAAAGGTCTGTATCATTACCAAAAACCAAAACTTTTATCAGCTGCATTTTTGAACATCGGGCTTCAAATTTATCAACTATGAAGTTGATAATTGACTGTCGTAAAAAGGGGATTTTCTAATTTATAAACTTAAGGAAAATTCAACTTTTTTCAATTTTCCTCTATAGGTCTTAAATTGGGGAAATATTCTTTTTCAATTTTTATGAGTTTTGTACTGAATCTTGAAGACTGAGACTCGTACCAAACACAACCTCCAGAGTTGCAGTGCAACCTACCAACCAATACAACAAAGGTGCAACATATGTTCAATTGATACTTGACAATTGCCATTGGGGTGATAACGTGCGATGATCAAGTTCAAGTAGTTTTGGTCTCAGCTTGTTTCACAGTCTAAAGAAGAGTTTAGTGAAACCATGCACATTCTCACCATGCGCTTAAAAAATTTTTCATCAACCAATCGTTTTAAATAATGATTTTAAAAAACTCAAAGTTCCAAATATGACACATTCATTATATATTTTTGTTTAAAGTCGGAATACATGCAAACATGCTAATTTTACACATTTTTCTTTCGTAAACGAGTCTTTAATTTGTCAAATTTATGAATAGATGCCTACAAATTAAAAACAAAAATTAAGGAATTATTCTTAACTATGTACATATAATCAATTAATTCAAACTATACCTTTTCATTTTCACCTTTTAATTTCCCCTGCTCCATACTCATATTCCATGAATTTGATACTCGAAATATTTCTACGCTTTTGTTGAATTTAATGCAGCTTTTCGCTAATACAAATTCCTTGGAAGATTTTAAAATACTATTTGTATTCATATTTTCTTTTTACAATTTACAAGACTAATTTTTGAAGTAATATTCTCAATTTAAAAAACATATATACATACATACAAATGTATATAAAACAATAATGTGCAGGCATATGTATATTATGTAGAAACATTAATAGCAATGATGAAATGTTTTCGATTTCTATGACTAAATTTGTGTATCGAAGTGATTTTCCTAAGTTATTGATTTTAAGTGTAGTTAACGGTAAATAAACTTTTGGGCATTATTGTACCCTTTGGTTTTGTTTAAGTTTTGGTTTTAATAGTTGAAGAGCCAGTAGCAATCATACTCAGGTATTTCAATACGATTTATATTAAAAGTGGTGTCATTTTAAAGACTTGGTGAACATAAAAAGAATTTCAAAATCTCTTCCTCTAATAATACCTCTGTGTAAGAAAAGAATAATTTCCCATTAATATTCTGCAAATCCCTTCGAAATATTTTTGTTTTAATAATTAATTGAGCTTAAATCCCTTGTTATAACCCCTTAGCAATTTCAGTCAGTATCAGTGGCGTTTTTACCCTAGCGTCATAAGGGCCATGTCCCAGGGCGGCAACCTGTGTGGGCCGGCACTCAGCTTTGAGTGTAAAATGTAAAATTCCTTTACAAATTTTTTTGGTTGATTGAAATTTGACAATTCGATTACTATTGTGGTCTTAAACGTCAAACGTTCACAACACATTCGCAAGTGTGTAACAGTGAGAAATGTCAAAAAATCACTTTCTCCACTAGCGATTGTTCTTTTCACGAGTAAGTATGTACTAGGCTTAATCAATTTCATTTTGTAGAATGTTAAATTGTTATACTATTAAGTATATTTCTGTCTACTTAAAATTTGACTTATTAGGTTTAGAGATATCAAAAATGGAAAAACAAACAATCGAAGCTTCCAATTCATTTTGCGTTAAAAATTAGTAGGTTTATAAAACGCTACAATTTTCATACGCTTACTTCAGAGGCCCCATTATGTTACTCGATTCTAGTACTTAACGTTCGGGTTCGTAAAATCTTAACTCTTTAATTCTAAAGCAAGCGCTTATAAACTGAAAAAGAACAGCGCTAATTGAAGACTATGTGGCAAAAAGTCGGAAGCATTAACGTTTGATCCTACTTTCATACATACGACCACTTGTTTTAAGCATTGAAAACTACTTTCGGATAGATTTAAAATTAGAATAAAGTTACATAGTAGAGCCCCAGTTATGTTACGAAGAAATTTAAATATTCAAAGAACTTTTAAAGCATCAAAATGGCGGTGTGGGCAATAAGTTAAATTTAATTTTCTACTAATTCAGAAGACAAATAATACAAATTTATATTCTTTATATTATTTTAGATTTTCACCGCTTTCTTCAGACTTATTTCAGCTAAAACTTTAACAAAAAGAAATAACTCGAGATTTGAATTTTTTTACGCATAAAGAAAGCATTTAATTTGCTAAATTTTCAGATATCAAAGTTATTTGTAAGTATAATTTAATCCTAAAAAGGTAGAAGGCCAACGTTCATTTTTCACAATATTGTCTTCAGAACTCAGCGGAAGATGTTTGGTGAAAGTTGTTAATTATATACGCGACCTTTGTCTCTATTTTGCGAATGTAATAAGGGCCTATTTGGTCTAATTAATTTTTTATAAGACACTGACGTTTTTAAAAAATTTGGTTTTCAAAAAGTAACAAGCACTTTTGGCAATTCAAAAACAAGATTTTCGTTCTCCCAAAAGTTATAAAACTGGACATTGGGGCCTCTTAGAACCAAAGTATAGACTTTATTTCACCAAATTTCCGAAAAAATAAAGGTCGTCAAATAAACCATCCGCAAAAATCCTTAATTCTGACTGCAGGCTGAACACAATCGAAAAAGGCTAATTTAAACATTTTTTTTAATTTGAAATTTCACAGCTGATGGACAATTCGTCAATTTTGTCAGTACAAAACATTATTTTCCGGTTCTTTTTTGTTCTGACAGTTTTTATAAACTACGGCTGTTTTTTTTTTTTTTGAAGAAGAAGAAGTTGTATCTTAAGTTCTTGAAGAATAAAAATAAATGATAACCACATAACCTCTTAAAGTATATTTTTAAAATAATTGTATTTATTTCAGTTTAACCTGATTTATCCATTGTTCATTCTACTATCGATACTTTTTTTATTTATACTTAACAACAATTCAAAAAGCCTATTTACAAATTGCTTTTCATCTAAAATATATCACACATTCAAATATACATATATAAGTTTGACTCTAAAAACTACGAATGAAATTTCCTTTTTAAATCATTTTTTTGTTCTCAATCTTTAGTAAATATTAGATTATTATTTTTATTTTCTAAGGGACTTTATTTATTCCCAGTTTAGATATGAAGTTTTTGGTAATATTATAGTAATAGTTTTTCCCTTGTGGATTTTACTTTCAGTTAACATTTATTTTTATTTTTTTTTTTGTATTCTTTATTTAAAATGTTTTATTGATTTGGTGTATTTCAAAATTTGTTTTATTGTATTTTATTTGTTTTTGGTATCCTTAAATATTTAAATTAGTTTTATATATTTCTTTTTTTTTTTAATTTTAATCTTTTTGTTTAATATCACATTCAATTTTTTAAATTTACACAAATATTAAGTTTGTGTGCTTTTGTATTTTAAGAAAATAAATTATATTTGTTTATTTCTTTTGTTATTATTATGGATGATTTTGTTTTGGGTGTATGTATGTAATTAAGTAAGTGTTACTATTTTTTATATTTTTATAAATCAATTTTTTAAAGAAAAAAGATTGGTTTACATATTTTTAACAACAATAATTCGAATAATTGGGATGTAAAAGTTTTAATTACGTTTATTTTTAATGATTTTGGTTTTAATGGTTTTTTATTTGTTATTATTCGATGGCAGTGATAACTACAGTAACTAATTAAATTTTAACAATAAACTGTATGTTATTACTTAAATTAACTTATTTTTATATATTTCTTGTTATTATTATGAAATTTATTCATATCCAGGGTATCACTTAGTTTTTTTCTTTTTAAAGTTGATTTGTTGTATGTAACTATCATATTTTTGTTTTATTAAATTTGTTATCATTTGAAATTTAATATTATGTATGTATGTAAGTAAAGTTGGTTTTGGTTCGTTGCAACGAGTTTGTTATTACTCGCAATGTGAATTAAAAAAAAAAACTATGGTAATTTGAAAGTTTATTTAGTTGTTATTATCCGTATGGTTCTAAAAGAACCGTTTTGCACGAAATTTTCCTTTTCTTGGATTTTTTCCAAATCCGACATTGTTTCATTAACAATGGAGTTTTCTATTGGTAAAATAAATCAATTTATTCTTGTTTGGACCTGTCAAAAAGCAGATCTTATGGGGGTTTCTATTGATAAATTTAAATTCCGATCTGAAATTTGATCTTTTACGTCACAAATTGGATACAATTTCAAAATGAATTTTGTTTATCATTGCACTAGCGTATAATTTGTCTTTGGGCACCTTCAGACGACCCAAGGGACTAGATATTCAGTCAACTGCATTCATTGAACCCAAATTCAACCAACGTAACTAGGTTTCTTTGAAATATCATACTTGGAACTTTACTTCAAACATTTACTATCAGATGATTGTGAAAAAAGTACTAATATTATTTTTATCTAAGAAAAATTCTCACGTTTGAAATAACCTCTTTACAAGTTTTAATAAATTAGGTTTTCGAAAAATTGTTTTTCAAGACTATTTTGTATGAACAAATCTCATACAAAACTTGTTTTATTTTACATATCATGAGGGTTTTAATTTTCTATTTCGTATTTGATAAGGAACCTTTCCACAAAATGGTAAAAACGAACGTGCAAAAAATAAATAAATCACAAAACAAATAAAGTTCAGCTTTCTGTTGAGTGACAAAATACAATCAGCTGATATTCTGACAGAAGTGCACTTGGCTTGATATTAAGAGAGATTTTTCTTGGCTTACTTTCCAGCCAACTTTCCAATAAACTTGCCTTAGTTGGAAATAAAGATTTTGACATCTGACCAATCAAAGACTAGAAACTTGCCTTAATATCTAGTCCCTTGGGTAGTCTGAACGTACCCTTTGTTAAGCTGTATGCGAAAAAAACTTGTCAAGCTGATGGCTGTTAATTTTGGGTGTATAATGCTTTGTTCAGGTTATTTTTAAAAGCAGACAAATACAAATTTTGTTTCCTTAATATTTGACAACAAAACTGGGGAAATCCTCTTTGCCCTCAGAAATATGTATATGTATTCGATAGTTGTGTTAAATCTGTCTTCTAATTTGTCAATAATCAAGGGCCAGATTCGACTAAAGTGACAGTCCTTTTGATATTCGCTTTCTCTTTCATATCTTTAGATAAATATAGAGACAGCAATAGTTTTGAAGCCAATCACTTATTTAAGCGACCGTTTTAGTCTTACGCGACTAGCTTTTGATTTGTAATATATAAAAATTGATTTTTTGACCATTGGGTAGCTTCTATACTTTGCAGATTTGAATGGGAAAAAAATTTCTTTTATTACCAGATTTACCCCTCCTCCTGATACTGATACCAAAACAATTTTAGTAGCCACTTCTTTTCAAATAAAGTTTTTGATTTTTTGCAACAAATATGAAGGAAATTTTGTCTAGTAAAATTTAAATAAAAAATGATGCAGACACCAACACATTGGCAAACAAAAATCAATTTGAAGAGTTCTCCATTTGTCACAAAAAAAAAATCAATTTTAATATTGACATCTAAATTTACCAATGGAAAAATGAGATACCAAGATAGTGAACTACGCCATCTATGCACAAATGAGTTGTTGTTTGGAATTTCCAAAACTAAGTATCGAAATAAAGTAAGTTGTAACGATATCAATACTTTACCTTGGTACGTAAAGAGCAATGCAATTCCAATTGCATATGCAATTTGTTAGTTTTTGGGAAATCGAAATTTTTTACTTTTTAATTTTTAATAAAAATATTGGCCACGTACAAACTTGTATTTTAAGTGATCTGTATAGGTTTGTGATGTTGTAATCCCTTGTTAAAACGCAGCTGGTGAGAAAAAATCTGTTGGCAACAAATAGTTCCTAAGCTATCCCAATAATTTAAGGATACAAAGATATCCTATAAGAAATGTCAACAAAAGCTGATTAGTGTTCAGAAACATACATATGTAGATACAAAGCTTTACTAGATAGACATAGGCTTTCCATTGAAACTTGAACGCGATCATTGTCAAAGAACAAATTTTCACAGCTGTGAGTCATCTTTAATAAAATGTGTGTTTAGTTGTGCTAAGAATTGTTATTTTTGTTTATTTTTATAGAATTTATGGTTTAAATTCCAAATATTTGGTTTGTTTGTTGAGCCCTGAAGTCACATTGGGGTCGCTCCAAAGGGTTTTTTGAAAACCCTGAACTCACCTTAGCCAGCAAATTCTTGGTTTTTTGAGACCCAGGCTAGCCCAGAAGTAGATCTTGATGTTTTGTTGGGGCGAGTTGAGGAGTTGAGATAAAAAATAAACTGCACAAGTGGCATGCGCTCTGAATAATTTTGTTGATGTGGATTAAGGAGTTGCATTAAAAACAAGTTTTTTTTGACAATTCTTGGAGTTATCAAGAAAACTGGGTAAGCTTCAACGAACGAAGTTCTATGCTACCTTTTATACGCCTCCTGATTATAAATATAAAAACAATTTTTTGGAGTTTTGATTTTACAAAATTTTCAATTAAATTCATGTACAGGATAAAATTATCTTCAAAATTAAGCCATTCACGACCTTAAGTTATAGTATGTCAAAGTTCTACCTTTTTGAGTCATGTGTTGGGGGTGGTAAGACGTTTCTTGTGATATCTCGCTTTCATTACTTTTTTTGGAAATTACTTACAGAATAATTTGTAGTCTTTTAAATTACCTATAAAATGAGTCCTCAACTGATGATATTGGACACATATTGCCGTGTTCAACCCAACGCCAAAGTATATATTTTCTTCAGAATTGAAAAATAATTTGAGTTATTTTTTTTGTCCGAATTGTTGTACGAAAAAAAGCAGTTAATTACAATATTGTCCACAAAAATAATATGAATTAAAAAAATATTATTGTCTGTTGAGGTGCCAAAATAGAGGTGCCAAATTAGTAATCTTAATGTAATATTTATGTATAAGAAAAAACTTTAATTAGCCGTTTAGGGTTTGGACTGCTGAGATTCCAAGAGCCATATTAATAAACTTTGTCTAACTTAAGACAGCCATCCAACTTCCAAAACTTATAAATAAGCTTCATTTATTGTTGTCCTAGGGTAAGCTAACTTGGATAACGTCATCGGTTGTCTAAAATTTGTCTAACTTGACATTTTATTTCATTAAATAAGGCATATTTCCAGCAAGTTAAGGATTTTAAAAAAAAAAACTGTCTAACTAGTCAACCGCCTAAAAAATCTAATGAATAAGGCTGCAAACGTTTAAACAATAATATAAAATAAGATAATTAAATAAAATAATAATAAAATACAAAAATCAAAAACTATACAAAATGAAAAAATAAAAGTAAAAACTTACTTTATGAAACGGTTTTTTCTTGACCAAGAATTGTCACATCGATATGTACAATTCAATTTCTTAGGTTAAATTATTGTTTAAACATTTGGAATCTCAGCAGTCTGAGCCCTCAACGGCTTATTAAGGGTTTTTTCTTTTATATTACATTAATATTGCCACTTGCCAGTTTGCATCAATTTTAATAATTCATTTAATTGAAAAATTAACAATTACTAACATTAACGGAAAATCGGACTTGAGAAAAACGTTTTCTTGTTTTTTTGCCTTTTTGACAAAGCTTTTTCATAATAAAAGAATTATTTTTTTTATAATAAAAAAGAATGCCGTTCTAAATTTTTCAAAAATCTAAATAAAATTTTGTCAACTTTTTTAATTGAAAATTGAGTCATTTTTTTAAATTAAACTCACACAAAATACAAAAATACAGCTTGCTTGAAACACACTTGCTTCTTTTGCAATTTTAAATTTGAAGTTCCTTTTTTTCAAAACTGCATAGATTTCCCTTGATTTAAAAACTGACTAATAGAGTATTGGCCTTAAAAAAGGTATAATACTTATGTAATTGAAGTATTACCGTTATTTTTCAATATTTTTTTCCATCTGTAGTACTTTTTTGTATGAAATTGCCTCTCCCGCTAAACGATAATACAAAACACTTGTATTAAACTGTTCCACAAAAAACCGTTATCATTTCTTGGTGCCTAAGTTATCGTACTCTCACCGTGGTTCTTTCTTAAAATCATCATATAATAGTTAATATCTATAATCCAAATTATAAATTTTTTCATCTGAAAAAAAAAAAACTACTTTGTACCACGTTTCCTATCATGTCATATGCGCCCTGCACAAATCCAATCATCAATCAATAGCAAAGTCTATGTAGAATAATACTTTTTTGTTTCTTTTTGATGCCGTCATTCCTTCTATTAAGGACCAAATCAATATATTATGCTCTACCATAGTATGTCATTACCCATAGGAGAATCTAAGCTTGGAAAAGCACGGAGTAGGACACGTACTTAGTTTAATAAAATCAAACATTGGTAGAACCAATACTTAAAAATGCTACATAGTATCATTACAATTGATAAACAATAAAACTTGCATTGGGATGGATTTAACCACGTGGTTTCTGTGTGTAGTGTAAAACCTGATGAAGACACTCCTTATATTAAGTATTAAATTAAAGTCCGCTTAAGTTGAGTTTGTGAAAAACGTAAATATTTACTAAACCAAATTGATACCATTACTTCCTGAACACAATAGAGTGCTGCAACTGGAACTGGAGTGGCGCTGCACGTGGAATTGCTTCCTAAAAGTGTCGTGTCATAAATTTATCCAATTTTTTACTTGCTCACAAAGTCACAATGTATCTGTATAGATTTTTGTTGTCAGCTTCGAATCTTTTGGTTAATTAATAAAACAAAAAGTCACATAAATTGACAGAAGATAGTTTGAAACTCGCCTTAACCCCGATGAAAATGCTTTCTTAAATCTTGCCTAGCTGCACCTGCGCTGTATTGTGTTGTATTCATTTGTTCAGTTTATAATTCAGAGCGCTAACCTGAGCATACAATATTTTTTGTCCTTACTATTTGACATAGAAATCGAGGAAATTCTCTGAGCCTTCAGAAATATAAACACGACAGTTGAATTTGTGCGTATTCAACAGCTATTCCGGCTGCAGCTCCAGCAGGAAACTAGTGGAAGCTTCATCTTCATTGTATTCAGTTATTAGCATGGCTATGCCAGCAACAAAAACAAGTGGTACCGATGCCGTTCAAAAGATTATTTGTGCTCTAAAAGAAAACTCAAACATTACTTCAACTGGAAAATTAATAACTGAAAATTAAAATAAAAATAAAAGAACAAAACTGAAATAAAAACACCAAATCTGTATTTTTCAACTGAAATAAAAACTGTAATGTATTTGTTTATGAATTTGTTGATTTTCTCTATTTTTTTTCTTTCAATAATTTGTTAAAAATTAATAGATTCCTTTACTATAGTTTTCGTTTGTTTAGTATGTTCACAAAAAATCATTAAATCTACAAACCATGAAAAAAATTGAGTACATTACATTGTTTTATTTTTTGCATTTTCTTTTCACATTTTTGTGATAAAATATATATATAGTAATAATATTATTATTCTTATACCTATAGCTTTTTTGTTAATATTTTAAGACATATGTATTTGTTGTTTTTTTATTATTATGAATATATTTTTTTTTTTCAGAAAATGTTTTTCATTTTGTTTTCATTTTCGTTTAATCACAAGATACATTGATTGTTTTATTTCGTTTTTTTTTTTTATTATTATTTTTTATTTTCTTTAAATATGCACAAAATAGTGTGTAATTTTTTGTTTGTGTTTTTTTTTTTTTAATCCGAAACAAAACTGAAACCTTAAATCTAAAGTTTAGTTTTTCATTTTTTTTTTGTTTAACAGAAAGATAAAGAGGAATTTTTATTATTTTGAAAATGTTATATCTCTTACAGTGGACTTTTGGTTTGAGTTAACAGAAAAAAAACTTATGTGTATTTTGTTTTTTTTTTTATATATTCATTTTGTATCTGTAGTATAAAATATTTTTTCTTGTTGTTGTATTTGTTTTTACTATCATTAGTTTAGAAACAAGAAACAAAAAAAAATAATAATAACAATCACAAGCAAGCGACGCTCATATCGTATCACAGACATGCTCCACATTATCATTTGCCATTGAAAATATAATAATAAACTTAAAAATGTACTTATTGTTATTGCTTATTTTATTTGTATTTTGTTTTAAAATTTTTTTATTGAATCGGTCAGAGTAGCGAGAATTAAATTTAATTTAAAATATGTCGGGAAGTTCGATAACGTTATTTCGTTTCGTTCCAGTCATATTGTTAGAAAGGGTTTCATAATTGTAAACATATGTATTCATGTTCAACTTAGAAAATCAAGCAACTTATAGCGTTTTTGTTTGGTCGTCCGGAAGCGTCCTTAAGCATTCCGAATGCTTCTGATAACGTTCGTTTGGCACTATGTAGTTGACAGTTTTTCTTCTGAAAAGAAGAGAATAAAGATTCTGGATTTGAAGAAAGAATCGAAACCAGAAGCACGCATACTTTTTGTTATTGCAACTATGCATTATACTTAAATTTAGAGATGAAACGAAATAATTATTTAAAAAATAGATAGGCCAAACTTTCAACTTTCTTTTACTTCAAAGTAAAATTCCAAGGATGTGTGTTATTCCCGGATTAAAGGATCAAAAACTTTTTATTTTTATTTATTTTAAAAGTTTCTAACTTTCATTTGAATATAAATCTTGTTGATGAGTAATGTAGGTACAATTAACCATTAATCAGGTCACATTTCTCCCGAGTGCCACAGATTTAACTCCCATGCCTAAGCTTTTGCACTTTGATTTTTTTTATGCCGCATTATTTTGACCAGCTTCGATGTTATCAATTTTCCATATATTTTCAACCAAGTGATTTTACATCAACTTGAAGAGAAATAATGCACAATTTCAAAAAAAGTCAAATCCGTTACCAAATACGCCCATTATCAGCCTACTAAAAATGTAAAAATACTTATGCCAAATCAGATCTGGAAACAAATTTTATTGTTATGATTTACGAATGACTTGAATTCCTTTCTTTTTTTCAATAATGTTACTATGTAGGTTATTCTTTATGTTTATTGAACTATATCCCATTGCGTTTGCTATTTATACTGAATATCCTGTGCATTATATATACAAAGTTGAAAGATGTGAATGTAATATAATTCATCTATACAAATTCTCATATACATATTCATTTTAACCATCTTAATTTTTCAATCACATACCAAAAAAATATCTAGTCATTAAAATTACAACGATACAGTTATTGTACAGTATACATACATATATTGTTAGAAATGTATATTTTTTCCTCATTTGCGTTTAAAAATTTACCGAAATTTTATTCTTGACTTGACTTGACTTTTTCGTGACCTTTTTAATTGTAAATTAAGTTCCTATCATGTTCTTTAGGTCTTTTTTCTTTTTATTTTTCTTTTAATTAAAAAAAAGTTACGTTTCGGTCGTTGTTACACCCGTCTTCAGACCTACATATAAGGAAATTAACTAAAAATTGAAACCATTTAGATACTTAAAAATTAAAAGATACAGTTTTATAAAAAGTTATATGCACAAAATATTTGCTTGTTTGTTGTTTGTATCTGTTATAAATTTTTTGAAAATCTTGAAGATAGCTCAAAAATATTTTGCTTATTCGAATATTTTAATTCAAATGTAATGTTATTTGTTTGAAACAAAAGTGTACTTTGTTAGTTATTGAGTTTTACCTTTGAACCGAAGATATTAAGGTCTGAAAAAGGTTGTAACCACGCCCGAAACGTAACAATTTTTAAGAATCTTTTAAAAAATAAAAACAAAAAAGATCTTTACCCACGATAGGTACTTAATTCATAAGCTAGACTTTCATTTATATTTGCTTAAGGATCTTGAAAAAATAGATCTACTCATTCATATCATTTTTTTCAAAATAATTTCTCTTTCCATATCTTAAGAGCACAGTACACAATGTAATATCATTAGAGTTTTGGCTTTTTAGTTCTGCGTATATGTACATATATAAAAAATTATTCCGTGAAACGATTATCAACCGACGATAGTGTTGCATTCCGTAAAACTGAAAATGGCTACCGCTTTAAAGATAACAAAAACAACACAGATTTACACCTATATGATAGTCAAAATGACATTTCATCCACAGTTTAAGAATACCCAACGCTCTGAAATTGCATTCTGGAATAAACGATATGCGAGAAGATAGTGGGTAAGTTATTGACATTTTGACGATTACGTTTACTGTAATCGTTTTGACGACTATCATTTTGAAGATTGCGGAATGACCCCCCAGGAAAATATTTAACCCTACCGACTAATCAACACTGCCAAAACAGTACCTACACTTTTATTTTACTTATCTGCCATTTGACTGACATCAACCTGGCATTTGACAGAGCATCTTCCCAATGAAATTTGTCTGGCAGAATACCTATGTATGTCAGTTAGGGGAAATGTTTTACTCTATTTTGAGCACTCTCGTTTGAGCGCATTCTCTTACAAAACTACCCTATTTTTGAAATGGAGGGTTTCAGCTATACCTAGCCATACATTTTTTGTTGGCAAATTTTTGTGAAATAAGTAAGAATATTTAGATCATAAATTCCAATTGTCCTTATAAGGAGTCAAATATTCATTTTTTAATGGCAGTTCACGTACTAAACCTCTTATATTATCATCGAATTTCCGTTTTCTGAATTGGTTCGGTTAAGCAGTGAGCCCTCCAAATGTAGAATAAGAATTGGTAAAAATTGGTGACCAAAGCAATAATTGACAGTTTTAGTCAATGTTTGGAATAAACTTTTATTTATTAGAAATATTATCACTTATGGAACAAAACAGTTTATTTTAAATGAATGCGATTGTATGCTTCATTTACATTATTCTGAAAAGGATATCTAAAAAGTCTATCTAGGGATAACAACTACAAGGGATTAAAACTATAAAAAAATATCCAGATCACTATGGATACAAGTTTGACCGCGGCCGATTATTTCTATTTTTGAGCTCAAACAGCTGTAACGTAATGTTTGTTTTCAAACTTAAAAAAATAATTTTTTGTCGAAATGGAAACGATCGTTAAAATTGATTCTTATCATGATAAAATAAACTCTTGCGATAAATATGTATCACTTCCTAAACAACACTTTTAAAATACCCTAAGGTTCGCAGAACAAATTATTTTCTCAGCTTAATTTTTGAATTGTAAATAAGCTGTAGAAAAACTTTATGGTTTGAAAAAAAATTAAGAACAAATATTTTCCTGTAGGAAAAATTCAAGGTTCTTTTTGTCAAAAAAGATATTTTTTCAACTTTCGAAATATTTCTTCACCTCAATTCTAAAATTGTATTTTTCTGCTGATTTCTATTTTTGGCAATCGATTATTTAACAAATTTAGGGGTCGTGAGTTAGAAAACAAAATTCAATAGTATTTGCATTGCCCAAAATCAAAAAAAATATATATACATTGTTTTAAACATAAAAACTAGAATAATATTTTTGTTTTTTTTTAATAAAACTAACTTAGATATTTTCTTTTCTATAATGTGGAAGTTTAATCACAAGAATTTTTTAAACTAAGGTTGCAATTTCTTTTTTTTTTTAATAATAATATTAATCATAATAATTTTTGTTTCTTAAAAAATAAATCTAAGGTATTACTTAAAAAAAATATTAATACAATAAAAGCTTTCTAAATATTATCACACATACTTTGCTCATTTCAACATACTACTTCTTGATTTTTTTTTAAATAACAATTAAATAGCCAACCGAAAATAAGGTTTATTCGAATTGAAGTAATAAAAAGCAACAAGGACAACTACGGCTTCATAAAATTTTGAACATTAAAAGGAATTTTTGTTTTCATTTTTCGAATTAATCTTACTTTGGCTAAAACAATACAACACCTTCACTCTCAAACAGATTTAAAAAAAAAATGATCGATATGAGCGCGCCTACGATACATATATAAATTCACATCATTTGTTTACAATTCCTTCTTTATAATGCGCTACTTCAAAAAAAATGTGACTTTGAATATTTTTCTTCAATTTTTTTTTCATTTAACTGTGGCAATTTTACCTGATATAAAAATTTTGATATACCAAAGAGAAAACAAATTTAAATAATAAAATAAATTATGATACAAAAATTAATTTACTGTATAAAAAAAAAATCAAAATAATCGAAAAAATTTAAATTCAAAAAAATGTTGATTGGAGAGTAAGCTCTTCAAAAAACAAAATATTTCTGATTATTTCTTGTCAAACGGATGAAAAAAAGAAGTAAATTAAATTAATAAAATCTTTCAACTTATATCTTCTGTGAAAAGAATTTGTTTGCAAGATTAAAAATGAAAAATGAGTATAGAAATTGATTAAAAAAAAATAAAATAAAATAATAATAATAAAACAAACAAAAATTTGAACTAACTAAACCTACGCAAGTGATTCAGACGCACTTTAAGACTGTTATAAATAATAAATAAATAATGCTGCGAATGCATTTTAATTAAATTTAGCAACTACTAAATTTTATTTGGATTCTCCTGACGGACGCTGTATTTCGGGTGATTGGGCATCACAGTGTCGGTGGTCAGATCGTTGGGTGCTTCAAGTACCCCTTTGGCGTGGGCCGCTGCCGTATCGCAATCGGTGCGACGTGAGATCAATAGACGAATATCTGTATGAAGGGTTAATCGGCCAGAGCGTGATGTTTGAAATCTGAAAGAAAAAACATTGAATACATTGAATACACGTCATATTGAGTGAATTAATCGAAGAGGACTATCTGGACGAAGTCGAACATTAAATTATAACATAAGCAATATGCTTATTTTCTTAATTAGATTATGTGTCCTGCCAGAATCGCTCGGAAAAATTAAAAGGACACGCAAATGATGAAGACCATAATTTCGAAGTTGAAAATTTTCTAGTGGACGAAGGTACACATATATACATATGTGGCAATGTGTGAAAACACGCATATAAATTTGCAGTTAAAGCCAAAGAACAGATTAATTAGGTCGGCAGAGGCAGCGAATGGCGCTTGGGCTTGTTTGCTGAAGTCGTTATCAGTGATTCAGTGAATTCATGTTTGAAAAAAATTACTACGAGTGTCCATAAATTGAGTTCAAGCCAAATGATAGTATCCCTTGATTATGGATAGAATCTTTACTGCTGGCCAAAGAAGTAAACTGTCAAAAAAGTGTGGAACGGTTTGGTGGGAATAATTTTGTATATCTAAATTCGTCAGGAAGGAGAAATGAGACATGTCTTCTACCTTAAACTACTCAATTTTCTCTTGAATAAGGAATTGACCAACATTGGTGATAAATAATTAAAATTGTCAGCTTTGGTCAACTTTAAGAACAGACCTAATAAAGGTATCCCAAAATTAATTACAAATTAATAATAAAAGCTTATTGCTGTTAAAGTACTTTAGATACTTTAAGATAGTTTAAAGAGCAGTTTTTGGCCGATTTTAAAAATTCTATGTCAACCTCCAAAACTCCATATGAGAACCACCTGAAATCAATCCATATCTTTCTGTCGATGAAGATGAAGATGAAGAACTTTGTATTCTTGCCTTTTAATAAATTTAATTTTAATAAACTTATGAAGTAACAAAAGAACAAAACCTCACAAACAAACAAAGCATACAGAAAATAATAATTCACAATCAGTAATAAGTCTCCCTTTCAACCCATCCACCCGGATTTCGTCTCAACAAGTATCTTCGTCCTTCATCGTAGAAAAAAAGTACCAAACCAAATGGAATTCCAGGCAACCACCATCGAAATTTGATTGGATACATTTTCAAACTTTTATCCATGCCAGGACCATAGCATAGAAATAATGCTATTGCAGTTTCGAGGATGAGAGAAAAATTAAGAACACAATTTCTCATTCCCTGTTGAATAATTGATAATCGACGAGTTTTGCATATGAGCAAATCAAACCATTGTACCACCACAATTGCCACAAAGAAAGCTGTATTGCAATTATTTTCGAGAATCTTTCGGTCATAATATGTCCATTCTTGACCATATGAATCTGGTAGATCGTTTATAGCTTTCGAATTCCATTTGGCACGAATACCAAAAAGTCCTGCAGGCAGAAAACCATTCTCGGCCATGACTATGAAATAGGCATAGAAACCAGCGGCAGCTTGAATAAATCCAACTTGGCCGTATGCCATAAGAATAAGTCTTTGATTGACCAGTTTATCAGTGAGTGCATTTCTTGGTTTTCGACTCATGATGTCCGTTTCGGCTTTTTCATAAGCTAGAGAGATTGCTGGTAGAAGATCCGTACCAAGATCAATGCAAAGAATTGATATTGTCGTCAGAGGCAGGGGAATACCACCTAAAATATATATTAAGAACGGTGACATCTGTGCAATGTTTGATGTCAGTGTGTAGGCAATAGATTTTTTTAAATTATCAAAAATCAATCGGCCTTCCTCGATTCCTGTGACGATTGATGCAAAATTATCATCGAGTAAGATCATGTCGGCTGCATCCTTGGAGACATCTGATCCAGTTATGCCCATGGCTATTCCTATATCGGCTTTTTTCAAAGCTGGCGAGTCATTTACACCATCCCCAGTTACTGCAACAATAGCACCCATGCGTTGGCAGCCTTCGACAATAATAAGTTTCTGTTGTGGTGAAGTCCTGGCAAAAACTATTTCCGAGTGAGATCTTAGAATATCATCGATTTGCTTGGAAGACATTTGCTTCAAATCCGAGCCATGAATAACAGCGGCCTTGGCATCCAACGGATTTACTTCATGTACTGCAATATTCAATCGGAGAGCTATATCCTCAACAGTCTCACTATCTTCCGAGATAATCCCAACATCTTTAGCTATAGCTTTAGCAGTGATAGGGTGATCACCAGTGACCATTATCACTTTGATTCCAGCACAACGACATTGTTCAACAGCATACGGAACCGTAGCCCTTGGGGGATCAATCATAGAAATCAGCCCAACAAAGCGAAGATTTTCGACTGGAAAATTGATGGATTCAGTATTAAAGACATAGCCATGCGGATATTTATCCGATGGGAGAACTAAATCACAAAAACCCAAAACACGTTCTCCCATGCTTCCTAGCTCCATATAAGCGACATTAAAAGCATCTGTCATTTTTTGATTTAGTGGTTGTTCCTCACCATGAATAAAAATTGTCGAGCACCGTTTCCAAATCTGCTCTGGAGCTCCTTTCATGACCAACAAATACCGCATGTCGTTGGAATCTTCAGTTTCGTGGATTGATACCTGATATTTATTCGTCGAATTAAACGGAATCTCGGCTAATTTTCGGTTTCTTCTACGAATGTCCATAATATTGCCTAACTCAAGTTCCATACTCTTGAGCAAAGCTGCTTCGGATGCATCACCATTTACTTTTCTTCGCATCACTGGAACATCATCTTGGTTTATACCAAATTCAGCACGATTACAAAGAACTGCCACTCTTGATAAGGCCTTAAATCCAGCATTCTTCTTATCATATTGATCTCCAGTTTGATCTTCTGTTGTGTCGGCATTGATAATCTCATTGTCATACCATAGATGGGAAACGGTCATTCGATTTTGAGTTAGTGTTCCTGTTTTATCTGTGCATATTGTCGAAGTGGAACCTAGAGTTTCAACAGCTTCCAAATTCTTGACCAAACAATTTTTAGCAGCCAATCGTTTGGCGGTTAGAGTAAGACACACGGTTACCGTGGCTAGTAGGCCTTCAGGAACGTTTGCAATAATGATGGTCATCATCATGACAACTGATTCCAAAAATCGATAGCCAATTGTAATAGTTATCAAGAAGAATAAAATTCCCAATGTCATTGCGACAATTGTAATCAAAAATGTAAAGTGTTGAATTTCCTTAGCAATGGGAGATGCTCCAACTATCAGCTGGGAGGCCAAACCAGCAATACGACCGACTACAGTCTGATTACCACGACTTATGACAATACCCTTAGCAGTTCCTTCGACTGCATTTGTGGAAAAAAAAGCCAAATTCTTAGTTTCCAATGGATTTTCATGTGTATATTCTGTTCCCCGAGCAACCGGCTCAGATTCACCAGTTAATGATGAGTTGTCGACTTTAAAGTTACTAGATTCGATTATGCGAATATCTGCCGGAATACGATCGCCAAATTTCACATCAACTACGTCGCCCAAAACTACATCTGAAACATGAACCCCAGTCTTTTTACCTTCACGGATAACAATCGCAGCTGGTGGGATGAGTTTCTTGAAAGAATCCATTATTTGTGAACTTTTCGATTCCTGGACATATGCAAATATTCCAGTAACTGAAACTACAATAACCAATGCCGCAGCCAGTACAAGATTATCTTCATCTGGATCTGAAGTTTCTTGAGCTTGAATCAAATAAGCAAACACACAAAGAGCAGCTCCTGTCCATAAAACTACCGCAAATCCTCCACATAAGTGTTGTATGAACTTTTTACATTCAGGAACTGGCTTGGGCGGAGTCAATGCATTTGGCCCATCGCGTTCTAGAAGTTCAAGAGCTCTTGCTTGGGTAAGACCTTGGGTTGGATTTGTCTGAAATCGCTCGCACACTTCATTGAGTGAAATTTTATGAAAATCAGTTTCTAATTCCTTTTTTAAATTATCCAGATTTTCGGGATCTTCAGGAGGGGAATTCATTGCTCGTTTTTATTTTCTCAGTACAGCAAGTTTATTTTTCTATTATTTTATGATTTCTGATTAAATTCTAATATTTCAAAAAAAAAGACACATAGATGATTTTTCAAACACACAAAGTCCACAGTTATGATAAAGACAGTAGGCAAATACAAACATCGCAGGATAAAATCTGAAGCCAGTCGGAACGATATATGTGACTTATAAATCTGCTATCCTTTCGATCACACCATTCAAGAATAGCCTACAATATTAGGTGATCTCATGAGCTCAGTTGTTCGGTTTAAGGGTCTCAACCTATCCTAGAACCAAAAAGCGATCGATTAAAGGCTTAAATTGATTCACATGGGAACAAACGAAAACAACCACACTGACGCGATACGACGGACGCTTTCTAACAAAACAACTATAAAAGCGAAAGTTTCGTTGTAGTTCCGAATGTTTTGCCTCCTCGAATTAAAAACCAAAAGTCTAAAAGAAACATACATAATATCTCACCTCAAATGAATTGAATATCGCAGACGTTTCATGTTCTCGCTGGAAATCATGTGTCCCAAGCTGCTTCCTCCATGCATTCGAGACATCATAGACATTGCAGCACCTTTGCATCCAGATACTTCTGTGGGTCTTTCGCCTTCTAGCTGCTGTGACGATGATGACTCTTCAGCGAGAATACGCTGACGTATAAAAGTTTGGTGCCACGGTGGCATATCTCTAAAATCATAAGGTATCACAAACATACGCACTACCGTGCCCATTGGATTCAAAAGTGTAGCCTGTACAGTTCCGGTGCTTGGTATTAAATAGCCTTTCCTTGGCAAACGTATTTCGCACTAAAAAAAATAAACGAAGAATAAGAATTTAGCAACATGAAACTAAAGTTATTAATAAAAAATTTAATTTACCACATATGGTGTGCTGAGAGCCTCACCACGCAGTTCATAAAAATAGGCCGCTGCGGGTATAGTCAGCTGTGTAGGACAAAAAGCTCCAGACGCACCCAACAACACTCGGAATCCAGCAACTTCCATCTTTGGCGCAAAACGTCTCTGCAGCAGACTCTCTTCTAAATTACCCAGCAAAGGCCTTCTTCTAAAAGCTGAGATTCGCGACCGAAATTTAATTGGCGAAGAAGCCGGGCTGTAAACACCCGCTTCAAGTTCCTCATCGGAAAACTGTTCGTCAGATCCCAGGGACGATCGGTCCGAACGATCGGACAAATGACGTGATCGTCTCTTGTAAAAGGCAGCTTGTTTAGCAAATCGCGGTGATAGTGAAGGCGAATTTGGCAGTGTTGGCGCCGAATAGGATTTCTGAACCCGGATGTTCGCCTCCGGGGATGGAAGGTTTATTGTCGTTGTCATTCCACCTCCATTCACATCAAATGTGAATGTTGTGACCTCTGGCGATGATGGACAGCAGCTTATCGGTATCGGCGATGAAGAACTCCCCGAGCAAAATATTTGTGTTAGATTAACCTTTGGCAGGTTTCGCAACTTTTTTTCTCCCGGTGAACCATTAAGAATATGAAGCCGATTTGGCTTTGGGCTGGATTGAGCTGAACTTGCTCCTACGCCATTCGTAGATATCTGTGATGTAGGAGTTTTGAAATGTGTCGTCCCCGGCTGTTCACCACCACCACAATTTGAAATAAATATCGGCGGTGGGGGCGATGTGTTCTCCTTGATGGCAGTGTTGTGGTTTTTGACTGGATTCCATAACTGTTGATTTTCACCGTCTTCTTCCATTCGAAAAGAGGTCATTCCACAATCGCATGGTGGACCATCTCCATTGACACACAGTCCATTTTTATTCCCATTGCTACAATTGTTATTGTTTTGGTGTTGTGCCTCCATATCCACATCCTTGCCATGAAAATGATGTTGTGTTTTCTGGCGTTTGCACACTTGACAATCGCTTATGCTAGTACTCCGGCCCGCTTGATGTACCATTGCTGGTGATGGTGAATTATTATTATTTCGATTTCGCGCCACTTTCGGAGTTCGCTGAATAGCTTGCAATAATAAATCAGCCTTATTTAGTGGAGTTACTTCGGCGAAATTTTCATCACAGTTCATGCAAACAATAGACATTTCATTGCCACATAGATCACAGCTGGGATAAGCAGCCGATTGGAAAAAATTCGCCGTTTGTGTGCCTGTTGAGATCATTTCAACGATTTGAGTTTGAGCGCTTCCGACTAAACTGCTAGGTGGCGAAGGCCGATATAACGGTGGGCGGATTGAGTTTATCGAGCCATACTCAGGAAGCGTCTGTTGTTGTCCATTGTTGGGAACATCAGCGGCAAACGACTCATCCAGGACACAACTGATTTTCTCGTCTAGCTGCATGTGTTGATATTTAGTCGATTCTTGAGACTCCTCGGCCATTGATGCCCCATTTTCCGAGGTTGATGATTTGCAAGTTTTTTTGTCGCGCTTGAGCATTCGTTTCTTGTACTTCAATAGCTGACGCTCGCGGTGGGACAATGTGGCGTCTGAACTTCCATCTTCATCGTCATACATACAATTGCTGTGCTTGCTTTTATTATCCATGGACTCATCACGACTACTTGCACTATTTGTTGATGTAACTGAAGTTGATGGCAAGTGACTCATCGAAGCTCTTCGTACGTGTGTTTTGTCTGAACTTAACGCTGAACAACATTCGCCAATACTACTGCCAATCGGTGTTACACTAAACAAGGCACCAATACCTGCTACTGGAGTGGTAGCAGCTACAGCTGTACACTCCCCAACTCGTGGGATGCCGCTGTGAATGCGTGGAAGACTTTTGACACAAACCGAAAGGCATGTACCTTCTGAGATGACTACATTTGGGAAATTATGCACATTCGGTTTGGTATTAAAGCTGGCAGTTGAATCGTACGTTTTAATTCTATAGAATATATTTAAACGTGGTCGCTGGCCCGAAGGTGGCGAACCACTAACTCCCGCTTTAGATGGAAACAGTATACGTCCGGTATCAAATACGGCTTGATCGGATTTTTTAATGAGATCACACCAGGCATAGATTTGGGAAAAATATAGCTGACTACGGATGGCACTGCACAGTGAAGGAAGAGTCATTGTTGGACCGGGAGATCTATAAAAAAAATTAGAAATATCAAAGATTGATGAATCTCAAATAGGTTATTGTTCTATTAGAAATGAGATATGCGATGTATATTTTTTGGAGCATTGGGCCTTTGTTTGAGAATATTTATAGAACTTATATGAACAAATGGAGAGAACACCCAACCTGATGTCTCTTGTTTTTCACATTTTGTGTTCTGAAATTGTTTTTTTTAAATTAGCCACGGATTTTGCACTAATAATGTTTTCTAAGTTTTTTGTTATTTATTGCTTACAACATCATTTCAAATGAAAGTATGAATTCAGCTATTTCATTTTAAATTCTTACGAATTTTGTAAGAACCTTTTTTTCCTATAAAACGTTTCTCTTAGCAAAATTTTCATTATATTAGCATTTGGTTTATCTTGAATTAAAAGTTACTTAATGAAGAATTATTTGCATCGAGTGCTTATAAATTTTTCAATCTGAAGCTGAATTCAGCTGTTAGTAAGCAAGATTTTACATCAAGTTTGAAATATTTATTTATTTTTGTTTGGATTTCAAAAATATGTACCTTTCTTTCTGTGCGATAATCCACTGTTCCAGCAGAATCTTTTGTGTAGCTGGTCCTAGATAAACTTCTATACAAATTGGTTCCCCGCGGGCCATTATTGCTTCCATTTCTTGACAATATGTGCGCCAACGTATGCACTTGAAACAAAAAAAGATAAAAGTTTTATTTTCAAATAAAAAAATAAAAATTGCTAAATTACTTACAATTTTAATACCATATGATATATCACAGATATGATCCTCAGCATCAGCGGCTTCGCCCTTAGCCAAGCCCATTTTTCTAAGGAATTGATCACAATGTGGTCCCTGCTTGGGACTCGTACTGTTACAACCATTACTGCTTCTACCATTGCTGCCTCTTCCAGACTGTTGTTTTTTATTTGAACTTGAACTCGATGGCAAATCATTAG
This sequence comes from Dasysyrphus albostriatus, assembly GCA_946251815.1. Lineage (NCBI taxonomy): Eukaryota > Metazoa > Arthropoda > Insecta > Diptera > Syrphidae > Dasysyrphus > Dasysyrphus albostriatus. The sequence continues at coordinate 11,272,907 of OX276337.1, forward strand.
GGCTGCATCCATTTGGACTTCCATCAGCACTGCAGCAGCTGTTACTTGTTGCCGATGAAGACGATGTCGATGACGCCAGCGAATTCAAGGCAAAGGGATTGGTCAAGCGTGGAGGCGATGTGAAATATGCTGTGTATTTGGGCGATGTTGTAGCGGCAGTTGGCACTAGAGGCGACGTTGGCGACGATGCCAACATCGTGTACCCATAGTTGGGTGTATTGTCTGGTGATGCCCTCAAGCATGTAGTGGCAAGTGACTGTAAGGTGTGAAGCTTCTCAGCTATTGGCGAAGGCACCGGACGGTGATGATAGACGAGTGTCATCCTACGATCTAGATCCGCCGATTGGTCATCATCGACCCCAACGGCAATCGCTTCCAAGGCCATCTCACGACTGACCGTTGGCGATGATTGTCGCAGTTGGCAGATTTTCTGTGTCCAACGTTGGTGAATCGTGTCTGGCTGCATTGTGTTTGTTCTTGCCGCAAATAGAGGCATTGACTGAGCATTCGGATTCATTGTTATGTTGACGACGTGTGATGAGCGTGGGGTATCCTGAATAGCCGTCGTCGCCGCTGCGGCCGCCTGTGATCTTCGTTGAGCCGCCAGAGTTTTGGCCAGGCCCAATGGTATGGCAAATTCATCCTCGGACAGAGCACGCCCCTCCAAAACAAGCGAAGCAATGCCAATCACCACCGCGGATGTCGTCTGGGTCGTTGGTGTATTCGAAGCTGTTGTTGGAATCATTCTGGCAGATGGTGATTCTGATGAGGAGCACGATGACCACGACGATCTGAGGGCGAAACAGGAAAGGAATAATGATTTAGTATTGCAGCTATCACGTAACATTTGGTTTTATTAAAATACGGAGCAACATGTTTAGGTGTTGCGTATACGATGACAATTATCAAGCAAATGATGATGCTACTGCATCTGAAATGTTGTTTCACCAAGAAGATTTTCAGATCTAGGTCATGGTCCGCCAGAGAGAAGAGGAGAGTAGAGCAAAAGGAGGCGCACACGAGCAGCAGCATGAATACCAAAGACCAAAAACCAATTTGTGGGCAAAGTATGAAAATATACATTTTGTATGTAGCAGGCAGATCTCACACTTTTCAAGCATAAAAGCTCTCTTCTTTGCCACTCTTATCGGCGCGCGGCGGAAACTAGGTCAGAGCATTCAAATAAAAAAAAAAATTAAAAAAAAACGGAAGAATAGGTGGAGGAGGTTTGGGTCGATGTTGGCTTCACTGTTGTGTTATGTATTGTGGAAAAAAGGTGCACAGAGTTGAATTTTCTGCATGGCAACTATCGGAATTGAAAGGGTGATGAGAAGTTATTTTTTAGGCGAATGTGCAGTAAAGCTATATTTAATGCTTCTATTTATAGGTTTTATGTAGGGTTCAGTTTTGTTTTTTTTTTGCTAAGGTTATCTGTCTAAATGAAGAGGAGGCAAAAAAGGGAGAAAACAAAATTGGAAAAAAAAGTAAACAAGACTATGTTTATGTAGTTCGATAGTTATTTAAGTGAGAATATCAACCATTTAATGTTGGATGAAAAATAAGAGCTTTAGAAAAGGACTATAGATATACCTATACATACCAACAAAAATAGATATATAAGGTCAATGACGGAAACACTTTGCTTAATACATGTTTTCAATTTCTTTAATCCTTTATCCTTCGGTTTCCATTGTATGTAAGCCAAAGAGTTAAAGAAAGTGCTACATACATAAAACACCTCAAGATGAGTTAAGAGCGATCCAGAATCTAGTGGCCCAGTGGTGCAACTATTTTTATATTTATGGTCTTTTCCATTGGTATTCTGACACCAAGGCAGTTCTTGTTTTGAAAAAAGTGGCGGTTTTCTGTGGTAAATTCCGATTTCGATCTGAAATTTGATTTTTTTTTCGTTGCGAAAACACTGCATTCGTTCAATTTATGTATATGTGAACCTGTATCTATCACAACTTGTCTTGTGTCTTGTGTAGGTATAATGATTTTAGTAAAAAAAAAAGAGGTAAATTTGTTGAAAAATCTAGATCTGCAAAATTAATTTCTAATAAAAAAAACAAACAATTTTTTCCATAGGAAGGCTTTAATTGTCCAAACCTGTGTTTTGACAGATCTCAATGAGAAAAAAATCAATTCTTTTACCAAAAGAAAGCCTTTTAAAAGGAAATTAGTGAAGGAAATCTACCTTGAAATAGAGCTAGAACTAGAGCGAGTATTTCACAACACAAAACTTTAAAAAATAAATCAATAAATATTTTACTTCAAATTTCAACAATACATTACTTCAGAACATTAATAATTAAGAAACTAAGATCATTCACTCGCAATGACACGAATCAGTCGTCCTGTAGTGTCAAGCATACCTTGTACCATGGCTAGAACTGTAATGCTTGGAAAGGCACTTCAGTGGTCCGAAGAAAACAAACGAAAAGCATATGACGCGTCGTTTTTCTTTTTTAGCTCCGAGAATAGCACTGAGCTGTCAAAAAAAGATCTGTGTTTCTTTTTTAGCTCAGAGCACTCAGAGCGCTCAACTTGTTTCTTTTTTGACGGTGTTCACATTGGACTGAAAAACTGGACTTTTTTTGACGTTTCGGTATTTACATCTTCCTTTACTAAAGAAGTGGGAGCGAGATGTGAATACTGAAACGTCAAAAAAATCCAGTTTTTCAGTCCAATGTGAACACCGTCTTTGAATCGGAGCTAGCTCGGAGTACACTCCATGAGCTCAGAATAAAAAGATCGAGCGATGGAGTCAGTCAACTCGCTCTTTTTTTCACTCATTTCACATGGGCTCGTTCAAAACTTCAATTTCGGGTACATTTTTTAATTTTTTGAGTTTTTGATTGGGCATCTATCAGATGATAATTAAAAGTCAGTACTAAATTATGGTGCGTTGAATGCATCGCAATCGTGTGACAGTTCAGTGCTCAGCTGTGTTTGTAAATTATATCGGAGAGCTCTGGTCATACTCTGTTCACAGCTTGAGCTCTACTCTATGCTCTGCTCTGAGCTAAAAAAGAAAAACGCCTATTATTGCGGAATGGAGCGTTTTGTCAAGTTTCATTCAACCTTCCTCACACGCCGACTCCACAGGGTATACAGATGTCCGACATCGCAACCGCAATGCAAACAACAATCAGCTGATTTTTTCTCGCTGGAGAAATTATGTTATATCGTTTCATTTAATATAAAAAGCAGTTTCCATAAACTATCAATCTTGATTTCGATAGAGAAAGGGCCATTTTCATAATTCGGCACTTTGATTTAAGTCTCTATGTAGGTACCTATAGTTTTTTTGACAATAAAAAGTAAAACAGGCGTTTTCTTTTAAATCTGAACACTGATTATATGATTCGAAATTTTGTGTTAATATAAATCATATGTATGTATGTACATACATAATTCACCTTGGCTGTTTTAATTTAGGGATTTTTTTTTTAATTTTTCGCCATCAGTCAAATTTCAACTCGGTTGCGTTCAGCATTTGACTCCATTTTCAAACCATGTACCTACTTCCCAAAACTTCGAATTTTAGTACAATTTTTTATATAAACTTTGACAGAACTTTGGGGTGAGTTCGTAGAATTTCCTAGTTTTGGAAAGTACGTAAACTGTCATACAAATTCGAAGCTCTTAACGCTATGAGCTAACTAAAAAAGAAAAACACCTAAACAAAATGATTCTGGATGTAAATTCAAAATCGAAACCACGAGCACAAACACACAAATGTCACGACATAATTTTCTCACATAATAAATAAATATAAACTTCAAAAATAACGCCTGATATATGTCTGAAGTAAATATTTCTAATGGAGGCAAGGCTTTAGGGAGCGAATATCAGTTTTTAATAATACTGCTGTAAGCTTTTTGTATTTCAAACTGGACTTTTAATACGAAAACTTAACAGAAACTTCGTTTTGATATTTTGCAGAAATATAACAGTTTCCACAAAATGATAGCTGTTACATTTAATGTTGACAGATTCAAACAGTTTCCTATAACGATGGTGGGTGTGTAAATATCTAAAGATACAAATCCATTAAGTAGGTAGAAGGTACCTAGGTACGTAGGTGTTGGGCTGTTCTAATGGGGAAATTACTTCCCGGTTCTCGATGACCAATCGAAAATGCCATTAAGCATTCTCTAACCTCTAACAAAGCCTTTATGAATCAATCCAAATTTAAATAACGAGCAGGATTAACAAACTATGTTTCATGTCCACGTTAAATTCCGGCTAAAAAACTGTATCTAAATATGCAAGTAATCTAGCTTACAAGTAGAACTTCCATTAAAAAAAAAAAAAAACTTTTTATTTGCCTCAACTTCCAAATTTCTACTCCCTTATCAAAAGCCTAGCCAACAAGTACAAAATATTGTTTGATACTCATATCCTTAGACACCCTCCCACATTTGATTCATGACCTGCATCCGCGTAATCATATTACCAAACGCAGCAACACACACGCACACACACATGCTTATACAAGTAATCGAGAAATACAAAAAAAATGTAATAACATAACAACACACCCACAAAAAACATATGATTGACAGAGAGAGATTCACATGAAAACATAACAGCACAAACACAACTATACTCTGGCCATACCAATAAGAACATTAAGTACACGTGCTCTTTGCTATTTCGAAATTAATGTTCGACTTTTTCGAAGAGAAACTTTTTTACACAAGGAAAACTAAACTAGTGCTAAGAAAAAGAATAGTCACATACGAAAAAGGCAGTGGAAGTGGCAAGGCAATAACCATCAACTAGATCAGCTGACAAGAGCTGTTGACACAAGAAAGACAGAGAGAGAAACAAAAACAAAGTCAATATGGTTATACATTTCTATTAGTAAAAAAGAGAGGAATATGTATGAAGAACAAAAAAAAAGGGAAAGCTTTAGAAGTATTTGTTTACTTCTTTTTCTCTCTCTTTCAAATAAGATGAGAAATCCCAAAAGGAAAATAAAGAAGAACAAAGAAAGTAAAGGCAAACGAAAAAAAAACTTGAACTATTTTTTTTCACAGCTCTTATCATCTTTTAACAGCTGATTTTTGTTTGCAAGCAAAAACCAGAATGTGAAACGAAAATGAAAAAAAAAAATATTGTTGTGGGGATGAAAAAGATGAATGTTGAGAGAAATAACATCTTTATCTGGTTTCTATTATTTTAATTTTTTTTTTGTATTAATGGATTTGTTTTAATTTTTTGTTTTTGATTGCTGGAAATGGAAACGTAGAGTAGATTGACACCACCTACCTACCTACATATTTCGTTGTTATTGTTCATTCGTATGGCATTGTTCTTTGTTTAAAAGAGCCTTGGGAAAAATATGCAAAAATATATTGAAATTTATTGTTTAACATATTGCATAACGGTATAAGGTAGGTAGGTATATTCTAAAAGTTATCGTTGATACCTTACCTGTATAGAGAACATGCATGCATATACCAAGTTACCTTAGATTAAATAAAATAAATTAAATTATTGAATAGGTAGGTTCCTAGGTAGGTATTTGCATTTATTTTGTAAAATGTGCATATAGTTTAGTATATTCATCTTATATAGGTTTAGGTGTCTCCACCTATTAAATATATTTATATACTATCACATAGGTACGAGTATGTATCTATATGTACCTGCCAGGTTGATAACATACAAAAATATGTTTAGTTTTGTATAGCTTTAAATACACTGCAATTCAGCTGAATAGATATACCTTCAATACACCCATCGTGAGTTATAAAACGGAACTTAACCAATCTGTCAACGTAAAAGTAAATTATCATTTTGTGGGAACTGTCAGATTACAAATTGCAAAGCCAAAATAAAATGCGGCCTTATTATTAATAATTGAAGTTTGTGCTAAATTTGTATACTACAATTAGTCTGTTTTATAGTTAAAAATAGTTAAAAACGCCAAAGTATATTTGCTTTCTAAATACCTATACAAAAAATGTCAACATGACAGATGGTGATTTTGACGAATGTGTATAAACGAGAGGTATATACTCGTATATACAAATATGCAGATATATTGCTTTAGAGCTCTATTGTTGCAATTTATTTTAAAATAACGCATAATATTGTATACTTAGTTTTATATGCCTAAAGAATGACATTATATGCCTCATGGTTAAATATCTGAATTGCGAAAATGCTTCACAGTGAATCACTTTTTACTATGTACAACTTCTGGTTCTGACTCGCTGTGACTGAGGTGGTGGGTCAACAAGAGCGAATGGATATCATACCCCGTGTACGGCCAGCGTTATGTAACAGGTTAAACATGCAAGTGGGAAAAGTCAACTAGATGGGCATGTGAAATTGGAGAAAATTGTTGGTTGAGGCCCTAGTCTAACCTTAACCAAAACTTTGGCACACTGACAAAAAAAAAGAAGTTTGGTTTCAATTTCGATTTTTAAATTTTGTTTTAAATACAAATTATTTTCGCACAACTTTTTATTTCTCGCACAAATCCGAGAAAAAAGCAAATAGCTGTCACCTAAATATCATCGTTCCAAAGTCTTGAGATTGAAGTTTAGAAATATATAGGACAGAGAAATTTTAGGTGCTTTTTATTGGAATTTATAGCCAGCGCAGCAATGCAAATACCAATAAAACGCTATACTCACTTTTATACCTAACCCTATTCCAGAGCCACATAAGTTAAAACTTAACGAAACTTTATCTCAACTTTTATATCCACTTTTCTACTGACTTATTTATCGACACTTTTGGGTTTGTTGTTGTTTGCCAAGGGAAATTTAACTGTCCTAGCTACAACTTTTTTAATAAAATACAGCTATTGTTGTTAAGAATATCTATAGAGCTCTTTACCAAATAAGTACCAATATACTTGTAACGTAGTAATTCTCAACAAGTTTACCTCGGTTGTTTTTGGTTTCAAACAAACCTAATATATCGCTGTATTGTTTCTCACAAAATTTAAAATCATCACTTTGTCACTACGTTGACAAAAAAAATTGGATCTATTCAAATGAAGAGGAGTGTAACGATACATTATGTGTTAACATGATGATAGCCATATCTTATACCTATATATGTATGTAAGTATGTACTTTTAATAAAAAGGGTAAAAAGATAAAAATAAATACATATACACTTTTATGACAACATGCCTTGGTGCCTTGTTATAGACTCACGGACTGTATACTACCAGCTGATTGTGTTCAACCACCCAATGCGTTGGTTTTTAGATTCCTCGGGGGTTTAATTTTTCAACAAATATGTTACAATAGCTTCTACTTATTTTTAAAACAAATGTTTTAAAGTTTTTGCTTCGGAAAATGTTTATGGTGAAAATTAAGACTTAAAGTTTTTAATCTCAGAATAACTAATAAGCATACATTCTACCATTTCAGGGGAAAATTAACCAATTTTTTTTTGGCAAATATCAATATTCACACATCGGTGTGCATAAATAACAACGTAGCTCTTGAATTGTGTTAATCAAAGAAGAGGGTGAGCACATTAAGACGGTAGGGAACTTGACAAATCTGCCAATTTAAAGAGGAGTGACAGCTATCAGTGTGGGGAAAGTGAAACAAAATAATTCCACGACAAATCTCGATATTCCACAATTCTGATTTTGTCATTTTTTGTAAATTAACTAAATGTAATGTTTCCTTAAAGAGCTGAGTATTTAGTGCAATCTACTAAATAGCAATATATTGCTCTTTCATTCGTTCGCAAACGTCAAAATCGTCATTTTATGGAATCATTCAGCCTGATTACACGATTCGTTTTTTTCGGACGTTTCATGTTGCCTCTTTTTGACACATTAGGTGAGGGGTGTATAAATGTAGGGGGAATGAAAAAACGACAGCACGTATGAAAAATTTAAGATTTTTCTGGTTGAACTTTGACGTTTATGATTTGATAAACGAGTTGAGGCGGGGGGTGCTTATAAACTTTTAATAATGAGCTTTGTTTTTCGTGATTAAATAGATATAAGATTGAAAAAGAAATGATTTAAAAATATTTTTAATAATTATTCCTGTCTATTTACCAATAAATGAACTTCATATTTTTTGAATGTCGGAAAACAAATCGACTTTTTTTGTTGTGTGTAATCACGAAGGTACGTACCTGTCAAAAAGACGAAAAACGAAACGAACGAAAATACGAATCGTGTAATCAAGCTCTTTAATGTTTACATTATTTGTGTATTTAATTAACTACAAAAAGCTGAGCGCAGCTAAATTCACTCTATTTCCTCAATTTTTTGAAACGGCGCATTCAGGACATAACATTTCAGTTCAGAATTGTCAAAAAGTCGAATTTTTAATTGGAAAGCTGCCAGGTGACAATTGAAAGTCAGCACTAAATTTTGATGCGTTTAACCCCTAAATTTATGTTGAATCGTATGACAGTTCAGTGCTTAGATATGTATATTTAAAAATAAGATCGAAGAGCTCAGATCATACTCTGCTCAAACTCCAACATTTCCAGATATGATCAGAGCTTAAAAAGAAAAACACATATTAAGACAAAAAAAAAACAGTGGAATTATGTACCTATACAGAAATTGAAAAATTGAAATGGTGACAGAATATTAAGGGCTAAAATGCACATTCTACATCCACAGTACAACATTTTAACATAGATAAAATAATTTCAGTAATCGTACTCTTCTTACAGAGCCAGAAATTATTACATTTCAAGGCCTCTGTTCAAAACTAACTCCAAAGTGCCAATACCACTGGTGAGACAGTTTTGTTTGACAAACAGTTGACGCATATTTAATGATTTACCTACAAGATTTTGGGCTAATGATTGGGTGATATATAATTTATCAAAGCGATTCAAAACAAAAACACAATTTCTCAAAATGCCAAAACAAAAATAAATTGTCAAAGGTAAACACAAACTGACAGTAATAAATATTTGCTCGATTTTGTAGTTCTGTTTGTTAACTTTACCAGGAAACTGGCATAAACTGTAATATTTACAAACAGTTTTATAATTAATAACGGTAGGTTGTCAGTGGAGTGAATTCACCACTTCTAACCATAACAAATCTACTATACAACCATCGTTTATAAAAATCGATTGGTATTAAATTACTGCTCAAACTATTTGACGTAGATACTCGTATAACGTAATCGAAATACATAAATATGTCAGATAATCTCAAACATAATTACTGTAATCATTGTTTAAACACAATGGTGTGATAAAATGCCATATTTTCATTCCAAACTTATAGATACAAATATTTATTTTCTGTGCGGCAATCCATACCATACATACATAATAATGTTACCTGCGCGCATAAATAAAATTACCCACGTTACTTTCAATTTGTTTGGTTCGTTTCTCTTTTTTTTTAATCAATTTCGAAACTTCCATAATCTGGTTGTAAATAAGGTCACTGCCGCCAACTGCTTACAAAAAATTAAAGTGCCCACAAAAACACTATCAAAATTTAAAAAAAAAAAAAAAAACAATCCAATTGAAACTTTTACATCGAAAAATAATGAACAAAAAAAAAAAACAACAAACCAACCAAAACCACGGTTGAAAACAAGTTTTTTTTTTTTTTTCAATTGAAAGCGACAACAACCAAAAAGAAAAAAAAACACCACAACCAGAAATGGTGGAAAATTGTGAACGAATTAGCCCCGGGCACACAAATTGGGTTGATGGAGCCAAACCTCTTATTTAATCAACCAAAACATGTTGCAACTTTATACCTCTCCATGTGAGTTTTTGTTGCAAGTGAGCAACGCGAGGACAACAATAATTATTATTGTGCCAAATGACCATTTATATACAGATACACAGTCAGTAATTTATGTACACGTTCTCAGCTCACCTAGATGACCAGTTCAACAAAATTTGGCGAAATAGCGAGCAACCAAGTGAGTATGAGTATTCTTCTAATGTTCATTTAGGCCAGGGACTTCAACGTCTCTCTGTTCTGTTAAAGCGAATGAGTACAGAAAGAAAGAAAAATAAAATTGATTAGTTTTTGTTTTATTTGCATACAGCACAAAGTAACAGATGATGAAGGACATATATACAGAAAAAGGGGGCAGGTTACTGAAGCACACTTTACGCTTACTCTTGTTCCAACTACTTCTGTCCATACTAACAACAATAACAACAGCAGCAAGCTATCATGGTAGAGGCAGTCAGAACAACCAGAGACTCCATTTGGGGGAAATTTTTTTTGGCTTAAAACAGTTTTCTTGTTTTTTTGTATTTTTCGTTTGCATGAATTTCTTGAGAGTTCAAAGTAAACCAGAAAGGTCCGAGAAATAAGATGCAACGATACGAAAAAACCACAGTAGAATGCAATTACTTCAAATGGGAATCAAAGTTAAACTAACGTTGTTTTCGTTTGGATGTTCGAAGTACTCTATTTGCACTCAATTTTAACTCTTGGCATAATTGGAGTGAACAAATAATGACAAAAGAATGGGTTGGTATTCCAAACTACGCAATGACAACGGTAGAAAAGTGCTAAGGATATAAGAAACCTGAAAAAAATGATATTTGAAAGCATTTAACGAAGACATTTCTTTAATTCAAAGAAAAATTTCATTTATTCTACGAGTTATTCATAAAAATACTATCTTTATTTTGTCTAGATTCAATTTTCTTTAGTTTATAATTTTTTTCTTAAAATGAAGCATTATGTGATACAGCTTTCTATTTGCGGATTTATTTGAATAGGCACCCGAGTAAGAGTAAGTTTACTGAGCAAAGTATGAGCAGACCTCTCTGATGTAATTTTGGAACTGAACTGTCATACAATTACGATGCGTTGAATGCACCAAAATTTAGTACTGGGCGTAGAACTATAGTTGTCGGAAGGGCACTGAAGTTAATGCCGAAAACTAACCAAAAGTAGCTTTCCATATCGTCAAAAGAGCACTATTTGTGATTTTGGTATTCCCATTTCACTAAATGTCAGTTTTACTTAAGTGAGGTGCGCTCTTGAGCGCAATAGTTCTAGCTTGACTTTTAATTTTCATCTAACAGCTCGTCAATCAAAAACTCAAAAAATTAAAATTAAAATTATGTGTTGAACGCACCCATTTGAAATGATTTTAAAAAATGTGAAGTTTATATACATAACTCAACGAAGAACATTTGTACAGCGGTGTTATTAATTGACATAAGGCACCTATAAATTAGAAGAAACACAAATATTTTTTTTAGGAGTACTTTCTTTTGGCAGGAAGTAAGAAATCCTTAGAAAATATCTTAAGTTTTTAATTTATACCAAATTTCTATAATATCAGAGAATATCAATTATCAAGAAGCCAATTGTATTTGTAATTTCACGTCGTATCTATGAAAAGATATGAATTGCAACAACAAAAAGACCTGTGCTGAATGATGTGCTGAATGGACGGGTTGATTCTATGTGTGTGTTTCTACCCAGTTATTCACTAATGCCACTTCCGCAAACGAAGGGAACAACGTCCGAAAGACTCCGTTTTCGGATCCAAAAGTGGATCCTTAAAACTGTGTTTTACGGCTCAGATTAGTATTGAAATTAGAATCATCGCGGACCCACTTGCGCATGTTTTGTGCGAAAAAGTTCACCATCTTAGGAAGTACCAAAATCAAGAGATATGAAAAAGATATTCAATTTTTGAGTTTTTCAACCAAACACAAACAAAGAACAAAAAGAACTTTTTTCCTTCGAAAGCACGTTTATTTGGAATTTATACAAATAATTAAAAAAACACAGTAATTTGCCCTACTAAAGATTAAATAAATTACAATTGCATTTGGTTTTTATTATTAACCGAAAATGTGATTAAGTTTCATGACAAAACATACTAAAACTTGCAATGATCTTCACCGCACGACCTACAAAAATAAACTAAAAGAAAAATCTAGTGGGAACAAAATAAAATTCCTTTGTAAGACTCATTTTTTTAGGGATTCAAGAAGTACCGACAAAGTAGATCAGTTAATTTGCTTCAAGTGTAAAAACATTGCGCTGTCAGATTTATGTCGTTTTCGATTAGACGATCGGCGTACTCCTTTTCCATTCCTTTTTTACTCCTACTAATTCAAAAGCCTTCCATTGGCTGTTCCGAGTAATGTTTTCGGAGTCTTTGTCTGTTCCCGATTTCAAGAAAGTTAGATTTGGAACACACGCATACATACATATACAGTTTTTCGTTGGACTACTTGTCAAAAGTAAAATGGAGTTATTCATTAGTGTGTGTAAATTTGACAAAATGATGTTGTCATATTCGATTGGATTCAAAAAGGAGTAGAACATTCCAATAATTCAATCTAAAGAGACATTACACATACATATGACGTCATTTAACAAAAACTGCTTCTTCAAGCATTTATCACATATGACAAATAGTTGACGAGTAACTTTATTTGTAAGCGTGTGATCCAAATCTAATCATTATTGAAATCGGGAAAGAACAAGACTTCAAAAACATTTCTTGAAATGATAAATCGAAGACTCTCGGAGTAGTACAAGTAAAAATGAAGTTCAAATAGGGTACTCCGAGCGTTCAATTTAAACGACATTAGTTAACCTACTTCAAAATGACAGATTTTACAAAATGATGATTTTGACGTTTGTTATTGTTTTTTTGTTACGCTTCTTTTTAATACTGCATGCATTATGTCAAGAATTGCTTTCAATGCTGAAAGACAAGTTTTTTTTGTAATATACAATTAACACTAACAAGGCTTCCTCTTTATTTCACAACGAAACCATATAATTACATTTCAAATATTTGACAGATGAGGTTAAAAATTACATTAATATTCCTTTCCTTCAAGTTACATTCGACCTTAAATGTCTTCGAGCTACATTTTAAAAACCTTAATACATTCATACAATGATAAACATTATACTACGATGTTGCATTGACCTTAAATGTTTTTGATAAAACTTCTTCTTTCTTTGTTTTTTCTTTTGTTTTTGAAGCCAAATAATAATTAAAATCAAACAAAATAAATTCTCTTAAATATAGGTACACATGCTGCATCGATTGACGTCTAGATTATAGCCTTAAACAGAATTTTTATTATGGATGCTGCAGCAGCAAACATTTGCCAAAAACATTCTCTCTTTTTCTCTTCGTTATTTGCAAATTTTATGGGGGCAAGTAATGGATTCGTAAGAAAGTATCGAAGTCAAAGGTTTTAATTAAGTTGGAGAGAATCTACCTAGGTAGGTACATGTTACCATAAGACGATTGTGGAATGCATTCATTTTTTATTTCGCTAGAGTAAAATATCAGAAAAACGTCCCATATTTGTGAAACAAAACAAATTGAAAGAGAACTTTACTTGATTTTCAAACGTGAGAATTGGAATTGTGGACAGTTGTATATCGAGATTTTTGTGGAATTATTTTATATTTTGCATTTTGGCATCTGATACCTCCCCCACAATGATAGCTGTCACTTTTGAAATTGACAGATTCGTTAAGTTCCCTATTGGCAAATATCAACGGAATTTGAAATTAGACGTAAGATAGATTGTGGAATGTATTCGTTTTTCATTTAATGCTCAAATCGAACTGAAGATCGAGTTATAAATCCTGAAAAGTCAAACAAAAATACAGTTTTCAGTCCAATATGTGAAGACCGTCTATAATAGATGAGAATATGAAAGTATCGACTTGTAAGATTTCCCACCGATTTTGAATTCTCTTTTTAATAAATCATCTTTAAGAGCATTTTCTTGCAACTTAGATGTGGATTTTAATTTTCATTGGGTGGACTTTGTTTCAGAAAAATAGATACGTAAAACGACCAAATAGCAAATGAATTGTACATACATAATTTTTGTTTTGTTTTTGCACTCAATTGAAATGCATATTTATAGAATGAAAATGTATAAATAGGCACATTGGCGTGTGTGCTGTGCAGTATGCAATGCAATGCAATGCAAATATGCATGTATATATGGATTTCAACCATTTTCATTTCAATTTCAATAAAGAAAAAAAAATGTGATCTACCAAAGATAAGGAGCGTTCGTCGTTCAATATAAAAAGTGCTCATTTATAGTAAGAGAGAAAGACCCATACAAGCTCTATGCAATGTTTCGATTACTGGTATTTTCAAGTATCAACTTAAATTATGAAAATTTTATTCGTAATCGATGAATTTTTTAGCAGGCACTTTATGAGACGGCCACTTATGAGGGCTATGATAATATATGTACGAGTAGTCACTAGAGCTATATAGGGCTTGAATAATGTGCAATGTTCTGAAAAAAAATAGAGTGCACAATTATATAGAGTTTGTGTGTATATAAGGGGGAGAATCATATTTGGTGGCCGACATAAAAATCGGACAAAGGCTGAATTAGGTTATAGAAACACCATTTTAAATTTATTTAAAAACTTTTTTTGAACTGTGCCTATATATACGAATTTATTTAAATAGGATTGTTTTGTTTATAGAAGCGACGATGCATTGTTTTTATAGTTCCTAGTCTTTGTAGATAGGGGAAATCGTCTATATGTGAAAAATTATGGTTGTTTTTAGTGCCTGAAGTTTTTGTTATTTTTATTATGATTGGTTGATCTTGTGAAAAATAAATTAATATTAATAATGCAACATCCGTTGACTTGAGTGTTATGATTTATTATACAAAATTTTAAATACTTTTTGTCTGTTAATCATTAATTGATTAATATTTAAAACTAGTTGTTTTTAGCTCCTAAGGCCAACCGATGAACCTAAATGAATATAACTAACATTAAACATATTTAATAAACAATTATTTTCTTTTAATATTGGTGGGCATCTGTAGACTTTTTCGCAACTTTTTTCATGTTCAAAATAAAAAGTGGTAACACTGAAATTTTACTTGAAGATTGATCTGATCAACACCTATCTTTTAAGACATCAACCGTGATTTTCCCAGCACGCGTTTTGCACATTGAGGCATTTCCGCAACATTTTTCATTTTTGTTTTTTGTTTTTTTTTTTTAATTTTCCAGAAAAGTGACAACACTGGTATTTTAACCGAAGGTGCCTGTACTAAACACATATCTTTTAAAATATCAAACGTTGGTTTCCCTCTACGCGTTAGGGATTTTTAGGCAGTTCCGCATCTTTTGTTATATTGAAAAATTTTAAAAATAACCGAGGCCCCACATTTTAATACAAAAAAGTTTGTTTCAAAAAAACGACAAAACTAAAATTTTTAGTTTTATTTAAAATTGACAAAAAAAATAAGAAGTCCCATCATTTGACAGAAAAGATATCTTTCGAAAAAGTGGCAGCACTGAAATTTTACCCAAAGATATGTCTACTCAACATCTATCTTTGCAAACATCAACTGTTTTCTTAATAAGCGTTTCGCATCTTGAGGCATTTTCTCAACTCTGTTCATGTTCAAAATATTTAAAATGTCCAAAAAACTAGAGATCCCACAATTTGCCATAAAAAAAGTATATTCCCGAAAAGTGGGGACACTGACATTTAACCCGAAGGTGTATCTACTGAACATTTATCTTTTAAGACATTAACCGTATTTTACCGTAAAGTGACAATACTGACAATTTAACCGAAGGTGCTTCTTCTCAACACCCATCTCGAGGCGTTTCCACTACTGGTTTCATGTTAAAAATATTAAAAATTATCAAAAAAGTTACGATTCATTGGTTGACATAAAAAAAATATTCCTGAAAATAGGCGAGCATTGAAATCTTACCCGAGGGCGCGTCTACTCGACAGCTTTTTTTTAAGACATCAGTCGTTATTTCTATTAGGGAGTTTATTTTTGTTCACCATTTTCAACAGATTGGGCACCATTTTTGAAAACGGCGTCTAAGCGACAGGATTACGACAGTGACTCTTAGGCTAAATTACAACCATAGCATGTCAAAAATAAATTACATATATAGAAATAAGGGCAGGATTTATGTTTCCTGACTGAACTTTAGATACGGCGCCATTTTTCAAAATGGCACTCAAGCGAAAGGATTACAAGTGTGTAAGAAATTAATTCCAATAATAAGAAAAGGGCTTCAACAAAAAGCTCACGGGATTTAGTTTCCAGACCAGACTATTTCCAATGAAATTTGAATTTACAAGAAACAAAAAAAAATTACATTACGAGCTTTATGGCCCAAAGAATTTTAAAAAAGAATCAACAAACACTTCTGTATTCAAATGTCACCCAATTGCCCTTAAATCACATTTTTCCGAGCAGTACATTTCTGATTGCTTACAGGTATTTCAATCCATCGACATCGTAGCCACTCGTCAAAGGATTTTGACAGTTGGTGACTTGAAAAATGACAGATAAACCTTATTTTAAAAACCCTTAATTAAAAATATTGTAAAAGTATATTTCTATCCAACTGTCACCTAATTACCCAAAAATAATTTCTAAGAGACGTTTTAATCCATCGACATCGCAGCCATCTTTCAATAGAATTTAACTGTTGATGGTTTGACAGATGGGGGACAAAGTATATTTTGACACAAAAAGTGTATTTCGGTCGAAATGTCATTGAATTTCCCTAAAATCGTGTTTTTCAGAAGCAGTAAAAATTCTTCAGAAATTTTTAATTTTTCGACATTACAGCTATCCGTAAGTGAAGTTTTCACAGAAGATCTAACCCAATCGCCCCAAAAATCAGCTTTTTCCTGAGCAGTTAAAATTCTACAAAGATGTTTGGTTTCCTTAAGTTTTTTATAATACATCGACATCGCAGCAATGGAATTTGACAGTAAATGGCTTGACAGATAGAGGACAAACTGTAATTTATGAGAATGTGTATTTCGATCCAAATGTTAGCTCATTCATCTAAAATCACATTATTTCGGAGTAGTAAACAAACTGAAAATTTCAGATGTTTTTAGTTTTGTTGTATCCATCCACATTGGCATTGGTTTTAAATTTGGATCAAATTGGATTCGATAAAAAAAATTGTACAATATTGAATGGAATTCGCTAAATTCAGAAATATTGAATTACATACTTCAAAATCGAAATAATAATCGCATCAAAACAGTATTATTGTATAAAATTGATTAAAATGAATATGATTGATTGAATGTATCGATTCTGGAACGATTCGATCATTTGGAATGAACGATTTACTGGTTGGCAGATGTGTTGCTTTGTTCAACATTTTGACAGCTATTCCGGCCTTGGTCTCAACTACGCTTAATCACAGCCTTTGATAGTTGACCTCACAGCCTGAGTTAGACGTTACTAACTACTCTGGGCTTTTACTTTCAACTCTAAGCTCTGGAGCATAAGTTCTTCGTAAGTAAAGTCTAACCTAAGTACTTTTGGTATTTATCCTTCTACGACAGAACTATGTCTATTTTTGTGTTCATGCACGTTTCTGCATACACCTTTTCATTCAAACTGGGTATAACATGTATTTATTATCTTTCTAGAAGCTTTGAATATCAGAACAATATTTCTAAGGCACATGCTACCTAAACGAGTTCATTCCATTACATAAAGTTTTCTATGATTATCATCGACTTGAGCACTCTCTCTGAAATAAACTACAAAAAAAAATATAAACATCGAGATAAAAATAAATTTAAAAAATAATGTGAATGTTCTAACAACTTCACAAAGTATCTGTAATAAAAGCTTAAGTTAAATTTGTGTATAAAGCTCAACGGAAAAATTTTCATATAAGATAAATATTCCACTAAAAGCACCCAACACACGTGTGTAAAACAAAAAAAAGAAAATAATCTCCTGACCTTAAAATGTCATTACGTTGTAGCAGTTGTGGGGTATTGGTTCGGTGTGGTTCGGTCTAACCAAACTACACTTCACCAACAAACCAATCCAACCACAACCACTCAAAGCAACAGAATGTAAAAAAAAAGTAATTCAACTCCAATTTTTCCCCATCAAAAACTTGAAAAAAAATGAAAAATCAAAAAGTTAAGCAAAAAAAAAACAACATTAATAAATTACGTGAATTACAACAATTTTGTATCTTTTACATCCAGTGGGTATCTGGTTAGCTATATCTACATAACCACACTATATACCCGTAGAGTTAATCAAACAAAAAAAATATCTATACTACTCGACGGATAGTTAAGTCTCTCTTATAGCAGCTAAATACACCTACCACGTCCCACTTTGTTTCTATGTCCAAATGGGAAGAGAGAAATAGAAAAAGTGCACAAATATCCAACAACAACACTATATTAAAGCAAATAAATATAGTATAAATTGCATGCACAGCTGAGAGATACAAGGTCACCAAGCAACAGCCACACGCCACTCGCTTCACCAACTATAAGCTTTGGTAGCAGCAGGGGGATTGTACCCCTCACCCCTTGTAGAGATACATTTTACAGAAAAAAAAATTAAATAAAAGAAATTAGTTTGATATGAAGCAATTGATACTCGAATGTATTTGTTTTATAGTTTTTTTTAATCTTTTTTTAGTTCGATTTGTTTTTGTAAATCCAGCTGTTTGCAATAAATAAATCGACATAGTGATTGTAAATATTTTTGCAAGCTGATGTGGCAGTTTTTCAAGTTCTTAATGGTCGGTGGCATTTGATTTGTAAAGTGTCGGGAGATTTTAAGTTGAAATACCGAATGACTATGACAGAGGAGGCATATTATAGAATACCGCACCTACTTAGTGAATTTTTAATTAATGCGAACAAAGGCATAACGATGAAGACGATTCTGAGCTGGTTAAGCACTAAATGGCGCCCGGGAACATATTCAAACTTGAACTATTTGTTTTAAGTTTTTCTTTTTACTTTAAGATAGTCATTTTTGTGAGAAAAGCTATGGGATACTAAAATTTTATCAAATAATTCCAAAATATGAACAAATATTTTCGATATTTTTTTTATTTTTTCTGTCAAAAGTTCACACGAAAAAGTGAAAACCAAGTCATGCAGTTCTGAAATTAAGATTTATTAGAGAATTTATAGTTGAATCCAACGACCCGGTGCAAATTAAAAATTTAGGTTTATGCCGAAATATTTTCATTTTATTACTCCAAATTTTTTGAAAAGGTCAAAATTATAAAAATAAACCTAGAATATTTTAGCTTATTTGCAAAAGTAAATTTCCAACTCACATGAACAAATAAGTATTCCTGCTCGTGATTAGGAAATTCGAGGACTTATTTAATTTTAAATGGCGCCCAGGAACGGATGCAAAAATGTGCCTTTTCAACTTGGTTAGTCTTTTTGTTTTATTTTCGAAAATATATTTTTATAGAAAGATTAGGATTCACCTTTTTCATATTAAAAGTATTGAAGAATTGTTGTTATCTAGAAGATCCGGAGCTTTTCTGATTCTCAATGGCGCCCGGGAACGGATTTATTAAGAAATAACCTTTCTGTACTATGGTTGTCGTTTTGGTTTTCTTCCAAAATAAAACTTTTATAGAAAGATCAAGTCATTTTTTAAATATTAAAATTATTATAGAATTTTCGTTATTTAGAAGATTTTATTCAATATTAAATGGTGCCCGGGAACGGATGAAGAAGTGTCTTCTATGCTAATTTTGTCCTCTTATTTTCATCCGAAAATATTCTTTTATAGAAAGATTAAGAATATTTTTTTTGATGTCAAAAGTAGGTACTGAAAAATTATCATTATCGTTAAATGACGCCTGATAGCAGCGGATTAAGAAATGAGCTATCTTAAGGCTGTCTATTTGTTTTTCTTCGAAAAGTATGCTTTTATAAAAAGATTACGAGCCACTTTTCTAATTTTAATGGTAACTTAAGAATTGAACGTTACCTAGATAATCCTGAGTTAGTTTAATATTAAATGGCGCCCGGGAACGGATTTAGAAATTACCTTTTTTCTGTGCAAAATTTGTTTTCTTGCTTTTCTTTTTAATAAATTAATTTTAAGAAAGATAAGAAGTCACTTTTTCTAATATCAAAAGTATACAAATTCAACTATATTGTTCAATCGCACCCGGGAGCAAATGAAGAAATGAGCTTTCTGTGCTTAGGTTGTCTTGTTATTTTTCTTCTGAAAGTATACTTTTTTTAGAAAGATTAAAAATCACTTTTATAACCTTAAGGATAGTTAAAAAATTAATCGTTACGATCTGGAGCTAGTTTTATATTAAATGGCGCCCCGGAACGTATTAAAAAATGTTTTCTTTGTGCCAAGTTTGTGTTGTTTTTCTCCTGAAAAGAATGATATGTAATAATTTTAATATTGTTAAAGGTACCTACTTCAGAATTCTGCCAGTTTTGACCACTTTAAACAAAAAATCTGGAATATCTATTTTGCCTCTTTTGAAAAAAATTAATAAGGAGTAAATTACTCTTAACTTTTCTATCATGAAAACTTTAAGAGAAAAAAAAAAAACAAGTTAGATGATGGAAAGTTATTTCTTAATTCTCTCCCGGGTGCCATTTAAAATAAAAAATTAAATCATTTTGTTGATCTGGAATATTTTGATCAATCCTCGCAAAAGAAAGCAGTTGGTTGTTGTTTTAAATCAAGAAAAATAAGGAGTATATATTATACTATAGTTTTACTGACCAGAAAAAAAAAAACAAAATATAAAAATTCGACCTTTAAGTTTTTTGAAAATTACATAATTACCATTTTCAATTCAAATACAATTGTTAATAATTAAAAATTATTTCTTTTAAGATAAAGTATCTGCCTCTTAAATCCAGCCCTGATACAACTGATTTAAAAAAGAACCATAGAAATGCGGACTTTGATATATTTCAATAGAAACAACAGAGTAACACTAATAATAATTATTATTATTAAATATCATTACTTAAAAATGCTGTCGCAATTTACGTTGTAAAGAGCAAATGGTCACCGAAATACAAGTACGTATATAATTATAGATACTGGACATGCACATACACAAAATTAGTGCGCATAATTAGTGCGGAATGTTAAGGAACTACTTTTGTGGAAAAAAAGAAAATTATTGCATGTTTTTCTTCTATAATGGAATAGAGAATGTGTTGTGTCAATTTTTGAGTTAAATGTTGAAGAAAATTATTAAAAAATGAGTGCAGATATTGAATTTGATTTTTCTTTTTTTTCTTAAATATCTTAAAGGTTATTTTTTTTCATTCTATGAGAAAAGTTTTCTTGGTGAAAGCTAAATAAAATACATATATACATAAAATATATGTTTCCACACTATTTCGAAGCTATATGTAGGTAGAAACAGAGCAAACAAGTTTCTTCTTTTATGCAATCTGCAAATTTTTTTTTTTGTAAGCGTCACGTTTTTTTTTCGTCACATTTTCGAGCTGTTATATATCAATGATTTATCACTAGCTAAGAACTTATACGTTCATAAACGAACGAACCGTATGGCTGAGAAGTTGAATTTCTTCTTTTTTTTTTGAAGCTGATAAATCAAATCTTTCTCACTTCAAAACTGGAACACTGAAGTTTAGAATTTTATTAAAATGCTCCATAAGTTGTGCGGGCAGTAGTTTGGGAAATATAATCCAAACTGCTCATATGGTATATCTTTAACGAATGACATATCCAAAGAACAGAAAAAGAAGCAGTAAGCAATAATAATAATAATAATATCAAACAATGATGTGAGTAAGATGTGGGTTGATCACATTACGTATCCGAAGTACAACGTTTAGCTTCATTACAATGAAAAAAGATGAGTATGAGTGAGTCATACTCCAACAAAACAATAAAAATGCAACTCCAAAGCTGTTTGTTAGAGAGCAAGCAATTCGTATGGCTACCACATACATCCGGCATCTACTGTGTATAGAAATTGAGATAAAAATTTTGTGAGCAATTGAATTGAAGTCTATCCAAGAGATTGTATTATTTTTTAATAAGATTATAATTAGTGACTTTGTGTTCTGATGTGGCAAGGTTAAAAATATACTTACACACATTCATACTTACACTAACCAAAAAATTAAAAAAGAAGGTCAATTCAAGGGATACACATAACAAAATTTCACTCGCAAGTATTTATGCAAAAAGCAAAAATGAAAATCAAAATTGACTATCAGCCAGCTTTACTTTGTGTTTTTTTTTGTTAAATTTTCAGTACACATTCTTTAAAAACAAAAATAAACAAAAAAAAATATAAAACAAAAGTATGTAGTATGTATAGGTATGTACTTATGTATTTATATTTACGCAATTAATAAAATTAGCCTTAAATTTATTTAGAAAATTAAATCAATGTTCATAATTTCAAGGTGAAATTTGTAATTCTTTTCCTATGTGTACCTACATATGTACATATATGTATGTATAGGTATGTACCTACTTCGTGTATATATGCGAGAAACAAAAATGTCGTGCAAATAGCATATAAGAATAACTACACGACACGTGTTATGTGCTAAATGTACATCACTTAAGATATGACATTGATTAATTTTTAATATAATAAAAGTGTCACTTGGATTAACAGCATAATTTACTAATTTTTGAGTTAAAATAAAATTACTTTTTATCTCGGAAAATTAAATACCGAAGTGAATGTGAGAAATTATGTGGCCTTGCGTTGTGAGATTTGCTCTTCTCTCTAATCTGCAATGTTGATAATTTTGTTTTCAGATCAAAAAACAAAAACAGGGCGGTAAATTAACTTTAATTTTCTTGACCTGCAGTATTTTTAAATCAAGAATTTATGTGGTAAATCTCAGGATAAACCCGGTAAATCAGAGATCTTTCTAACAAATCCAGGATTCCTCTTGTAATTCTCAGGTTTACCATGGTAAATATGTTTTTTTGGATTTTTCGATAACATTAAGGTTAATCATAGATTTCTCTGGCAACGGATTTTTCCGGTAAATTGCATATTTCTCTCATAAATCATAAAATTTTACGGTAATTCTCAGGTCGACCCTGGCAAATTATTGATTTCTCTGGTAAAACACGGATTTCTTCAGTAAATCGCAATCAGAAGTTGACTCTGACAAATCACAGATTACTCTGGCAAACCAAGAGCTACTCCGGGAAATCCTTGCTAAACCCTGGTAAGTCAAAGATTTATCTGGTAAATAATGGATTTTTCGGTTAATCCTCTTAAATCACTGATTTCTCTGGTAAAATGCGATTTTTTTTTGATATTTCAGTAAGGTTGACTTCGTTAAATCACGGTTTTTTTTGGTAAATCACGGATTTCACCGATCAATCCCAGTTTCACCCTTTTCAATCACAATTTTGTTCGTCAAATATCAGGTAAACCCTGGTAAGTCACAGATTTTCTTGGTAAATCAAGGTTTTCTTCTATAAATCACAAATGTTTCTAGTAAATCACGGATTTTTCCAATAAATCACAAATTTCTGTGGTAAACCACGGTTTTTCCGGTTAATCACTGGTTGATCCTGATATATCACTCATTTGGTAAATCAATTCCCCAAATCATTGTTGGAGAAAGCGTTGGAAGCAGCGTTGCCGGTGTGGTACAACCGTGTTTATTTTTACACGCAAATTTCATTATGATACAAATTTCAATTTCCATTAATTTACTCAGAGTGAATTTCGATTTTATACAATAAACAATAATAAACAATAAAAAATAAAAGAATTAAGGTTTTTGTAATGTCACGAAAATGGCACGATTTTTAAGAAGGAGGACTGTCTCTTATAGCGCTTTTCGGACAAACTAAACTTGAGAACTAATATTGTAAGGTTTAACCTTTTACGACGTAATGTATTTCTGGCTAGGAAGTTATATTAATAGAATCAATCCACTGACATTTGTGTATGTGATATTTTAGTTTTCTCCTTATTCAAAAGTGTCCTTGAAGTGAAAGTGCATTCCATTCAGAATCATATTGTCAATCATGTTGTCAATCATCAAACGAAGAATCATAGAACTTTTCAGTTGAAACATAACATTTTATCAAAATCATTCAATATCTAAGTAAGAAAATTTAATACCTGCAACTGAAATGTCAAACAAAATAGGTATTCATTCCTAATCCTTTGAGCAAGGTCAATATTGACAGTAATAGTAAGAAAAAAACAAAATGTCAATCAATTGATATCGTTTTTCAATCCTCGTAAGGGAAATTGATCGTTATCAAATATCAATTTGTTTGATGAGCTAAACAAATTGATATTTGATAACGATCAATTTTTTGATAAACGTGAAATCTCTACCCCTATTACCACTATTCAATTATCAACTTGATAGTTGATAAATTTTAAACTCGATGTTACTGATAAAGTTTTCATTATTACGAATGATAAAGACCTTTGTGATACAGAAAGAGAAATTATAAAAAATAAAAGAAAAGTTGATTAGTTTGTTTAATAAATTGAGTTTTTGACACCATATTTTCAAGGTTTATCAACTATCAAGTTGATAATTGATATAGTTGTAATAGGGGCGATCAGAATTGAAAAAATAAATTGACAATCGTCAGATTCTTCTTTATAAGCTTAATTTTCAAAAAAGAAAAGATATTTGAACATATTATTTTACAGCTTTCCAAGTCACTATCGAGTTTTGTAGTGAAAGTACTTTCAAATAGAAACCCAAATTAAAAACAAAGATCTAACCCAGATACCTATTTGCCAATGAATTTTAATAGACATCAATAAGTTTGGTTATTCTGCGAAGTGTATAGCCTGGCATATTTGTTTTATATTGCTAAATAAGATAAAGATTCTACAATTCATTTGCCCTAGATAGATAAATACTTGCTCCCCAATTGTTGATTCATCACCCTACAACTATATCAAGGTAAAAAACTTACATGTCATTTGTCGAAACCTTATTTCGTTCCACAAGTAGACCACCCATTACTTCCTGTAATTATGTTCTCTTTTTTTACATCGAACCGACCTTGATTACAAATACAAAAAAAAAAAAAAAAAAACATGACGCAATTCACTCTCCAGAAATTAAATTCAAAACGCTATGTGTGCTTTTTCTTCTTTGTTATTAATTTCGGTACAAAAAATATAGATATTTGTTCAAAGGTTAAATATACAAAATAACGGTTATAATCTGGCAATCATCAGCTGACAAAAGAAACTGTCACCTTGAATACCTGATTTCTGATCAGGGATGGCTGATAAATAATGAGAGTAAACTGAAAAAAAAATAAACGCATATAAGATACTAGTTAGCATACCAATTAAACAGTCATTCACTGTAAGATCAGCCAAAGTTGATTCTCAACTTGTACTCTCATTAAAGTTCCAAAAGATTAAAGTGAATTATGTAGATTTTGATGTTTTATAGGTAGACGTTGATTTTGTTGTTGAATCTGGATTTTAAGTAACAAACAGTCACAAATCCATACTGACAACCATGTTGTTTGTCCCCAGGAGGTAGAGAGATATTCAATTTTCTTTTACTTTGTGTATGACACAATTCAATTTAAACAAAAAAAAAAAACTTCCACTTCTTGACACACGGAACTATATATTTCTTTTTTATTTTCCATTCGATCTCTTTGGTCGGTCGTTCAACATAGATTTTTCAATTAGAAAAAAATTTTATTTATATTTCAATAAAACCATTAAAAAAAACCCAGAAATTACTTATAGGTACACCTAATTGTTTAAAATAATTTCAAATTAAAATAATAATTTCCACTGTAATTGGCTTTGGGGAAAACTAAAGCGCACAATAACATTTTTCGATTGAATTTCTTTGTAGTTTTTCCTTTTTCACAAGAAAACTTCACAATCATATGTTTCACTTTTTGTTTCTTCCCGAGCATTGCCTCTTCTGTGCGAAATTAAATTCAAAAAATTGTGTGTGTCTTAACACGACGAAAGAATAACACAAACTGAAACTGAACTACTTGTGCTGTGTGTGCTTTAGCTGTGGAGTGGCCTGGCCTGGCCAGACGAACATCAACCTCAGCTCAACTTATCTCTCTCAACTCTCGTATTTCAATTTTTCAAACAAAAATTGAAAGAAAACAAAATATAAAAAGATACAAATGAGAAGTAAAAATAAAAGCAAGCAAAAAAAAAAAAGAATAAAAACTACCCAACTATCCACAAAGACACAAAGGCAGAAAATGTGTCAATTATTTTCATCGACTTTAATACACACTCGACACAAACCATATACAAACTTTAAAAGCAGCATAAATTGTTCATGTGTTGGGTATAAACAGAGTCAAGGTGTGGGTGCGCATTGAAAATCAGCGCAAGGCAGGCACAGGGCATAATCAGAGCCGGACCATTTTTTTCATCATTGAAGGCGACAAACATTAATTTCAATGCAAACAGATCTTGTCTGCTACCTATGTTTGTTTACCTTCCATAGCTGACAATTTCAACTAATTTTCAAACATTCCACCAAAGTTCATAAAGCAGAATGGAACTGAATTTTGTAGAAATTGGCAATTTCGACTAGTAAACGAACAGATCTAATGTCTCTTTTCATTTGTCAAAAGAAAGAAGTAACGGAACTGCTCAAATAATTCAAAAATTTAATATCATTTTCTTGAGACATCCAATTTATGAGTTTGCCCTAAATCCAAGCAGCTCGAGTGATAATGAAATTAGAATATATTTTGATGATCTTTTTTTATGATTTCAAGAAGCGGAATTCAACATTAAGATATTTTCCACATTGAGTCATGAAGTTACTAAAGTTAACTTGTTGTTGTTGGAATTTACATTGGAAAATTATTCTTAAAGTGAAATATTTCTTCATGTTCACATTAAGGAGGTCAACAAAACATGCCTAATGTAGAACATAATGTGGAACGTATTAATTTTTTTTTATTTCACGGGGAGTGAAGCACTAGACGGTGTTCACATTTCCTTCATTTACGAGTAAGATGATAAAATTTGACGTCTCTATTTTGAATCTTACTCCTATTTCTTGGAAGGAAAGAGATGCCAAGATGAGACAGAGACTTTCAAAAAAATTAAGAACTTTTGCCTTGCTTAGTCATCATTTTCATAAGAAGAGATGTACTTATGTTAAATGTCAACCAATTTTACAGAACGGACTGTCCAGTGAATTACAATATCTAAAGTTAATCAGCATCAAATTTACAAATTAAAAAGTCTTAAAACTATTAATATTAAAGAATAGTAAAGCAAAATTCTGCTGAAAGATTGTGGAAATGAAGACAAACTTCAAACTTCATCGTCAAATAATCTTTAATTACTTGATGTAGAAATGCCATTGTCAAATATTCAATAGGCATGTTCAGAGAAAGGAGATCTCATACCCTTGAGCTAATTTTGCTGTCAGTAAGTGAGCAAGCAGGTTCACTTTTGCATTTTGCTTTTAAGAACATTTTGCAATTGCATTTTTGGATTGAAGTTTTTATGGAATTTTATTTAAATGGGGTACAGTTGTACAAATGACAGGCTTTTACCTAAGTTTAGGCAAGGCCCTGGTAAGTTTTCACTAAGGAAAATCTATCTAATTCTACCTAATTCTCGTAGAAAAATCTCTATCAGAAAATACCTGTGAGTCCATTCGTTATAACTGGCTAGGAATGTCTTCTTACAAAATATTTCTTAAAATTATTTAACACACAAAAAATTGAACTAAGTAATTTCTTTCTTCAAAAAAAAATTATTTAAAATTTTTTTAAATTATTCTAAGCAACTCTTGTGACAATAAGATAAGGTAAGTAAGATAAGGTAAGGTCGGAAAATTTGGTTCTGTATCACAAAACTACAAGTTTACTACAAGAATTTTTTTATCAAGTTTTTCAATACAAAAATTGATTTACATATTAAAAATAACTTCTTGTTCAAGTGTAGTTATTTTTTCGTACAGGCCCAACGAATCTGTTTTTGCCAAGTTTATTCAAGACCCTGGAAACTTTTTGGAAAGGAAAAACTAAGTACCTCGTGGTGATAAGTGCATTGGGCTTTTATTCCGAAGGTCCGGCTTCAATTCCCAGCCGCTGCCATATTTGGCAAAAATGTTTATTTTGGAGTTACTGTCTCTTGCGAGGAAGAGTAATTGTTGTCATGAAAAAGTGTTGCTCATCTAACCGTTCAGACTCAGCAAAAAATTGAGGATCCCTTCCATTCCTGCAAACAAAAACGCACATAGGAATGGTTGAGAGTTGTAAGTCACTAGGCCTTCGTTCTCCACGAGCTGTCGCGCCACCATATTTATTTTAAATCTAGACGAGGAAAACTTGACAAATATTCGTGGAGCCTTTGCTAGTTAGTTTAGTTTAGGTAAAGGGCTGACAGTTGATCTTGTTACCGTTACACTTTTTGTATTTTGTATTTCACTTAATATAAAAACCTGTGTTTTATTAGCAGTCAAGTCATTTAGAGGCGTCGATGAAGTTCAGAAGGCAAGTTGGTAAAGGGCCAGCCCATAGATTGCGTCAAATGCGTTGACCTTGCCGAATGCAAGGGATAGGAGTGACCCAATGGATATGTTGCGTTGTTTCCTCGCACAAGCCTTTTATTGAAACCTGATTAAAATGGGTCTCCAAAGCCAATAATGAACAAACCTACTATTGATAAATGTCGAAATGTCAACGGATTGGTCGGAAAAACGCGTTTATTTAACCGAGCTGTCGGTTGTATACGGAAAACAACGCATTCGATGGATTTAATGGATTGGGCCCCGCAGATTATGTTCAGTGATTATGCTAACAAGGGGACGAAAATGTTTTTTGTTCATTTGCATAATTTTGTATGCCCTCTTCTTATAGAAATTTGGCCCTAACTTTCTAGTTAAGTCACATGTTCCAAGCAGATTCTATGCCTTATTGTTTTTTTCTAATATTTTGTTGCCCTGGTAATATCCTGTAATATCCTGGAAATATCCTGGTAATATCCTGGTAATATCCTGTTTGATGCTACAGGTTGGTACTTTAATATGTCGTTTGGCATGACTTGAATCAAATGACGATCCCGTTCATGTCAAATCTATCATTTTTCTGTACATTACTGTGACCAGGAACACAGTAGAATCTTATCTTTTACCAAAAAAAAAGAACTTTATATCAACTACATATTAAGAACTTTGCTAGTACATTGTTAGCTTAAATGAAAACCTTTCTGGGGCCTCGTTAAAAACAAGAAAGTTTTTCTAGGTGCGTAAGCTATTTATTAAAAATATAAAATGTGCCCAAAAAAATTCTAAAATTCAAAATTTTTTACAGGCTCCAAGGCAGTTCGGTTTACCCCTGATATCAAGCATCAAAAGAAAAAAAAGAAAACACAAAAAAAGAATGACATTTTTCTCATTACATCACAAACACTCAGGCACGTGTGTAACAGTTTTAATAATAGTATTAGTGTAAATTTTCCGTTTTCCCTAATACCAACATCCAACACTTAACTAACTAAAATACAACAACAAAACAAAACAACCACAGCTGAGCAAGAAAAATCAGAGAGAATCATCATATGATATGAGCGACGACGACGAAAACGACGAAGACGATATGACGACAACAACAAGGTGATTAGAAATGGTTCTTTGTATGTATAGGTGATTTTCGATATCAAGAAACATGTTGCTAGGAAAAAGAAGGGGGTAGGTGAGGAGTGAAAACAAAACCTGAACCATATCAAAATCATATGTTTTTTGTTATGCCCTCGCTTCTCTTTCTCTATCATATTCATATCATGCATGCGCGAAAATAGAATTGTAAATGGACGCAAAAAAAATGTAAGAAATTTATCAATGTATGTTTGTATGTATATTAATGATGAAAGCAATATGTATAGACAGACACAAATAATGTATGTATATGGGATTATTAATTTGTTGATGATTATGTGATTTTTTGTTAAGGTAATTTTTAACATGGAAAATTAAAACAAAAAAACACAAATCTATGTAAATGATGTAATATACAAAAATGTGTTTTAAATATTTATAGAATTGGAGAATGATAGTTTTGTGATTGAGGAAATATGATTTTATGTTCTATAAATAGAAAATGGTGTATGTACCTATACACAAATATGTAAGTACATAAGTATGTTAAAAGATTCTAAATAAATCGCATAAAAGTATCAAAAAGTTTTGATGTACATATTTATGTAGTTATGTTATTTTACCTACATATGTTACGTAGGTATGATGTAGAAAACGTTATAGGTAAATGGAATTAAGTTTGAAACCAGCAAATGTGTAAGCAGGTAGCCCTGTGGTTGTTCTGTTTTTTTTTTTTTTATATGTTTGTTTGTTATTCGAGAATGTCCGTTTTTCATATAAGGTATGAATGTATGTATAATTCTAGTTTAAACTTAGGTGAAAGCAGAAATGAGAGAATTATAATAGACCCATAATTCTTAAACGAGTTTTAATCGAATAACAAACTGGTCAGAGAAAAAATAAGTACCTAAGTATATATGTATATGTAGTGAATAAACAGCTGATTGGAAGGGTAAATTAAAGAACAAAAGGCATTTTTATGAACTAGGTACCTACCTATTATTTTCAGATTTTGTGTATTTTTTGATAAAGCAAAAGAAGAACAAGGGTGTTATAAGAATTCTCATTCGAATATTCGCATCGAGTTGAAGTTTGGTGAACTTTGTCATTAGAACTGGTAAATGAAATTATTCGCCAAAAATTTATTGCTGTCAAAGAAAAATTTGTTTGTGGAAGATATGTGCGAATTTTTTTCAATTTTCCTTTAATTTTTTTTATTGATTTAATTATTTAATGTTTTGCACTACAATTTTATCGAAATAAATCAAAGACTTGATTTGCAGCAAATAAAACTTCCACAATCCTGGATTTAATATCTCAATTTCTATTTTTCTTTAAAATTATGTCCGGTCATATTTCTGGTACTACATCGATGGATAAATCCCTTAAAAATCCGTAATTTTTCGGATTTTATTTTCTTCTCCGGAAAAGAGCAATTTGGAACGAAATATTCAAAAATTCAAAATAAAGTTTGTGACGTATGTGTTAAACCATATATTGCCAAATTTAATGATGGCAGGATGTCGGTGTATTGAAAAAACTCGAATTTTATATTCTGCTCTGTGTATTGAAAAAAACTCGGATTTTATATTCTGTTCTAATTGTTGAGCTTTTAGGTGAAATTGGAAACGAAATTATATATTATGTTACTTCAAAAAATATAGTTTGTTGACTTTACGCCAAACTATTAACCAAACTATCACATTCTATTAAAGGATAGCTGCGATGTCAAAGGATTATAAATCATTTAAAAAAAAACTTGTAGACCAGTGCCAATCCAGTTTTCAAAGGCCAAAAAACCTAATCGAACACACCCAATTTGCTACTGTTTGAAGAGCTCTGAAAAGGTTTTATATGAAAATGTCAAAGTTGAACGGAAGTAGAAAGAAAAAAACCAACAACAAAAAGCGTTCAAAAATGAAATGAGCTGTCAAATGAAATTACCAAATTACAAATGAAAACACTTTTTCTGTGATTTGCGAAACTGCCTCATTTCGGCTCTAATTAAAACGTAGTATTTGATGTCAACGGAAAACCTTTAATTATTGCAGGAATTACGTACAGGATAATGTATTATTAGTAAATGTACATATGTATATATGTATCATGTAATTCAATCTACGTTTTCAATTAGAAAGCGAAAATTCTTTGACCCAAATATTTACATGAATATGACCTATTTTTTTTGTTTGTTGCGTGTTGATAACGAACAAATTGATGGTAGGAATGAAAGCCAGCCAACAAAATTTAACTCAAATTAAAGTAAAAGATATATTGAGATATTTACTTATAAATAGGTACCTACTCAGACAGAAAAAATGGATTTAATTAATATCTAAGAAGAAAAAACCCTAATTCATTTTACTCACGTCACGTCACTTTGTAGTTTGTTCGTTGACCTCATTATTAACAAGAAGTCAAAAAGAAGTTTATGATGGGTTTGTGTACATAACAAACACGCATGAATTTTAACAGTTTCAGTTGCACCTTTCAAATGCAAATTCAGAACTACTCAAAAAGTGAAAACTCTCACTTGTGAGTCAATGCAATCATTGCATGAATTAATAAAAAATAAAAATAAGTTATTACAACTTTCCATTCACTATACTCACCAGACGTGTGGCGCAACAGCTCGTGGAGAACCAGGAGCCTAGTGAGTTACAAACTCTCAACCATTCCTGTGTCCGTGTTGTTGGCAGGAATGGAGAGAACCTACAATTTTTTGCCGAGTCCGAATGGCTAGATGAGAAGCACTTATTCATGACAAGTATACTCTTGGAGGATTTGTCAGATTTGTCGCAAGAGGCAGTACCTCTGGAAAAATATTTCTGTTTGTAGGTGGCAGCGGCTGGGAATCGAACCTAGACCTTTGGCATGACAGTCGAACGCACTAACCATCATGCCACGGGGTACTACTTTTACTCGCTTTTACTTTTCATTATTTCTAGCAGAGTTTGACTCCGTTAGTGTTAAAAATATCCAATTATTAAGTATTGCTCGGCATTTTGCCACTGTTTTGGATCTTATAGTCTCACTGGCTATTGCTTTGATAGCGTCTTGGCGGTCCACGAGTTTTTTTTGTGTACCGTTTTTGGGCGCTTTTCTCGTTTCTCAGCCTGAAAGATATTACACTCATCTAGGGGTTTATATGATTCTCTAATATTAAGAACTTCGTTTTTTTCAGACAGAATTATTTTGAGTTGCAAAAAAACACAACTATTTTATTTATATAAATCATCAATATGGATCGGCATAATGTGAACGCGTCTTTAAGAGTTTACTCAAAATTAAGATGGCGAAAAATATACTTCTGTTATAAATATCATAAGCTTGTTTTCTTTCTCCTATAATTTCTGACAGCAAATTGTAAAAATTTGCAAGAATTTTCACATTAACAAACACACCTAATATGTTTGGAACTGTTTCCGAGTCGTTTACGATTTAGTCGATACGTTTGCGCTCTTGATGAAATGGGTTTTAAGTAGTAAAATGACATTGGTTTGAAAATC
This sequence comes from Dasysyrphus albostriatus, assembly GCA_946251815.1. NCBI lineage: Eukaryota > Metazoa > Arthropoda > Insecta > Diptera > Syrphidae > Dasysyrphus > Dasysyrphus albostriatus. The sequence goes on from OX276337.1 coordinate 11,305,782, forward strand.
ACGTAGCAAAAAAGTCAACTCATTTGTGTTCGAACGAAAAGTTCTAAAAAGAAAAGAACTACCTATTCTTTTGTTTTACTAAACATATGCTATATTTTAATTTCATCATGATTTAAATAAAAAAAAATCTATATAGACTCAATGATTGATACTACAGCTGTTACAGAAGTTATCTAATTATTAGATTTTTTTTCCCATCCAAGTACAGACGCTGTACTCGAACCTATGTACCTACCTACATTTTTTTTTAATTTAGCATTCATTACCTTTGCTTTAAAAGGCACAATCGAATCGTGTTATGTTAAACCATCTAGATAAGTAGCTGAATTAGGTACCTATAAAAAGTTCTATAAAAAAAATGCAGATAAAGCACACTAAACTAAACAATCATGTGAGGCAGAAGAAAAACTACAAAATAAAAATAAAAATAAACCCGAACAGCTGTGGTATCGGAGTAGAAGAAGAAGAAGTATAAATACATATACGAAACGGAACTCGTATACTTTTATGTTGTTTGCTCATTCAACTTTGTTGCCATTATATTTTCTCTTTATTTACTGGCTCTTCTTTATCTTTTTTCTTCCGCGAGTTCGGTTCGGGCTTCGGGGACTTTTTGTGTGGAAATTTTTTCACAAACATATTCAAACATGTTTTAATAAAGTTTTGTTTATTTTTGAATTAACTTTGACACATATGTAGACAGACCTACAACAAAAAAAAAAGTAATACCTAATTTGTTTTCAAAACAAAAATATAATATCGTTAAAAGGTGGAGAAGGGGATGCGGAAGAAACAAAGTTCATTTTTTTTTCCTACACACATTATGCTTTAATCATAGTTTCTGGGGTTTTAAAGGTTTGACTTGTACGGTAAACGAGTTGAGGACTTGGTTTAACATGTTATTTGTTATGTTTTGAAATCAATATGTCGTACCTATAGCTTTGCAAATACCTGAGGTGTACACCAAAGAACAGAAGAAAACAAAAAAGACAGTATAGATACAAATAGTGCAGTCATGTGTTATCTATTGCTTGAAATAGTTTTTCCTTATGTGTTTTCAAGTTAAATAGGTACCTAATTAAATAGTTGGTAAGGAAAGTCGTTAGGGTCAAAACTGGAAAGAGTATTGTTATCGAAGGTTGTTTATTGTTACTAGGAACAAGAGTAGGAACCAACATGCATACATCTATATTTTATAAACACAATCACACAAAAAGAAGACTTTCTGAAGTAACTTTGTAAGAATTATTATTAATCGAAGTCCAGATTTTAACCATTTATCAACATTTGCAAACAAATTTTTCATGATAGATAACTATCACACAAAAGTTATGACTATGATCTCTAAAATTTTAATTATAGTGATGATATAAATTTTTGGCCAAAAGTTGAACATTTTTGTGAGTCTGGAACTGGAGTCACGCATTTGATTACATCGAATTTAAATGACAAACAAAGTGGAACACAAAGTTATACTTATAACCGTGACTCAGCATTCACAAAAATTTAAAATACTAAATCGTTTGTTATTCTTTTCTTGTGACTTGTCCGCAGACTTGTGATTTAAATCGACATCATCAATAATAGCAGCAATTAAAAAAACATGTCGAGATGTATATAGCTGCTTTTATAATGCCAAATAAAAATAGGTCATATAGAGTCACGACAAGAAATTTAAATGGAAATCTAATAATAATTATAATTAGAACGAATATTGACTGGAAGGAGTGACTAAAATCGTAAAAAAAAAAAAATGGAGATGTTTAGTTAAAAAGAGGTTTCTTTAATAAGAACAGCATAGGAATATACCTACCTATCTTATGTGCTTGTGAAAGCCTACTTGAAAAAATGGCAAGTTTTTTGCCAAGCTCAGTCAAGGCCATTGGGAGAAATTGAGTTGAGAAAAACTTGTCGAATACTTGTGAGGCCCTTGCTAGTAAATCTAGTTAATCTTTTCGTATGAAAAGTTAAATTATATATTTTTTTCTTTTTAGCAATGCAAAATTGTATTGCAAAGCGGAAGATCCCAGGATCAAATCCCAAATAATACAACTTTTCAAATTTTTGTTGCCGCTCGGAGCAAAAGATTACATAATTTTGCAGGATTTAGTGAATTTCGATAGGTACACTTGCAAGAAACTTGTAATCAGATTTTCATGTTGTTTGTTGATTGACCAAAATTATTTATTCAAAGTAATTTAAAGCTTACAAGGTGTCAACTCTTGACCATTTCAAGTGTCGTCAATGGTCAGAATGGTGGCAAGAAATGGCAACAGTGGATGATCAATTTTAGAAGAAAATCATCTTCAGTGATGAGGCACATTTTCACCTCAGTGGATTCGTTAATAAGCAAAATTGCCGCATTTGGGCGAATGACAATCCAAGAGTGACTGTCGAAAAATCAATGCAACCTCAAAGAGTGACTGTTTGGTGCGGTTTATGGGCTGGCGGCATTATGGGCCGTATTTTTTTTCCAAAATGAGGCCGGCCAGACAGTTACTGTGAATGGTGTTCGCTATCGTAAGATGATTACGAACTTTTTATGGCCCCAATTGAAAGATATGGATGTGGACGATATGTGGTTTCAACAGGAGGATAGTGATGAGGCACTTGCAACACAGCTAACCAAACAATGGCTCTTTTGCGCGACAAATTCAATGGCCGTGTTATCTCACGTGGTGGCGATGTCAATTGGCCGCCAAGATCCTGTGATTTAACACCGTTGGACTTCTTTATTTGGGGTTATTTGAAAGAAAAGGTGTAAGGATGAGATAATTCGGCACATTAACGGCATAGAACCTCAATTATGCCTCAGCGTCATCGAAAATTTGGACCATCGGATGGAGGTGTGCGGACGAGTTCGCGGCGGCCATTTGACCGATATTTTGTACCATACATAATTGAACCATACCAATATTATCATAACAAAAAGAAATGACAACAATTTCCTAAATAATTTGTGTTTTATTCAAAATCAGCATCGGCCCTTAAAATTTAACCAGCCTTTATTTCGAATTTATTTATTGGTAATTTATTATTCGTAATACATTCATCATTTTCATACCTATTATATGTGGTTGATGTAAACTTGGACAGAACATAATAATTTAAAAAAAATACGTATACGCCACAGTGAACAACTTCAGGGAAAGTTCTAGTTTATTTTCCTTGAACGAAAAACCAGATAGAGAACTATAATCTCTGTTTATATATGCCTACACATATTCGGCATCTTAATAAAAAGTTTTTTATTAAATTTTATCTTTTTTTGGGGTATAAGCATGATCAAAACCGAAAATGCTACAAAATTTAAACATGCATTTCTGAGAAAATGCTTTCACTGACCATTTTTCAATATGCGGTTGATGTAAAGACAAAAAATAAAATTTTTAAAAAAAGTTACGTATACGCCACACTGATCAAAATTTATTTTTCTTGAACGAAATGACGGATTGAGAACTATAATCTATTGACCTACAATATGAACGAATGTTAGATTTATAAATTCATACGTTAAAGTATCAAACTATTATCAAATTTAAGTCTTTTAATATTTTGCCATAAAGTAAAATTTCAAAATTTACAAAAAAAATATATTAAAAAAATACAAATCGAGCTCTCTGCGATAGAAGGCTTAATTTATTTTTCTGAAGGTTTTTTTTTTGTCATGTCCATGGCTTATAGCTCGGATTCTCGAGATATTGTAATGAAAAATGTCATATTCTGAAATCTTAAACAAAATCGCACTCTATTTAGAAATCTTCATTTTAACAGTTTATTTTCCAAAAAAAAAACATGAGTGAAATAAATAGTTTGATGAGATAAGTAGAGATATACTCCTTAAGCCAACCGTAAGATTACCTATCTCATCGCCACTACACAAAAACAGAATGGCCAGCGACAGCTTAAGTCAAAAGAGTCTTATATAATTTTCATTTCATTTGATACTTTATTTCTAGAAGTTGTTTATATTAAAGACAAAAATGCAACCTGAAAAGTGCATTTTCCAGCCATTGTTACTAGATAAAGCTTGTACGACTCAGTACTTTTGTAAATGTTTGGACTAAAGCTGTCAGTTGGCATCCTGTTTTTGAGTAGCCGCGATGAGATTAGGTGATCTTTCGGTCACCTCTCAGACTAATAGAAGCATTTAAAATTTTAACATACCCTGAGTTCAATTATGTTAATATACACTGCAAAAAAAAACACAGATGTTAAAGTATTCTGCATTGGTAAGTACATTTTTGATAAAATAAGCTTTCCGTTAAGAGCAAGCACGCTATAGCTGTAGAAAAATATTTTATTGGACTGGCAGAAGAAGTAGAACATAAATTTCGCAGTGTTGCCAACCATAATTTAAGTACTTTGGCAAAAGATGAGTATTTTTTTTTTAAGAGTAGAAACTCATTATCATTAAAGTACGGTTAAATAGCACTTTTTAGAAGTTAAATTTTTGATTAAAATGTTTTAAGAAACTAATATACAGGAGAGATATTTAAATATACTTACAGTTACTTTATGAGTAAAATATTAACGAAGAATATGGTATTTACCTGAAATTAGAAAAAAAAAGAAAAAACATATTAACAAAAATTAAATTTAACGATTTAAGATCAAAACTAAATTAGAATAAAATGCACAACTGGGTTGCACGTTCTTGCTTTTATGTTCAAGACACTGGGTTTAAAAAACTTTTATGTTATCGTATTTATCAAATTCTTAAAACATTTTTAAGGAAAAACTTTGGTATGCGAATCTTAAGTATTTATTTATGTCCATTTAAAAACACTTTTTGTTGAAAAATGTTCATATGCAATACAATTTAATGTTATTTGAAATATGTATGCATAAAAAATTGATTTAAATCCCTTTAGCCGATAAATGAAAAAAATTCAAAATAAAACATAAAACTTTCTACTTATTACAATTCATAGTTGCCATTTGTAAATTCTAATTTTTGGAAGTAGATCGCATTAATTTAAGCATACAGAAAAAGTTTTATAAAAATCGTAGGAGCTGATAAAAAAAATATCTTCAATATATCAAAATTTTGAGAAAAATAAATTTTGGATTTTTAAAAAAATATTAATTTTTTTTTTGAAAATTCAATATTTCAAAAATGAGTGGATGAATTTTTTTGAAACTAAGTTTAAAAATGAAATGAAATTAAATGAAGCATATTTTAAAAATTGAAATTAAAATTTTATAAATAAGAAATTAGTTTTTAAGAAAACCACGATTTCTAATTTTTTTTTTGCATCACATATTAATATTTTTTTTAAGTAATCAAATGGCATAATTGTTTTTAAGCTCTAAGTTTTTTAACTAGTTGTTTATACAATTAAAAGGAACGATTAAAATACTTTTTTATATAATTTTTTTTTTTTGTAATTACTTTCATATTTTAAAAGTTGTTAATTTCAACCAACTTGAACATAAGAGCAAGAACGTGCGATCAAGTCGTTTATTTTTATGTATACTTTTACAGGCTATTGAGGCTGTAACTTGAAGTACATAACCTACTTTTTTTTACAAAATTTTTAACTAAATTGACTATAATACTACGATCACACAAAACCAAAAACTGAGAATTCAGTTAAAAATTTTTGTGACTTCAAATAAGTGGAACATGATTTTATAAAGCTTTTGTTGAAATCATGCGTTTTCATTGATATTTTGATGAAATTTTCAAGGAATCTGTTCCATCAATTAAAATTGTCAAAAGTTGTAATCATTAAGGTGGGAATAAAGCATAATATTAACTCAATTGAAATTCAAGCAGGTCATATTTTTTGAAAAACTTAGACATTTATGAATTTAAAATGGGATCTTGGATAGATTTTGACGAATAACTTTAAGAGCGCTCTTAAATCCAAACAGAAGAAATTTTATCAAAAATTCATGTTAAAACAAGAATTAGAAAATTGTTTTATATAATTTTGCCAATAATAAAAAGAAGGTTTGAAAAATGATAAAAAGCATGCGCTTATATTTTCCAAAGCTACTTTTATTATTGGCAAAATTTTGTAAAACAGAATTTTGAAAAGCAGAATCCTGCCAGAATTTTGATCCCAATGTAAAAAGGCAATATGGGGAGTAATATACAGATAACTGGTATGTACATTGTACATATGTACATATGTAGATATATTTTTTACTTAAAAGTAACTTTTTTCACAAGTCTTTTTTTTAATATAAATACTGTAACGACTCTCACATTTGTACTATAACGACTCTCGAATGAAGAAGCGCCATCTTCCGGAGGACTATACTGATACAAACCTACCTACAGAGAGCTTTGGTGAGCTCTAGAACTTGTAGCTCTAGGTGTCAAAACAAAAGCTTTGGAAAGGGAAATTTATAGGAAATTTCCCTTAGGGAAAGCTCTAGAAGCAGATACTAGAACCTTCAAGCTATTTCGGGAATCTGTGTGATAGGTATTAAAGGACATGTTTGACAGGCAGTGGACACAGTTTTTTTGATTTACGAAATATTTGTATAAGTGGAAGTTTAAATAAAGTAAATAATACTACGTTTTCATTAGGCCAAATGAGGTAATTTCGTTGAAAGTTTTCAAATTCGATACGAAATCATCTCATTTCCCATACAAATTCACATTTCGAAATGAGATAATTTCAACCAAATTTTGCACGAAATTAGGTTAGAAATTAAGTCGAAGCCTATTGAACACACCCAATTTGCCACAGTTTGAAGAGCTCTGAAAAAGTTTTGTATCAAAATGTCAAATCTCAATGGAAGTAGAATAAAACAACAACAAAAAGCGTTTAACAGCCAGTTGAAATTCAAAAATGAAATGAGCTGTCAAACGAAACTACCAAATTACAAATGAAAACACTTTTGACGTGACTGACGAAATTACCTCATTTGGGCTCTAATGAAAACGTAGTATAAGTTTTATTAACGAACCTGAGAAAATATTACAAAATGTATCTACATACAAAAAAGGTTTTTAAAGAAAAAATAGGTTTTTGTTCTTTCATTTTTTTTAAACATTATCACGCACTGATATTGTTATCTCTACTCATATTCAAATAAGAGCACATTATTTGTTGACCTACAGTCACTTTTTTCATATCTTTTTTTCACAAAAACGACAATTCCAATTGCATTTATCTCGAAACAACAAATTTTGAGTTATGCCAGTCTTGTACCGATAATGAACGTACATATATGAATGTGTATTTGAACAAAACAAATAAATATTCAAATATTCGCAGTTCATGGGTAATCTTGTTGTATTATTCATTACTCCTATACCAAAATATCAATGATAATGAACTTACTGCGGGTTTCAAACTCTTGATATTCTTTTGATAAATAGACCTAAGGAATATATTTTTATTTTATTGTTTGGTTGTTGTTTTAAAAATTAAAATAAGTCACCAAATACAAAGACAGATAATAAAGAATTCATTTAAATATGAATAATGATACCTAATTGAAAATAAATGTGATCATTTATGTTTGTGTTATCATCATCACGAATAGATTTTTCAATTCATAGAAAAAATAAACAATTTTTGTAAATAATGTTTATTTTGTTTTTTTTTTTTCTTTTAAAGAAATTATTCCAAAAGAAATGTACTCAGAAAATAATCCAAGCACTTTTTTGCGATAAGTTCCTCCAGTTCGAGTGCAATAGATTTAATAGGACTTTGATTTAAAACTATATGAATTAACAGATGTCAGGTGTTAGTGTTCTCTTTTAAAACCATATTTTAAATGTTGTACGTTTTTGAAACATATCCTTTTTTATATCAAAACGTGGGACACATTTTTGTTGGTGATTTGTAACGCTTCAAGACGTCAAATTTGTGTTGGAAGATACCGGTTGATGTCTTAAAAGATAATAGAAACATATCCGGATAAAATGTATGTGTTGCCACTTTTCGGGAATTTTTTTGTAATGCAAACGGTGGAAGCTCCACTTCGTTGGTAATTTATAATATGTTGAACAGGAAAAAAGATACAAAATCACTCCCATATGCCAAACACGTAATGGGAAAATAAGTTCAAGCTTTTTTGAGATCAAAATATTAAAAATCACCAAAAAAAGTGAAAGTTCAGCCCGTTGACATCAAAAAAGCATCTTCCCGAAAAGTAGCAACACTGAAATTTTACGCGAAGGTGCGTGTATTCAACACCTCTATTTTAAAAATATCAATTTTTATTTTATTTTCACGGAAATTATCCAAGTAATTTACGACATATTTTTGTTTTACTATCTTCAACTGATTAGGGTGCCATTTTTAAAAATGGCATCCAAGCGACAGGATAACAACAATGACTCAAAAGCTGAATTGAATTCTTAGCATGTCAAAAATAAATTACACATATAAAAAGCCCAGGGATTTCGGTTTCCTGACTGGACTACAGATAAGGCACCATTTTTCAAAGGACAGGTCCATGTTACGCCTGTCAGGTTCCCCTTACGGGCCATAGAGTATCCAGTTGTGCTACGTGCCATCGTATTCATTTTCTGGAACTGTGAAGTCAATGGGTTCCTGACTTGCTCTCGCATGAAGTTCATCATTTCATTTATGGTTGGGCTAAAAAATTATCAGGAAGTTTCGCACACATCTTTTCATGAAAGTTTGGACAGCCTTTTTGTGACATTGGGTGTAACTTTCCAAGTGCTGCACTCACAAAGAAACACGGATTCAGCATTGGAGATAATGAAAATTTTCTTGTTGTCCAGAAATATCTCCTACTTGAATAGATGAGAAAATTCCACGGCTGATTCCTTTTATTTTTGTCGTATTGATCTTTAGCCCATCGATTTCAGCTTCTCTCTCCACTCTTGTTGTCATTTTTGATGCAGAACCATGATTCTATGAGAGAGTTTGAGGTGTGAGTTTGCCGAGTCTACTGAATTCCTCAATTTCCAGTCGACAAAAGCTGCATGCAGTACATCCCCAATAGGAGCAGTATTGGTTACAGTATACAGCCTTGCCTAACTCTACTTTGAATTTCAAACTCCAAAGACTTCCTTTATGGAGAACGTGACATTAACGAAGATCCATCAAAATAATATGTAACCTTGATAATAAAGCCATCAATTTATCTGAGATGTCCTTCATGTGCAAAGCAAGCCAGGTAAATTTTCTGTGACACCTGTCTAACGCCTTTTCGAAGTCGGTGAACAGCAGGTAAAGTGGTGACCACAACGTATTGATGTGGTCCACACAGGAAGATCCCGCTTGTTTGACATCCAGTGTGTCTTTGAGATGGTATTTTATTCGCTCCAGGACGATTCTAGCTACTAACCGAAAAACTAGGCTTTTTCACTTCCTGGTAGGAAGCAGATAGTAGAACCCCTGACAAAAATATTTTAGCTTTTAGGTGGTAGAGGCTGAAAATTGACTTATACGCACGATGCTAGAGCTTTAAGGTATCAATCTAGGCTCAAGTTTAGAAACACAAACTGTTTTTGTTTTTCATTTAATTTCCATTTCTGTTTAAAAGCTCGAATATTCTGAGAGAGTTATCGCGTCTCCTTTAAGTAGCAGAAAATAAATCGTCAAAATGGAAATTAATGTGTTTAAAGTTCAAGTTCTTCGGGAAACTTTTAAATGATAAAAAAGTAAATATTTTAAGTCTAAGATTTTTCATTTCTGTATAAAAAATGCTTTTTCTTTGCTTACAAACACAAACAATTAAACAAGCACTAAATAATTAAAATAAAAATTCATATTTTTATTCAGAATCATATAAAATGCAAATGCTATACTCTCGTCGTTCTTACTATAAGATTTAACGTGATGTAATCACAATAAGATGTTAAATAATTCATCTCGCACTAATTAAATCAAATGCGTTCCTATAATTTGGCATTTGATATGCAAAATTAGAAAGTGCAATTTAAAAAAAAAAAAGTAACTACCGCATTTCTGCGGTGCGCACATCGCACAATTCAATATAAGCAACACTGTTTCCATATAACTATATAGCATGGTACACACTTCAACTTTCACTTGAAATCGAAAATAGGTAATTGAAAATTGTTTGTTATAAACTCAAAATACGTAGTATATTGGCAATGGCAATTATTATAAATATGGCAAAGATGTAGTAACAAAAAAAAATGTACGACTAGGTCGCATGCAGCAGTTTTTGTGAAAAATTTGCAACAGTATTTTAATATTCATAAAATTCTTTCCCCAAATATTATGTAAGAGCTGAGTCTTTGCAAATTGTTGCAAACTAAGCCACTTTAATTTGTCTTCTATTAATTAGTGTAAAACTGTTATTAACAAAGTTATTTCGATCCAAAATTATTTGATGACTTTAACTCTAATAAAAAGTAGGAGTTAATAAAGGGTTGTCCATTTCGTGGTCCGGATTTGACATACCTGTTTCAAACACAAAAGTCACTCCGATACTGTATTTTAAGGTTTGACATTTTACAATATGGATCGTTTAAAAGCCTAACTACATTCAAGTAATTAATTAAAGTAGTACGTCCAGCCTGGAAACTCGAGAGCTAATAACATTATTTATCAATAAAAGCTGTCTTTAGCGTAGAGAAAAACTGATACCTCGTTTACATAGAGAGTTGATTCAGGATTTAGGTCCATGTAGACCTGTAGCTCGGCGAGCTGGATCGAATCGAAAATAGAATGCATATATCTAGATCGAAGGATTGAAGAAGAATTGTGTATTTTGTTTCCAGACTGTTGTATGTTGTATGTATGGCTTATTTTGGTTGTTTATTATTTATGGTCGAAATTTATTTTTACTAACAACATCACACTCCGGGATTGTCATAAACATGGGTCGAAATTTCGATCCGCATTGAATCCGATTCTCAATCCACACTCATTTAAACGTGGTATAAGCTACGTATTATTAATCTTTCCAGTTAGTGCTGGAAAATTGGTTGGTTGGTGGTTGGAAAAAATCGAAACGTCACATTTAGGTTACGATAAATAAAAAAAATAATTGCTCGGTCTCGCTCTCGCTCTTGTTCGCACTTATTACCAAATTTTGTTTTATTGTTTTTTTAGTTTTTGTGGTGCAGTTATTTGATAAATTTTAGCATTTTGCACTTCTGATCAAAAAAAGTGATATAGACCGCGTAAATTGTGCCACAAAATTCGTGTTTGCCGTTTTATTATATGATGGTTAAAAGTAAGAGCGTTCCTGACTTAAACTTTTTTAGGAAAGTGAAACTCATCATAACAAATAGTTGAAAGGCTGATTCATAGATGTCACTGCTGAACTAGCCTTTTCCGCTTTTCCGTGTTGAATTTTGTTTACATTCAGCTTAACTCATTCGTATTCTTCTTAGCAAGAAGCTGTCAATAGCAAATATTCGTATTTTTTCACTTTTGCACTATTTCTACTTTTGTACAAAAGTGAGATGAATGTAGCGAGGTTTTAACAATCGCTGAACGTTTTAAAATTGCGAAATTCTGTAGAAGGTTATGTTTCATTCAAACACTAAGAGTTTTTTATGATAAGCCAATTTTTTTCTCCGTGAATACGAAAGCAAATAAAATTTAAGCATAAAGGGGAATAATGTAAATCCATACATGTACGTATATGAAGAGTCAAAAGACCATTGCATCCACAAAATGTTACTGTAAGGTGTGGAATTTGGTTAAGTGGTACCATTGATCAATAAGTCTTCAAACATAAGAAGGTAAGTGTTAACGGACTGCCAACTCTCATCAGTACACCCAAATGTTTATCAATTTTTTTTTTAACTGAAATCGAAGAAATGGATGTGGAAAACATGTGTTTTCAAGAAACCAGTGCTGCACTTCAAACAACACTGCCTTTCTGGGGTTTATTGCAAGAAAAATTTCATAGACGAGTTTTTTCGGTTATATGAAGTGAATAAAAAGATCGTCTGATTTGTCGCCGTTGGATTAATTTGTATGGGACTTTAAAAGGATCATGTTTATGTTTTCGCTTAGAAAAAAGTAGCATATTATTTACAACAACAAACTGGCATAATTTCGTAATGTTTTTTTTTTTTTTGCATTCAACGTGCTAATTTTTTCCAAGCGAAAATGAAAATTCACAAAAAAACAGGACTATAATGTGGGAAGGTTCTAATATTATCATTATTTCCGCTCATCAATAATCTAGCATACAAATTTTTATATTTATATCCAATTAAATAGTTCCTCTCATCTGTCAAATTCCAGCGTTGTGGATCAACCCCGTAAAAAGATAGAAATCAAACAGTACACAAATTCGAATGATAATGCAATAAATAATTTTGAAATTGTATTGATTTACTTCCAATAGGAAGGAATTGATTACGGAATTCAACTTTCATCAAATTACTCCCAATACAAAATCCTCATAGCCATTACTTAGATGTCACACATTTAAAATGTTTATAACCCATCATTTGTCATTTTCTAGTTTGTAACTAAAATACTGTAATACGAATGGAAAGGAAAGTTGAATTTTGTTCATGATTGATTGAGTTAAAAATTTAATTAATTATTAAAAATTCTGTAATCCCATCCACAAGTAATAACTTATCTATACAAGGTGTTTTTTTTTTTTATTAAAAAAAAATTAAAATTAAATAAAACCCATAATAATAACGTTCCTAAATGCTCATTCTATTGAAAAGATAATTTTCTGCCGGAAGTTTTTAAATATGACGTCTGACACATGGACACCACGGCTGACTCGAATAAAGAACACGTTGTAACTTTGTCAAGCTTAGAGCAACTGGGGCCGAATAAAAGTATTATCTTGACATAGGTCAATAACACATAGCGAATTCGCAAAATTGAGCACAAAACATCTGTCAGCTGTCAATTTTAGGCTAGGTTGCCACCAACTGAAAAAAGGCGCATTTTTTATTTATTTCTCAAAATGTCAAGAAATGTCACTTTTGCTTTGAATGACATAGAAATTTTTGTGCAACGTGTTTTAATATGTTCAGGAAAATAAGATCTTATGCTAGGTTTCCACTTGTCATTTTAAGCAACCGACAAAAGTAGCATTTTTGCAAACACTATCTGTGAATGAAAATAACAAACTTGAGAGACACGCGGAAATAGCTCAATTGACAAACGAAATTTCACTTTATCTTTGACGACAGTGAACATTTTCGGCAACGTGATGTTTTAATCCTTTCCTAGTGAAAGCACTTGTTTTACAGCTGACTGAATTCAATTTAAATGTGATTTTGAAAATTAGCCGATTTTGTTAGGTGAATACATTTTTTTTAAAGAAGACTGTTAAATGAGTGACCATAACATAAGCTATCATCCATCCATTTCAGAGAATGAGAATGTTCCTGACAACACCCAAAATAAAAAGAGGCTCAAAAAGTTAACTCTGTAGTGGACAATTAAAATTAACCAAAATACAAATTCTATAAAAATAAAAAAATATAATAATTCTTTGAACTTACTATACACACATTTCCTTGAAGATGACTGACAACTGTGAAAATTAGTTCATTGACAGTTCATTAAAGACGAAGCAAATGTGAATAGCTGTCAATGTACTGACAAAGACGTTTGTCAAAATTTCAAACTATTTTAAATCAAGTAAAGATACAAAGAGAAATTTACTGGTAATTTTGTCGTTCAAAGATCGAACTGTTACAGTACAGCTCTTTGACAAATAGCAATATATCAACCTATAGTTCATTTAAAAATTTCAAAATCAGTTATTTTAAATTATTGTGTTGTATTTTTTTCACTTTGAGCCTGATTACACGATTCGATTACGACGTTTCGTGTTTCGTCTTTTTGACACATTGGGTGAGGGGTGTAGAAGTGTAGGGGGATTGTAGAAACGAAAGCACGTATGAAAATTTTAAGTTTTTTTTCAGGTTGAACTTTGACGTTTATGATTTGACAAACGAGTAGAGGCGGGGGATGCTTAAAAACTTTAAAAAATGAGCTTTAAATTCGTTTTTCGTAATTAAATAGATATAAAATTGAAAAAGAAGTGATTTAAAACCATTTTTAATTATTATTACTTTTTTGCTTGTGTGTAATCACGAAGGTACGTACTTGTCAAAAAGACGAAAAACGAAACGAACGAAAAAACGAATCGTGTAATCAAGCTTTTTGCACTTAAGCATTTGACATTTGCCCAACGTATGATAGCTGTCATTCTTGAAATTGTCAGATTCGTTAAGTTGCCTATTCAAAGACAAAGAGGAAACCTAGCACTAAGTTGAACTCTTATTACCGGAAGGGCATCGAAGCTAATGTCAAAAACCAACAAAAATTGGCTTTCCGTATCATGAAAAAGAGAGCACACCCATACTGTTCTTATCATATGTATATCTCTTTTTTACATTCGTATTTCACCAAATGTCAAATTGTGTTGTGACTTTTAGCTATCATAAATCACCTAAGCTGATTCCATGACAGCTATTACGAGTATGTATGGAAAACAGCTCCGTTAGATGATAGCCGAAGTTGAGTCGCTAAGGGGGTGAAAAGTACCTCTCAGATTACAAAAAATATGTCAAAGTTGTATTTTCGTGTTTAATTGGTCGGATTCCTGCCAAAACGCACTCACTTCTGTTATTCCAAGAAATGCAAATCATCACCATTATACGCATTAGTTATAAAATCTCAAATTCGATTTTTTGAACGACTACAATAAATGGCTTTAAGATTAAATTTCTATGTATAATACCTAAGTATTTGCAAATTAAACATAAAAGTTAAAAAATTAGATTTATACATGAATGCCATAAAACTTAATTGAGTGAAGAAACACTTTTCAGTCCCTAAATTGTGTCGGTTTTGCTATAATTAATTCACTTTGCTGTTTGTTATGCTGAGCGTTTGGATATACCTACGAGTATATAGCATGTTTGTTGAAGATGTTTTGAAATTTTCATTTGCTACGTTTGCCAATGCTTAATGGCGACGATGATCAGAGACGTTGATAGTGATTTATGTTCCAACATGTATGTATATCGGAGGCGTAATAAATTCCACCCGTTCGCTCTAAACTGCGCAGTTTTTTTTTTTTTTAATTTTTTTTAAGTTTGTTGTGTGTTTAAATTTTACTTTGTTTGTCAAAAATATTCAAACAAACTCGAGTTGTTATTGAATTCGAATGAAGGAAACAAAATTAAAATGTTAACCACGACCATAACGGTTTGTTTTTTTTAATGTTTGAAGGTTTTTTCTTTTGATTTAGAAATAGAAAGAATTATTCAAATCTTCGTCGTCAGTTAACTTCAAGATTTATGCGCAGTGAAAAATACTGCGAAAGTTGAATTGACTAGTGTAAAGCAAAAAAAAGCAGCAAACAGATTGCGATGAGAATGTTTAATTAAATGTTGTTTTTGTTTTGTTGAAATCCGTTCAGGGATCCATCTTGTATAGACAGTGTGGCAAGGCAGGCAGGCAAGCAAGCAAAATGCAATCTACGTAGCACGATCCCCATTACTTAGTGCGATGTTGTCGTCGTACGTCGTCGACGTTGGGTCGTTGTTGTTATTTTTAGGTTTTTTTAGTTTTATTTTTGTAAAAAATTCACTCTTTATCTCTCCGTTTTGGGTTTTGTCCTGATGATGGCTTGGTCTGTTTTTGGTTTTTCTTTTTTGTTTGTATTTTGTTACTCTGCATTGCTTATTTGTATTTATTTTTCCTTCCTTCATGTTTTGTTGTTATATCTTTTCTCTTTGTTTTTTATTTTTTTTTTTTTTATTGTTATGTTTTTATTTTGATTCAGGTTATCAATACAAGGTCGGTCGGGTAAAGGTAGTAGGTAGTAGGGTATGTACTAGTATAGTATGTTCGATGAACTACAACAAAAATTTTATGGCATTTTTTCGAAATATTGGCCGACCGACGATGGACTATGCGACGCGGCAAGACAGCAGCGTGCGGGGATCGGTCTTATCAGCCAGCAGGCAGAATTATAAATTGGAATTGGTAAACTCGTACCAAATAAAATTAAAACAAAAAAAAACTAGTTTGTTTATGCCTTTCCTTTTCGAGACCTTGTTGTTTTTATTTGAACACATACATTTATGTACATACATTCAGACGGTGCGCGGATCAATGTACTTTATGTAAGTGTAGTTGAATGTTTACTCTTGGGCTCTACCACCATCATCTCAATCACAAACACAAGCAATCGACCCAAAGAGAGACAAAAGCATCGCGAGTCGCGACTTAATTTTAGTTAGCAAGTTTATTTCGAAAACAGAATTTTGTTTTATTTTTGATTTTCTTATTGTTTAATAGAATTTCATCGGAATTAGAATGTTCATGTGATAACCTAATGCTTTTTGGTTATTGTTTCGCAATGATTAAAAGATATAGGTTTTTATTGGGGCAATGTTGAAACATATTATGGTGTTGTTTTCATTTATGCATGCATATGTACGAAAATAAGCCCTAAAAGTCTCCAGGAGGAAGACAAAGTTGCGAGTAGATACGAAATTTAAGGTTCTGCGATCTTTTCCGTTTTAAATAAATTCGTAATTCTTTATTTTGGCACACCCAGAAGGTAACCCAGTATATATCAAGGTACTGATCAGGGCATAGGACAACACCAAACTCTTCAACAAACATTTTGAGCTTGAAAGTAGGTAGGTAGGTTTTTTTAGCCATTTTATTTTAAAGCTAACCCACTTGGAAAAACGATCTAGTTTTTAACGTGGTACTATAAAGTTTTACATTGACCCTAAAAAAGGTTTAGCAAGGGTAAGGCAAGGGTTGTCTCGGTCCTTACCCGTTAAGTATAACCTTTTGCCTCGAGTTCTACCTTGAGGCTTTATGTCGAGGTACATATGTGTAAAACACTCCGTTTAACAAGGATCCAAGAAAGGCCGAAAAAGTTTGTTCAGTAAATTTACTTGAAGGAATAACTTAACGAAACTCTGAACGTCAAATCTATCTGGTAATGGGAACTGCCAGATGCTAATTTCAAAGCAAAAATAATTCCAATTACAAAAATTTCGTCATTTATTCAAAAACAGTTTGACTAAAATTTACCAATAAGAATTATATTCTGAAACATGAAAAATTCGACAAAATGATTATTTTGACTTTTTTAAATAAACGAGGGAGCAATATATTAGTTCATAAACAACGACATACGGTGTCTATATAACAAGGACCTTGAATGGGTACAATACGGAGATGTGTTTCAAAATACAAAAGGAGTATTCATATATGTAAGCTATTTACGCCAAGTGATTTAACATTAATGTCGTTTTCGATTGAATGTTCGGATTACACCTTGTGTAATGATAAAAACCCGAAAATGTTTTATGTGGTTGTTTTAGTTTCTTCGTAGTTTGTAAGTAGTTTTAAGGAAATTCAATGAGATTTATTAAGCTTTAATTTAGTTTTATAAAGTTTTTATGTTTTATATAAAATATAAAAACACTAATAAAAAACCGAGTAGATCAAGAGTCCACAGCAGATTTTAGGTATGAGTGATAACAAATAAAGAAGTATAGGCGTCGAAAGCTTCATTAAAAGCTATTAAAAAAGTCGAAGTCTTGCATTCCAAAAAAAAATATAAATGCAACTTTGAAGGTATAAATGAAAAATGATAATGAATGTTTATTCGCAGTTATTATTTCTGCAAACAAAGCACAACGACTGACAAAACGCATGGATAACGTGTAAAGTCAGTTTTTTTTTCTTCTTTGGTTTCATTGTGAAACATTATAAGTTAAAAATTTCTACATGCTGCAAATTGGTGCGACCAATTTCTATCCTTTATTTTTTCAAACGAATTACGCTTAAAATTGATTCAATTTAATGTGAATTACATGGTATGGATAGGCAATTATTTTTAAATTGAAACTGAGGCCGTTTTAGTTTGACGCATCATCGGTTTAAGGTGCGTGCAGAAAAAAAAAAGTCAATTGAAACTTATTTTTTAGCTGAAAATAAAAATAAATAGGTATTACTTAAAATTTAATGTTTGCACTTCACTCAATGTTTTAGTTTTTTTTATAATACGCACTGCTTAGCTTGAATTAAAAGAAAATCCTATAAGGAAATATTGCAAATAAATGTTTTTTGTATGCAGAATTGGCTTTTAAATTTATTTAAGCATTAAAAAAGGAAACAACGAAGGTGATTCTCATGATCAATCATTTTTTTTTTTTTTTTTTTTAATTTATGTTAGTAGCCATAGACCATAGCATATAAAATGAAGAAACACAAATAGTTATATCTCTATAGTAGTATTGATTAGTGCAAGCGTTTGCTAATTAGATACAATCAAGAAGACTGAAACCAAACCGATGGGAAATTCATTTAGGAGACGTTGCAAAAACGTGTTTTTGATCCGTGATCCGTGATTCAGGAAATTTTAAATCAGCTATATCAGCGAGTTAAATGAAGTTTAACGATGGTTCAAGCTTGTAATTGGCTATAATAACATACTTGAACCTTGAAACATGGTTGAACTTTATTTAACTCACCGAAATCGGTGATTTAAAATTGCTGAGCCACGGATCAAAATTTGACCCTCGATTTTGTAACTGGCCCTTAAAGTTCTTTTAAAACTAATATAAACATTGTCGTTTAATTTCCATTTAAATCAATATTTAGACAACCCATTCCGGCGACTTACTTAGACAGCTCTTAACAACAATGAAAAATGTTTATTAATTATTTATGAAGGCTATCTTAAGTTAAACACGGTTTATAAATACGAATGTATCTGTTTTAACAATTCATTTTAATTACTCGTATAAGTTAAGTATATTTTTGATTTTTTTTTTTTCGAGTTTTTGAGTAGTTGACCACTGTGGGGCAGTTAGTCGTACTTTAAAAAATCCTATGTGGACTTATGACCAGTGGATTATTCGATCTGCATATGAAGTAAAAAATATATTTAACTTTTCCCTCTAAAAAAAAAAGGTCACTTAAAATTAACTGTTGTTGTTTTCCTTTGGTCGCTCTAGGCATTCTTTTTAAACACCCAACACTACAAAGGCTTATCCAAAGCGATCTGGATATGTTTGTGTTGTTTTAATCCCATATAAACCTGATTAGAAAAGCTGTTGGTAAAAAAGCAATTTTAAGCAATTTTTAAAATTTTGCATTAATAAGCTTTTTTATGAGCACAGTCAACAATAACTGACTGAAAATATGATTTAACATACACGAGCACAAAGCTAACCCACACCTACCATGACCTACTATATATACGGCCTGCCAGAAGACGTCTATAACTATACGCCACTAGCGCTGCCATCGAATGGGCGGATGATATGGTTTAACTTTTGACACTTCCACTTTGTGTTTTTTGCTATTTATTTTATTTTGAAAACAATCAACAACAACAAAATAATAAAGTTTAAACAAAAATTGAAACCCATTTATTAAACTGGTCGATTAACTACGACTTAAGCACATACTGCTCAAATATTTTTCTTTTTTTTCTCCCTGAATCATCGGTGACTTGACACTTAATTAGAGTCTTCAGAAATAAATTATAATAAGTCAATGTAGGCTATCCTAGTGCAGCTTGAACGTGGCCATTGGTTCTTTGGTGTGTTTTTCTTCTCGATTTAATTTGGGAGTTCACTCTGTGTGAACACACCCCAAATATGACGTCTTTTCACCTGTCAAAGTCCCAAATGCTTGAAACAATTTTTTTTAAATGGCAACTTTCGATAGTGGCCGCATTCAACACAAAAAAAATTCAATTATGAAAATTCAGAAATTGATTTCGTTGTAAGAATCTGAAATTTCAGTCGAAAGTCAGCTGTTTTAGTTTTGTCAAAATTTTGCATTTACTTATTTTATTCGAAAATGAAAAATTCAGGATGAGTGACTCTGAGAACGAAGTAAGTTTAACAGTAAACGTTGATTAATATTTTTCCGAAAACAGTCCAAGCAGCGCTCTTCACTTAATAATTTGGTTGGTTTGGTAATTGGGTTGGGGTTCTACATAATGCAACACGTACAATTTAAATTGTAATCGTTTTTAACATTAAGAACTTTTATTTTTAGTTCCATAAATTTCATTTTTCGCAGCGTGTGTTTACTTCCATCACGCTTCAGATAGTAAAGTTGAACTCTCGTTTTATTTGTTTGCACTTCTTTTTGCATGACTAACGCATCTTCCATATTTTTAAGCGTGACTACTTGTTCGTTTCGTCTTTTGGACAGGTTCGTACCTTCGTGGATTACACACGACCAAAAAAGTTCATTCATTTTTCCGACGTTCAAAAAATATGAGGTTTATTTATTAGAAAATAGACAGTAATAATATGTCTGTTCGCGTACCTTCCAAAACTACTAATTTCTACAAATTAAGCCCAAAGTTCTGTTAAAGCTCATAAAAAACAAATAAAATTCGTAGTTATGGGAAGTACACGAACAGACCTAATAAATGACAATATTTATGTTCAAAGGTAAATCTATTTAATCACCAAAAACAATTTTAAAGCTCGTTATTTAAAGTTTACAAGCCTATACTCGATTGTCAAATCATAGACGTCAAAGTACAACCAGAAAAAAATCTTAAAATTTCCATTCGTACTTTCATTTTTTCTTTCTCTTAAAATGTCTACACACCTAACCAAATGTGCCAAAAAGATGAAACACAAAACGACCGAAGACTGAATTTGAATTTCAATTTCAATTTTTTGAGTTTTTATGACAGCCGACCAATCAGAAGCTTGCAAAATTCAGACATCTGAATCCATTAAAGCGGCCGGTGTATGTGCTGTGTTTACACTAATAGTGTTCACATTGTACTGAAAAACTGGATTTTTTGACTTTTGAGTATTCACTTCAACACTTTCAGTGAAGGGAGATGTGAATACTGTAACGTCAAAAAAATCCAGTTTTTCAGTCTAATGTGAACACCGTCATTGAACTGAAAAACTGGATTTTTTGACGTCTTGGTATTCAAATCTCTTATAAATTAAGGAGTGGGAGGAAGATGGAATACTGAAAAGTTATACAAAATCCAATTTTTCAGTCCAAAGAGAAGACGAATTGACATATTTCATTGCAAACGAAAATCTATAAAATCAGTTTTGATCTGGAGACCGAATATACATATGTAGGTGATGATTTTGATATGCATGGATAGCGATACGTTCTTAATAATTAAATTTAAATCTGTAATATCCGTTTTAAAGTTTGCGTATTTTAGCCCAATTTTGTGAAAGTCATAAATTAATTTCGAAAGAATATTATTTATATATTATTAACCAACCACAACAACAGAAAAGCAATGCTCCTTGATTGACGAGCAATAATAATATAGAGGTGGTTACAAAAAGAAGATGCGTGTATAATAGTCCAGCCAGTCCAGACAAAGAACTAAAAGGATGAATGACCGACAGTGGTTTTGGTGAAGACAGTGCATGAAAATACGATGACGTGGTAGCAGTGGCAGCAGCGGCGGCGCAGCGGCGGCGGCGAGTATGGTTTCTACAAACGAGTCAAAACAATCAAAACGCAAAACAAAAAAGTAAAATTTTTAAACTAAACGAAAACGACTCCTTCTCCCCTATGTATATATGCTGGCACAGCAGTCAGCAGCCCCAGCCAATAATGCCAGAGACTGGAATTGGGACTGATGCTATTAACTTTGTTGTCTGGACTTTGGAACTGGATGTAGAGATTGCCACAAAGATGGGGAGTTTTGCGACGATGTCCGCCTTGCCTCCACCACCGCTCTAGTCAAGTATAATAGTGGTTGATGATGGTGGAAATCTTGTTCGTTTCCTTTCTTATACTGTTCTGGTGATGCTTCCCTTCCTTCAACTTGCACAATGCCAATGAAAACATCTAAGATACGACGATGGCTCAGCGACGACCGACGACGACACATGGGCAAATGACCGAGCATCCGATATCCCAAAATCAAACAAAACAACGGACAAGTAGTAGTGGTGTAGTAGTAAGCAATGTGTGTTTCTTTTAACTCCAGTATAAAACTTTCATTGCAACTTAAAATTGATTGTCAAACAATGGATTTGGAAAATTTATTCGGGTTTATAAAAAGATAAGCATTAATATATCAAGAAATTTAATGAAGGGTATGCCAGTTGGAACGTGAAGCCACTTCTCTATCACAAGATCCATTGTTATGAAAACTTTTTTAATAAACGTAAAATTGAGATATTAAGTACGTCAGCACTTCAAAGATTGAAGTCGTAAAAAATCGCGACATTACTTTTGATTTCCTTAGTGCGTAAGTATTTACAAAAATTATAGCAAATGCAATTGAAATGGGATTTTGACTTGAACGGACTTTGGGAATTTTTTTTTTTCGTTGCTAACTATGAGCTTGATTACACGATTCGTGTTTTCGTTCGTTTCGTGTTTCGTCTTTTTGACAGGTACGTACCTTCGTGATTACAAACAACCAAAAATCACTTCTTTTTCAATCTTATATCTGTTTAATCACGAAAGACAATTTTAAAGCTCCTATGATGAACAAAAAAAGTTGGACTTTCCTTGACATTTCATCTCCTCCAAACCTATCTTTAGTATTTTCAATTATCAAATTTATAGTCAATAAACCTTTAAAATTGGTATAAAAACTGATCAACTATTCTCTTAAAACTTTTAATTTTCTTGTGTTTCGCAACGGTCTTTATCATTCACAATGATCAAAGCTTTTATCAGTTGGGGTTTTCAACATCGAATTTAAAATGCATCAACTATCAAATTGATAATTGACAATCGTAATAGCGGAGATAGTTTTAAACGATGCCCTAAAGAGTTTAACATTAATGCTAACAAGGGCCTGGCAAGGGTACCTAACGAAATTCCCTTTGGCAATGATAATACAAAAATAATGTGTATAGTTATACAACACTGCACAATTATAGATTGTGGAGAATTTCGATAGCTACCCCTACTTACCACCTGGATAAACAATAAATATAGTTTTCTACAAAGCACTAGAAAGTTTAAAGTTTTAGATTGATGCTAACAAGGGGGTCTCACGACAAGAAGCAATACAAAGAAAAACTACTACTCGGCTAATTCACATTAGAGTTGTGTCGTTTTGAAAATGAATAACCACATGCTATACATTTTTCATTTTATTACAGTTTTTGCTTTTGTTACAAAGTTTTTACTAGAAAGGGCATCACCAGTTTTTCATAATTTTTCTCTACTAGAATTCCTTATAGAAAACTTTCCATGGTCTTAACTGAACTTGGCAAAACATTGCCATTTTTTTAATGCGGGTCCATGTTAAAAACAAGATTGTTTTTTTTAGCCCGGAAAGTATTTGTGAAGGGATGGTAAAACTTGCCTTACAAAATGTTACTAACAAAGGCCTCACGAGCATTTGACAAGTTTTCCTAGTTTTGATTTTCTCTAAAGGCAACTTTCCAGGACCTTGACTA
The DNA here is from genome assembly GCA_946251815.1 of Dasysyrphus albostriatus. Classification (NCBI taxonomy): domain Eukaryota; kingdom Metazoa; phylum Arthropoda; class Insecta; order Diptera; family Syrphidae; genus Dasysyrphus; species Dasysyrphus albostriatus. Next base: position 11,329,114 of record OX276337.1, read on the forward strand.
AACCAAATAAAAACTTGGCATTTTTCCAGACGGATTGAGTATTTATAGCCTATTGCTAATTAGTGTCCATTTTAAGATTTTAAGACTTTATCTGTCATCATTTGAATACCCAAATTAAGTAAATCGAAATGATTTCTCAGATTGCAAAACCGCAACTGTGATTATTTTTAAATCGACTTAAAACTTTTGCATCATTGAATTATTATTGGAACCGTCGCTGTTGTGTTCGTCATCCTTCCACCAATCCAACACACACATCAGCAAAAAACAACAAAAACTCTAAAGTCGTGTTTTTGGTCTTATTCTGGTCCTCGCCTCAGGTATCTCTGCTCACGTTACGTCGTCATAGTCGTCGTCTACTTCTGATTCCATTGATGCGATCTGATCACATATTGCCTCTTGTCTCCTTTTATAATTATAACGAAAAACGGGCTCCAAACATGAACACCTTGGTCGTGCTTAGTTTAGCAAGCAGATGAAGATGATGAGAAGATGACCATATTCACTTGGTCTGCTATTGATGCTGCTTAGTAATACTCAATCTCCTCCATTTATGTAGAGATATAAATAATTTATTTTCACTAAAAATAAAAATAAAAAAAAAACACATAGGAGCAATTTTATTTGGAACATCAACCAGCACAACAACGGATGAATGAAGGGGCGGCAAAAGCACGCGGCGTAATCCATAAACTGCGAAGTACCTATCTCACACATGACTGTGTGTACCATATCAAACACAAAATACTGTATTCGTATTTTTCTTGTGTGGTGTAGATAGATTGAGTATAGTAGAGTACACCTATATTCAACAGAGTGCAAGTACACTGACCTTTTTTAGGTTGAATGGCTTTCCAACTCAAAAGATACACCGATACTGCGTATTATATATACCGTTTGTGTTATTTTTCGTTCTTCTGTGTCGTTTTACACGTTACGACTCAAATTCATTTGGTTTTTCTAACCCTCTCGGTGGTGTGGAGGTGTTCAAGGTTGCCAAAGTTGTGCCATGTTTAAACAAATATTAAAACAGTACGGTATCTGCCTAGAAAAACAAATCCAGTTTTTAACAATACCCTGGGAAGTTTTAATTTGATGGTAACAAGTGCTTAGCATTTGCTAAGGATTGTCTAGGACCTCAGTTTTTCCTTCGAGCCAGCAAACAGATTTTTTCCTCCTATTTTAGTCCAAAAAGCTAACTACTGAGCTAATTTGCAATAGGTACAATTCAGCAATGTTGAAAATTAATTAATGCTTTAACTCTTTATGCTAGCATAGAAGCTTTTGGTTTTTGTTATACTCGGCGGGTGTCTGATGGAATAGCAAAACAAATCCAACAAGTTTTTACTAGCAGGGACCTCGGGTGTATTTGACAAGTTTTCCTCAACTAGATTTCCCTTCCGAAGAACTTTATAGGGTCTTTCCTAAACTTTGCAAAAACTAGCAATTTTTCCAGGCAGAGTGGAAATAAATAATAACACATCGGAAGTTTTCAAAAAATTAACTAAATAGTTCCTAAAAATAAAATCTTGAAATTTTATACAGAGTCATCCCCTCCAGGAAATTCCCAAGTGCTTTCTTACTTTTTTTAAATGTTTTAGTGTATATTTCAGGTTCATCAGTTTTTCATTGCGAGATCATTCAAGTTTCGGAGTCAAAAATTTGGTGAATTTTCGCTGGATTATTGCAGCAGATATTTCTGACAAATAAATGTCAAAAATCTATTGAAACTAATATGCGATGTAGCGGATATGCATTCCATACAAAAAATCGCGATGTAAAACCCTTTCGAATTGGATCGCGTTCGCATAGAACAGTATCGTTCGGGCGGATTGTTCGTGTGAACGCGATCATTAACACTTTCTAAACACTAAGTTTTGGATGCAATACACTTCTGAACGCATCCACAATCGCTACTAACTTCACGTCTATTCTGTCATTCCACTCTTCTGTTTAAGTGGACCAACAGAATTTATAATTCAAGTTAAAAGTTCAAATGATTTTCTATCGTTGGAAGTTGTAGCAAGAAATTTGATGACCCGAGACAAAATTTGTTTCATCCATCACGGCTACCGGCACGACACGACGTCGACGCTACCATTTTCAGCACAGTTGGAAGTACCGCTGCATAACGCCACATTGAAAGAGCAGTTAGATTTTTTCTTAGTTACAACGGATCTTTGACGCTACAACTAATGGCACCAAAAACGTGCAATTTAACAGAATTTTTATCAGCACACTTGTCTGCGACCAGGATTTCTCAACCAGAAACGTCTCGTTGCTTACTTTTATAGAACTAACGGATGACAGTTTTTGTCGCTGTGAGAGGTACGGACGAGCACACTGCTAATTATTTGTTACCACAGCTAATGCCCACTGTCGTTATTGCTACCCCGCGTCTTAGCTGCTGGTCGTCGTTGTTACTGTCTGCTGTTGCGACTGCAGTTATTGCTGTTATTTGTTTCTGCTACCTCCAACACGACACCACTGAGCAGCTGGAGTCACCATCATTACCGTCCAGACAGGTCCACTGCTATCTCGACCGCACTGTATTGACAAGATACACGAAGACGACGACAAACGCTATCGCCAGTCTTTATCGCCACTGCCATTGCTCCGCTAAATTTGCAACAGTTCGTTAATGCAACCCCCATCATTCGATTCGTCATTGATACTATCACCACCATTGTTGTATTTGACCACCACCTCGATCGACCCATTTCGACTCCAATAACGAAGGGACGTTGTTCTTAGGGCCAGTTTTTCACCTGTATAACTTATTTGAAACTTTAACCATCTTTTTACCTCAGCTAATCCACCGAAATCGGTGAATTAAAATTGCTGAACCACGGATAAGATATTGAATTAGGTCTGCACAACTGACCTTAAGAGCCAGTTTAGAAAATTGGTTCAAATTTTGGTCTTGTTTTCACCATCCTATTTTACCTCTTGGAGGATTAACTCAGGTTTAACGATGGTTTAAGGTTCAAGTTGAACCCATTAAAACGGTGAGTTAAAATAGCTGAATTTGATTCACGACTGTACAATTAGTCCTGTCTAACTGTCGTAATCAACTCACGAGTTATATCAGGCAGCACTGAAAGCTCAGGTGGCAACCATAATGCCCTTGCTGCGTGCTTACAACTCCTTGGGGTTGAATAATAATAATATTTCTCTCTCTTCTTCGTTTGTTCTAGTTTTTGGGGGCCTCCCGAACACTCAACACAACGGACAACTCAGTCAGTCTGAAGATACTATTCATATTTGTCTTGTTTTAGAACATAATCCCTAACAAAAAGAAAAAGCTCCCCACAACGGGATTAATAAATAAAATGAAACAAAACACAGTGGACAAACAAGAGGGAAGTGAAAATCCTTTGTCTTCTCTTTATTGAAATTTGCACGCAAAAGTATAGTAAGTAATGTAGGGTTGGTTTTTTAGGTTGGTTAGTTGGTAGGTTGCTCTTGTTGATTTCCAATTGAATAAACGAGAAAAAAGGGTGATTTTATTTTTGGCTCCTTCGGATAAAATTTACATTTGACTTTCAAGTTTTTTGGGGAAGTTCGTACACACACAAACATATTATTTGTATCCTAAGACTTCTGTCAAAGAAGTTTTTTTTGTTTCCTTTTTTTCGTGCCTCGCAATAAAGTCATTGAGATATTTCATAATTAAAAAAAAGCAAAGAAGGAAAACGTCAACGTCAATAAAATTACACAACATAAGCATTTCTAGGGATTAAAAAGGGGAAAGTACGCGAGTATTATGTACGTTCAGGGTTCAGGTTTTCTGTTTGTTATTTTTTTTTTTTTATTTCTTTGTCTTTACTCAGGATTGAGTTACCTTTTCTCGAAAAATCAGTTGATTCCTGAAATAAATGCTTTAAGATAAAAAAAAAATAAAAATAAAGGTAGGATTCAAAAGCAAAGATATATGTATCCGAGTGCGCGGCTGCGAGGAGTTGTAATGGTGCACAGTGCATATACCTACCCCAATTATGCGTTTATTTTGTAAATAATAATGAATGCAACCATGTTTTTTGGATGTCTGTTTTATTAATTTTGAAACACTTTGTTTTAAAGCCACAGGCAAGGTTAATGAACGTAAAGGTATATCAACTCAGTCTCAGAGATTTAAGGAATATAAATGAACGAACATCGGTAGGTACCCAGAGGTTATGGTATAGGTACGTATTCGTTTGTTTACAAAATTATGTGTTCAATGTAAAGTGTTTTTTTTTTTTTTTGGTTCTTGCTTTAGATTCTCAAGGGTAGTCTTTTGATTAAATAAAATATTAGGTATAATTTGGAAGGAGTGTTAATGTAAAATAATTTATGTGCCGTGGACCAAATGCCCACAAAGTAGGTAGTCTTGCTTGCATTAATTTATAAACAAGAGTTCACTCAAACTTGAATACATAATTATTTAATTTAATTTAATTTCTAAAATTTGAATTGTAGGAGGAGATTAGAAGAAGGTACGTTATGTTTGACGTTTGGGACGAACTGGAGAGTAGTGCAAATAAATGAAAATAATTTTAAAAGTAGTTTAATTTTTTTTTTTTTTTTTATAATTTTGTGAAATATTGTAAATACAGGCGGTAATTTAATGCCAGGAGGCAATTTAAAACATTTCGTTAACTGTCACAAAGTCAAATTGTGATTGCTTGCTAGCAAATTAGTACGATTCACCAGAGTTTCCTCAAAGCCGCTAATAACAGATCGTCGGCAATTAACACGTGCAGAATTTAGGGAATTTTTGGCCAGATATTTCTTAGAAACTAAAAGAGAGTATTTTTTATGTTCATCTTACCTCATTTTGTCTCTTGGTTGGATTTAATCGTAATAATGTACTCCGTTTTCATTAGAACCGATATGAGTTAATTTCGCATATCACAGAAAAAGTGTTTTTATCTGAAATTCATTTTACAGCTCATTTTATTTTTGGATTTTAACTAATACTTGAGACATACTTGTGGTATAAGTCTAGTTTACAGTTCCCGTGCGAAAAAAATATCAAAATCCAAACAATTTTCCACCTATTCCGTGGAACAAATTGTATAATATTGTAACGACTCTCACATTTGTACTATAACCAATCTCTCCATGAACTATAACCACTCTCGAATAAAAAAAAACCGAATTCCGGATTAGACATGACACAAACCAACCTACGGAGAGCTTTGGTGAGCTTTCGAACTTCCAATACTAAACGTCAAATTGAATGCTTTGGAAAGGGGAAATTTCCCCTATGGAAAGCTCTGGAAGCAAATACTAGAACCTTCCAGCCTTTTCGGGAACCTTGTGAAAAGTATTAAAGCACATGTCTGAACAGCAGAGGACGCAGTTTATTTTTAATCGTGAATGAGTAAAGTTGGTAGTAATAAAAGTAAAGTGTAGAATTAATTTCAGTGGCGAATAATAAATTGTTTTGTGGTTGTAAAGTAAAGTGTTTTATTTTGTAAAGTAAATAAGTGAAGAATTTAAATAAAGTGATTAAGTTTTATTAATGAACCTGAGAATATACTACAGTATTTTGAGCCCATAAATTGCAAACGCCCAAAAAATGAGTAAAACATAAGACTCGAGGATAAAAAAAAACAACGGGCATTGTTGTCTCATTTAACAAATACCTACGTATATACTAGGTACATGTATAATGCATCATCTTTAAACTCCAAAGCATCTTTGTACTTTCTAAAATTGAAGTTCTTGGCTACATAAATTCCCCTGCGCATTGTTTTAACATTTTACATGTTTAGATGGCTATGACCTAGCTGGGATATAGCAAAAATACCAAAGAAATCACTGAAATTATCACCTATGTTATTTTCTGCCAAAATTATAAAGGACTTTCTTTGTTCAAGTTTCCAGACGTATAAAATACAATGTTATGTTTACATAGAAACACTGCGCATAACCTCGATACAATAACAAATAGTATACCTTAGTCGTTCTTTAAAAGCATATTTATCTATGTATATATGTACGTGTACATACTCGTACATAAATATGTAGGTACACTTTTGTTTTTAAATTCTTTTACCCTTAATAATTGTTTTCTTTTCTAAGATATTGGTATTTTTATCTTCGTCACAAAACATCCTAAATCAATGTTATAAAACGCGATTTTTATGTTTACTGAACTTTTGTTTGATGGCTACTAATTTAAAAATGTGTAGGTATTTATATTTTGGAGTAATATTTGGATTTTTTGTCTTTGAAAGTAAAATACTTTTCTTGATGTTTTTTTTTTTTTTTTGTAGAAAGGACAGAAAACACGCAACTCATCTGTATTTGTACGTTAATTTTTTTACGAGCTTAAAACTTGCCTCGCAAATAAAACAAAAATTGAAAATAAACGCAACCAAAACTGTTTTTCGATTTAATTTTAAATTTTATTTTCCACTTGGAAGGAACACTTTTATGCGTTGTCGGTGAAGTTTTTTTGTTTTTCTTTTCATCAAAACAAAAAACCATAGTGGAGGCTTCTGCGGATGGAGTATTTATTTTAATCTGAAGCAACACAAAGGTGTGTGTGGAGTTTTTAGTTATAAAATAACATCTGCAAAATGCCAGGCATCGGCATAACTTGGCATCGAATCATCTTCAGTTTGGTTGACTGTATTTTTCTTCGATGCTGTTATTTTTATCTCATTTTATTTTTTTTATAAAAATAAAATTTAAATGCGATTGAATAGCTTAAGGGCTTTTTTTTTGGTCGAAGATAAAATATTTATGTATGTACCTTGGCTGAATATAACTATACATTCATATATATTTAGGTACATAAACATCGATATAAAAAAAAGAAAAGAATACTAAAACGAAACTTTTATTTGAAATTGATCATCCACATCCGTAAACAAAAAATTCAAATGAAAAAAAAATAAATAAAACAATGACCCAGATTTTTCAAAATTTCACTTCATTTAACTTTGTCTGTCTCAATCAATCTCTAGGGTTTTATCTTGATTGAATATTAATCTATGACAGCTCTTTTATTTGTGATTCTTGACGCAACACCTTCGATAAAAACAGCGTAGGAGAGGTCTACCATATTTCAGAAGTACAATGTGGGGTAAAAGTAAGAAAGGGTGTTTTTTTTTTTAAACGTGTGGTTTTCAATCTGGCAATACTTTTTTCTGAGTGGATCTTTTTGACAGCTGTCAGTTTGGTTTGTCATTTCATAATGAATAGACTTACTCATGAATAACGTTTGCAAATCGTGCAAATTTATTACCAAAATAATGGTTCGGTTCGTGCGACGCATCGCGAAACAATCAATTTATTGAAGGAAACTTTTCGTGAGGCACCGAATATTCTTTTCCAAGGCGTCAATCGTCTCTGTGTGGAAAATCGACTTCACATAACCCCACAAAAAAAAACCCATGACGCGAGATAATGCGCTCACCAAAAGTTTCCTTCAATAAATTGATTGTTTCGCGATGCGTCGCACGAACAGAACCATTATTTTGGTAATAAATTTGGACGATTTGCAAACTTTGTTCAGGAGTAAGTCTATTCATTATGAAATGAGCATAAATCAAGTGGCACCTGTCAAAAAGACCAACTCCGAAAAAAGTACTGCCAGATTGCCAACCACCAAAAAAAAAAACGCACCTAATGCAAATGTGCTGCCATTTTATTAGAATTGTAAAAATTCAGCACCGTTTTCACAGAAAGTTTATTTAAAAGTGTAAAGTTGATGACATTAAGTTTTAAAAACGATATCGGTCAAATGACCATCTCCTGAGTAAATGAATATATATGGTCGTTTTACGGCATTTTGAATGGTTACTTTTCAGTTTCACTTGATAAGAGTTGTCTTTTGTACAATGTTTTACAACAAAAAAGATGCTCTTTAAGAACCTTGTTTTTTTTTTATTTAAATGAAATAGAAAATAAAATGCAATAGAAAATAGAAATGTAAAATGTCATACCAGAGTCAGTGCTGCCAAGTGTTTTTCTAAGCCCCGATGGCGTTTTTTATATAATTTTCCTGGGGATTAAAAAACAACACACATAGGAAATATATATTTTCGACCACTTACACTAGCTTCCAACTATTTTAGTTTTACCTTAATGCAACTGACTTTTGGTAAAATAAGAAAAAAAGATAGATGAGAACTACAATATGGATGTGTTCCCCCTCTTTGACGATATGGGGAATTCCCTATTACACGACGATTCTGACGATCTTCGAATTTTCATGAGTGTGAAAATATCTGATTTCACTTACACACCCATTAAATTTTGACAAGAGTCAGACGGAGAGGTTTATCGTATAATATGGAACCAAGCTACCTTTTGTTGGTTTATGGCATTAGCTCTGACAATTATAGTTCCACCTTAATTCAATATTTGTGTTTGGCATAAACACGCCTCGGCCTTGGGAGTCAATTCTAAGTTTTCACAGAATTGTATCATTTTATCAATACACAAACATGCGCAACGTGATTTTCGAACTAGTTCCCTTCAAACAAACGAGTCTGGCTTGGATCCGCAAACGTGGGGAACAACGTATGAAAGACTCCGTTTTCGGATCCAAAAGTGGATCCTCAAAACTGCGTTTTACAACTCAGATTAGTATGTAAATTAGAATCACCGCGGACCCACTTGCGCATGTTTTGTGAGATACTCGTACTTACATCATACTTTGCAAGTACCAAAACCAAGAGATATGAAAAGGAAATTTCCTTTTCGGGCTTTTCAACCACACACAGACAAAGAACAAAAAGAACTTGTTTTCCTTCTAAGGCACATCTATTTGGAATTTATAAAAAAAATTACAAAAACATAATAATTTGCCCTACTAAAGAATAGATAAATTACAATTGCATTTGGTTTGTATTATTTACCGAAAATGTGATTAAGTGACAACACGCAACGATCTTCACCGCACGACCTACAAAGTTTTGTATTAGAAGGTTTTCCATATTCGATAGAAATGGAACAATTCCAAAATCGAAAACGACAAAGCTCAAAAGGACCATGTCAAGACAGTCTTCTCTCTATGTTGACTAGAATGTCAGCATTTGTTACTTTGTTGTTTAGTAAATCTAGGAGAACTTTATTTAAAATCTGAAAGTTGTCGGAACGAGAGTTTTTAGGTGTGAAATGATTTGGCAGAACCCTAGACATTAACATGTTAGCAAAAAAATATATTTATCAAAAAATTATTTAATTTACAGTTACATCACAAATAGGCCTTAAATATTTGCAGAAAAACAAATAGAAATTTGAGTATTTTGAGTCGAAATGGTCATAGTTTGAGCTGTTCAAAGTTCCCTTTCACATGAAGAAACTGAGTTGCTAGAAACTTTAAGTTCCTTGGTAAGAAGGGCAGGAGGAAAGAGGAGTGAACAAAATCTCCCCGGTCGAGGATTTTAAGAGATTTTTTTGACATTTTCTTTCACATCTAAGGTTAAGGTGCGTTCAACCAATAGAATTTCAGGAAATTTCAAAACAGTCTAGATTTTGTTTTTTTGCGTGCGTGTGAAAGGTACAATAGATTTTTAAGGAAATTAAAAGAAAACGTCAAAAAATCTCCAGAAACTTGTTTCTTCGTGTAAAAGGGGTCAAACCTCCAAAACACATTGTTATTTGACTTTTGTAATAATTACTGATTTTTTTAGGCAAAATAAAATTTTCTGTAAGCTTAAAATATGGAAGAAATCTTCGTTTCAAGTGAAAGCTTTAAGCTTGGTGATTTTTTGAGTTTCATGACTTTGTTATGGTTTTTAAAAATGTATCCTCATGTATCCGTCGATATAATCAGTCGGACAATTTCCCTGTATGTTATTTGCCAGAATCCATCTTTTTACACATAGATGCACTTTTTTTTAGTACCAACAACCTAAAGTAAAATAAAAATTCAGTCTAGGTATTTTTATTTTTATAAAAATTTGTTGGGAAGTTTTCATGTTAAGGTATCTGTTAGAAAAGAATAAAAAGTCAATTTCAATATTTTTATGAAGATATTGTTGAAAGTTTTATTAAAATCGGTTCATTAGTCCTTCAATTAGGCACATTTGAATCAAAGAAAGTATTGGGCAATAGATTGTATAAGGTGAGAAATATTATATATAAAAGGTACATACATAGATAGCTCAGATTTTTTTGTTCGAATAAAAAACAACAAATAAATAGCAACCAAAATGTATTCAAGTGCAAAGAGAATAAAGTTCCGCAAGATTTGAAAAATAACACACAGTGCCATGCAGGGATGAATTAATATAAATAATTGTAGGTATAGTGTGATTTCATCGAAACCGCGAATTTTATATCGTTTTCCAGTAGATGGATGGAACTCAAAACGTGTTTATGTTATGTATTTATGCTCTGGTAGTCAAGAACGATCGATTCCGATATATTTCCAGGGGTAGTAGGTAATACCTACCTATTAGTTATCTAGAAAAATTATAAAAGCACCTTGACTTAGATCGCGTCTGTCGGGGGTTTTGGAGCCACTTAGACATCTATCACATATATATATTCGTAATCAGGGAGTCAATACCTTTCATTTGAGATAAATTTCAAATAGTTTCCAAAATTTTAAAACCCGAAAAAAGTTGCACTTAGACGTTTGTCGTAACCATATTTGTAATCAATTTTAATGAATTAAATGATAACATTTATCTGTGGTGTTTCTATTTTTGTTAAATAAACGACGCAACACACAATGTCTGGCTACTAGAACTGTCAGGATATCGATATCTGCTAGTGCATTTACCTTAAAGCGTATTTGTAGATAATGTGGGTAAAGCTACCTTAGCATTCTAGAATCTTATTTAGCATTCTACGTAGGTTCCTACCTACCTACCAACCTAAAAAATTCTACAATTATTTTATGCTACGTATGACCTTCATATTATCATATTATGTAAAGTATTTTCTAAATAAAGTAGGTAGCTTCATCACCCTAAATAAAACAGTAGTTTTGGTTTGGTTTTCACTTCCTGTTTGTTTCCCCAATAATTTTCGTTACATATGTGTGTAAACCTATGTAGGTGCCTAGGGTCTTACCCTTTATCTTACTTACAACTCCTGTACCCTATACGTTTGTTGGTACCCACATATGTAGGTATCTTTATACATGCTACATAATGCACATCACGTATACGTATAAATCCATAAGTGTAAGCAATTCTTATGAATTATCATTGCCCAGTATTTTATCCCTATAAGATTATGAGTTTTAAGGGAGGTAGATATAATACCTCTTGCTATTAGTTCAATGACACTCAAGGTCCTTTTTATTTTGATTTAAATCCTAAGAAATGTCCCATTCCAACAAATTAAATTTATAGAATTTAAAAAACAAGTGCCTGTAGGTACATACAGTTATATATACCTAGGTAGGTACCTACATACTTACTATGTACATATGTGTGTATACCTACATACCTAGCAAAGCAATTATTTACGTTGGCAAAATAATTTATTATTAAAAACAAGAACAATAACAATCAAAGCCAAATAAACTCGTAATAAGAAAGGAAAAAAGGAACAATCAACAAACCCACCTATAATGGGTCATGAAAATAAAAAAAAATGAATACATGGTAGGTATGTATTAGGTACTTACTATCTAGGCTACTCCCCCCACTTTTTGACGTCACTATACGAGTTAGAAAAAATTACAAAATTGTCCCCTATAATTACAACACAAAGACAATATACATAGGTAGGTAGCCGCAATGAGGAATATTCAAATCCACACGAGTTTAATTAACAATGTTTAAACAAGTTTAATATAAATAATATAATAAACCTAGGTAGGGTAGGTACGTAGCTCGCTATTCTTTCTTTCTTAATTGTTCAACTTTTTAAAGAAGCATCGCATTTCGCATTTCGTCTCGAAAATATTGCACTTGCCTACCTACACTTGCTCTCTCCCTCTGTCTTTCTCTTTGAGTGCGCAAGCTAAACAAATTCAACACACACATTAATATAAAAACAGCTGACTGGTTTCTCATCCGTCATCAAACAAGAACATTAAAAAGTATGGGGGAAAAGTAAGTAATAAGGAAAAAGGTGGTATACGTATACTGTATAGGTACCCTTTATGCTCTGTCGTCTGCCCCATCCTCAAACCCAATTAAATAGCCCCATGCAACCTTTTTTCGATTTTCCACTGACATTTCAAATGACGTAATAGGTTTAGAATAATTGTTACAAAATTCAAAGGAATACCTATGAGCTCAAACTTACCTTAAAATCTCTTCCTCTTTACTTTCCTTTAACTTCTGCAGATAAAATCCAACGGATAACAAAATATGTATAAGAAATAAAATATATCACTGTTTTTTTTAAGAATATTCACAAGTTTTCATTTTTCTTCACTTTGCACAGTCGACTTAACACCCAACGGCAGTCGTATTGTTAAAAAGTTCATACTACTGTTTTTTTTCAGACAAAAGTCCCGCATAACATAGCTGACGATTGGGCAGATCACTTCTCTATTTACCGATCCGTTTTTACAACGGAAAATCAATTAAGTTAGAGCTAATATTATAGTTAATGCAATTATATCGGGCGAAACGTCAATTTCTATATTCCCCACACCACTATAAAAAAATTGGGTAGGTACCTATTTTGTTTTTTTTTTTTTAATAAAACACACTAGGTACACACAACGGTATTGCAATTGTCCACGAATAAAAACTAACAAGAAAAAAAGTGATTTTTTAGAACCAACAAAAGTATAAAAAACAATCTAATATTTAGACTTCAACTAAACGACAACTTAAATCGATTCTCCCCATAAATATCAAGGTATACTTGATTGGGGTGGGAGAAGATAATAATTCCCTGCAACCAACTCTTTTTTTTACTTTTATTGACCTTTATGTCTTCTCCTAGATATTATGGCTGCTGTTGGAAAATTGATATAAATGATGAAAATTTTACTAAGTTTTTCCAACATACTAGAAATTCACCTAATACAATAATTGACGTTTTCACAATTTGTCAAAGATCATTTTTCGTAAATGTCCGTCGCACTTGCATCGGGGTTTTCCAACTATTTATAGATTGCATTTTTTCTTTTTTATATTCTTTTTTGTTTAATTGAAAAACAATTTTCAAATTGGAAGAAGAAAATTTACTAACCAGCCAGCAGTTCGTATGATACTGAGCAAATTGCAAGTAGTCACCTCTTGTTAAAATTTTCTTATACCACACACTGAGACAGCGAGACGTCAAAAATTTTTCAACACTTTTATTTGTCTCGTTTTCACAAACTAGCTCAGCTTTTGATTATAAATGTTCGTCTCTTTTGTTCATATACTTTTACTCGCCTATATGTTGCAAATCTTTTTTATCTTGCCAAACTCAAAAGTGACGTAAAATAATCTTTTTCACCACACAGAACAACCACACTGCACACACATAGCCAATTATGATGGGAAGGAAAATTGTATGAAATTTGATGATATTTCACACAAATAAAAAATGTTTTCTTTTAATTCACCTTATATGGAATTCTTTTATTCTTTTTTATCCTTTCTTTATCTTGATATATTTGAAATCTGTATTATATGTGAATAAAGTCAAGTTGAAACGCACCGGGTCTTGTTAAATCGAACAAAAGAACAGAGCAGACAAAGCAATTACATTGCATATCAAATGAGGAACTAAAAAATAAAACAAGTGCTGCCACCGATATTTCACCTCTTGGCTTGCTTGGAAATTTCGTTCGCGGTACCGTCTTTCTTCTTCTTCGAAACAACTGCACAATACTGTGTCCTCAACTGACTAATGTCTTCAAGTTTCAACGTGTCTGTTATGTCTGGCTCTGGATTCTGGAAGCTTTAACGCATAACGGATTCGAAATTCGAAACGCAATTCACCCTCGAATTGTAAATAAATAACTTTGTTTTTGGATTGAGCTCATACTCATATATCATACATATAAGCACCTCATAGTTCGCACTTTGTTTTTGGCTTTTGTGCTTTCGGTATGCATTTGTGTATTTCATTTCTACATATATTTAATGCAAGGGACGGAACTGCCTTGCTCTTGTAGTTCTCCTTGTCTTATTAAATGAAATTTAATGAAAATGTTTAAAAGAGATGGAATGCTTTTGATGAGGGAGAATGAGAAGTGACATCCTCATTCCTTTCCTCATTTACAGTTCAGTGTTCTTTGTTTACATGAAATGAAAGAAAGTTTCTTGTAAATAGGATAGAGCGAAATTTCGAAGGGCAATTTAAGGTGGCATAGCTATTATGATTAGTGAGGCAATGTGAATGTGAAGGACACGGTAAGGTGAATAGAATACCTATACATACACGAAGCAAAGAAACAGGTCCCCAACCTGGAAATATTAAACTTGCATTTTAATAATTTTTTATTATTAAATTAATGAACATTTTTCAAACAACTCAGATTCGTAACTTTATTTCAATCGAGTCCTTTTATGGGCATGGTCAAATTGTTCATAAGTAGGTATATTCTCATCTCAGTCTCGCTCTTTTGTCTAGTAAACGGGATATTCAAAGCAGAAAAAGGACCAGAAAGAATTCATTCCCCTTTCGGTGGTGAAATGAAAATGCAATAAAAAATATTGCAAACCTCTTCCCCTGATAAAATTCGAAAATATTTAACAGCTGATTGGATTTATGAAAGAGGTAAGTTTTGATAAATATTGGTATTGGTATGTCATGGGGGATGAGAAAGAGACCGCTATACTTGGTCAATTCAGCAAGCAAATATGAATACTACATCTACATGCCACCCTTTTCGAGACTCGATACAGTTGTTTTCATTTAAAGGTTAAGTAATGGTTTTGTCAAAATATATCTACACTCACAGATACTTGATTTTGTTTTTCTGGGTTTTTAGCTCAGAACAATTCAATTGAAGAAAAACAAAATTTTTGAGCATTTTTTTTTCAATTTCGAACTAGGAACAAAATATAAATTAAATGAATACCATTGGCTGATCTAGCAGTCTCTTTGTGGTGTTTAGAAAACATTTATCTGAAACTTAACGATTTTACATCTTAGTTTATTGCTTCAAGTTGGTTCTTATTTTTTTTAGCAGAAATTATTCAACTTGGCTTGGAAAGTGGCCTAAAATGATACACCCTAAGCAAAATGCCCTATATCTCTGTTAAAAAGTGACATACAGCTACAAATGTTATATTCTTTTTGAAAATAAAATCAATAGCGCTTGCGTTTTTAAACTTACCCGAGTTTAGAAAGTTTCAAAAAGTATAAATCAAGTAAACTTTCAAAACGTGTTCAAATTTCACTTATCAAAATTGTCTGAGTAAAATGGAGGACTGGTATATTATTTTAAGCCGACCATAGAAGTAAACCATAAACCATTTTCATTTGATTGAAAACTTCAGCAAATTTCGATTTCTTAAACCTAACTTTTTCTGTTTAAATAAAGTGTTCGCAGTAATATGTTCGGTACACCTTTAGAGATGGTAAGACTTAGTTTGACCTACAAAATTAAAAAAAAAAACAGCTTCAAGTGGCTATTGGCTAAAGTTTTGTGTCGGTGCTACCTTAAAAACTAAGGAATTGTATTCACAAAATATCCTAATTTGTTTTGATTAAACGATTTCTAGCGAATGGGCCATTTAACCAAGGAAGGCCGTTTTGAGCCACCTTCTCCTATATTCTTTTTATTGAAGCTATATTTCTATCAGAATTTATTCTTAGGTTAGGACCGTGTGTCAGTTGGCCTTAAACCACATTAAATTTGATTCTGACTTTAATTTTTGACGTTTATGAGGTGCATCTATACATGTTATATTCAGAATTAAAACTATGGATCAAATTTTATCGACTATTGATTAAATTGTATTGTGATTCCCGCGGACAAAAAGACTAACAAGCAAATTAAAAGTAAAATCATAAAAATTCAGTTCAATTGTCTAAAAAGATGATCCGAAAATAGTTTTTTTACGAATACCTAATAGATTTGTAAAACAATTGATATAAGGATGATTTAAAAAAATTAATTGCTACAAGATTAACCCAATATTGATGCGTGCAACTTCATACGACCTAAGCAATTGATAATTTAATTCTACCCTGGCAACACTTCGCTGTTAGTTGTCAAGTTGTTATAGAACTGTCACCCCTTCTCTATGCACAATACAATTCCATACAAGGAACGCATACACAATCGCAAATACCACACATGACTCTCTCTCTCTCCCTCTAGTCTAACATGGCAAACACAAATCCATAGTGGAAATCCAAATCTGTATTCAGTACCAAACTAGGCTTTGTTTTGCGAGTAAGGAAAATTTTCTATTATTTTTGTATTCAGTATTATGGCAACTTGTTATAAAAGATTATCATTTTCTAATGATGAAGAATATAAATTAATTGAATTTATAAAAAAACATCCTGGCCTTTGGGATGCTAGTCACTCAGAATATGGAAATTCTGAATTGCGTAAATTATACTGGATTTCACTGGCAACAGAATTGAATAAATCAGGTAAATTTAGACGCGGGAAAGAATTCCGGAATGAAAGAGAGGTAGATGGTTTTTGTTGGGTTGATAAGTGGGAGAAGTATGGTGTGATTTCTGCCTGCTATTTCTTACTGTGGTGAATAATGAAATTGCGTTATTTTTTTTTAATTTTAAAAACTGCGATGTAACGTAAAATTTAATTTTCAGTTTTTGAATGTCGGCGAAAATGGCGTTTTGTAAGAGATTACTACATTCATAAGCGGCGTAGACAACCAGAAAGTACACCGCAACGTGATGGAAAATACTACAGTTTACAATTTCTCAATAAAATTAAAGTAACTTCAAAGAAATTTCCACACAATTCTGATCAAACAGATGAGGAGAATAATAAAAGTAGAAAAAACGTTGCAACAAAAACACTTGAAAAAATCGAAGTTGATTATGTAGATTCTGATGAAGAAATTGATTATGATTTTTTGGATGATCCTACTTTTGAAAAGATTACCGTGGAACGTATTGGAAATGATCAAAAATATGTTACTACAACAGAAAATAATGATGGCCATCAGGACGGCTTACAACATCAAGATCCAGATGCTCATGATGATAAATCCGATGATTTCTTATTCAAAGAGGATTACATAGATGAAGAATCCTCAATGGCAGACGAATTAGCGAAATTGCAAAATATTGAAGAAATCAATGGACATGGAGAAGAAGAAGAACATCTTATGATTGAAAATGCGAACAATGACAGTATAACTTTTGAACAGGGCACTACACAAACAGATAGTACATCTTTGTTGCATGAAAAGGCAATAGATCTTTTCTTTGAAAGCATGGCAGCAGCAGTTAAAACATTCCCTTCACAATATGTAGCCGAAGCTAAATGCAAAGTATTTATGGCAATAAATGAAATAGAATCTAAAGTTTTAAAAAATACGAATAAAAATTAAATATACAGTAGGTATACAGAGGTGGATATACTTTTTTTTATTTCCTATATGATTCAAATCAGATTTTTTCATTTTGAAAAAATGGGTTGGCTTTAAGGGGTTTCTAATACCGTTTTTCATGTGTTATTCAAAAAAAGATAAGATCTGAAAACGAAAGATGCAATCTTTCTAGTTTGAGAGACATGATCGGCTTTCACCATCCAAGCAAACATTCACTTGTCAAATCGAAATAGGACAATGGGGGCTATGTATATCGTGAATAAAATTTTCCACGGAATTTTTCCTATCGTAGAAAAATTGGAACGGAAATTGTGGTCGCAGCTTCTCACGAAAATTATTGGCATCGAAAGTGAATATTGCATTGCCACTGGGCTACCATTTTGATCGACTAAATTTGAACCTGCAAGGAACTGTGAAAAATTGTTGACATTTTCAAATTTGGAAGATGGGAGAAATTCCGTGGAAAATTTTATTCACGATAGCCCCCAATTTGTTTGTTTGTGTTGGAGTGGGGTGTTAAAAATGTCTTCTTACTAAAACTGTCACTATTTGAGTTTAGTAAAAGAATCGGACCCAAATACTGTCAACTGGTGCCTGTCATTTACACATGGGGTCAACGGAATACCTACTTCTTGTGAATTCGAATATTCAAATTAGGTTCGTTCGTTGAAATTTATCAAGGTTTTCTTGACAACCCAAGAATTGTAAAAAAAATAATAATAAATTATGTTGATGAGATAAGCAAGAAACAAAAATTTGTTTTAAAAATGAATAAAAACAAACAAACAAATTAAAGTAAATTTGTGAATTCCTTGAATTTCTATTTCAAAAATAAAAGAATATAATGCAACACTTTAATCCACAACAAAAAAATTATTCAGTTCAGAGCTCGACAGTTTATTTTTTACCTTGCAAAAACCATGATCTACTTCTGGGCAAATCTGTGCCTCAAAAAACACCGAATTCTTTGGCCAGGGTGAGTTCAGGGTTTTCAAAAAATGGTCACGAGTCTCAATTCAAAGAGCTATGCAGGAAATTATAAGAAAAGCAAGAACTATTTTCAGTTTTGCAATATACGTAATTTCAAAAATTATCATGAGAAAAACTTTTTTTTTAAATTAATCAGAAAAAAAAAATTCATATTGATTTTATGAGTTTGTTCTAAAATGGATCCGAAAAAAAATAATGTTTTAAGAAACAAAGAGTGTCAAAAATTTGGATTTTTAAATTATTTAATAAAATTAATTTAAATTTATTTATTTTTGACCAAATTTTTAAAAAGAATGTCAGTAATTTTCAATTTTCTCAAAAACTAGAAATCAAAAGCATTCGGCTTTTTGTATTCGAATTGGAATTGATATGAGCATTGAATTTTCCTGCATTCGAAACACGCGATTGAATTTCATGGAAAAAGATGATAGGTATTTTGCGTAAAAAATGCCGTAAAAAAATAAGGAGAGTTCAACTTTTTTAAATACTTTTTACTCATATTTCTGACTTTATGAAAATTTCAAATCAGGAACATGTACATATATTGTTTTAATAAAAGTTGAATACCTAATTTATTAGACAATATTATGATTTTCGTGAAAAAATTTTACCTGAACTCACCCAAAACTACATTGATAATCGGCAAAACAATTATCAATGACGTGATCGCGTCAAGGATTTATGGACTTCACGTAACTCAACTCGTTTTCATTTTTGTTCAGTTCTGCGCATATGTCAAAATAAGTGGAAAATGGTGGATCCCTTGATGTGTGACTGAAATTTGTTGTACATTATTTTATCTGTATGTCCCTTTGTTACTTGTTTAGAAAATGAGATTGTTTCGAACTATTTAATGATTGTAAATATAATTTTTTTATTTTGAGAAAAAGCAATTAGTTTTTGTTTTTGATTTTGTAATACGGCGGAAAGCATCACCAGAACGGCCATTTTGAATTCCTTCTGATAGTTCTCAATTTAGACAACCTGCGCAATATGATATCTTTTATTTGTGTAGAGTGGTCATAAATGACAATCTTCCTTATTGTTGGTGCAACAAAAAAGAGACAAAAGACATGATGTCAAGTGTCAGTTGCTAATCATGAAAAAAATATATTTCAAATCGCCCAAACGATAGTAATTTTCAATTTTAGGAGTAATTTTCAAGGAACGAGTTAAAAAATGAGTTCCCTGGTTACGGCGCTGTGCAATAACCGCAAAACGCAACCCGAACGACAGCTGATAGCACTAGTAAATACGAGCATTATTGTTTTTACAATTTTTGTGTCTCGTATAAAGAACGATTATCGTTTTTCATAATAAGTGCTCATAGAGAACCCACCGAAAAAGTATGAAGGTTTGATGGAATCTTTTAGCAACCATTTTCTGCCATAACGACATATTTTTCTTATATTTATCTGCGACAGCTGACTTATGTATGTACGTCAACCCGACATTTGACAGGCCAAATAGTTTCTGTCCAAAGAAATTCCTAGTTTTTTTTTGCTCAAAACTGTAACCCATTTTTGAAGTGTGGAACAGGACTTTGACAAAAACTGGTGAAAAAAAATAAAAATAATTTGACTGTTTCAGTTAATGTTTGGAACAGATCGAATTTATTGTTACTTCTAAGTTATGTAGTAGTTTCCATCGAGTTTAAATAAAATCCTTTAAGTATTTTCCATTTCAAATATTTATTTGTCATTAATAATGTATATAAAAAGCTTGTGTAAATATTGAAATATTTATCCATTTTTTGTTTGTTTTAGTTTTAATGTTAATGTGTAGTCCCCATTTTTATTTTTTCAATTTCATATCATTCCTTTAAACATAAAAAATGTTCATAATTAATAAATGGATTAACTTATAATTTTTCACATTTATTTTTGAAAATCCCTTTACTTAAAACAATTTTAAAAGCTTAAATAATTTAATTTGATTAATACATATTTTAACTTTAGATCACATATATTAATAATAAACATAAATTTAATTTAATTTAATTATACATATATAAAAATAACATTACAAGATAAAACTTTGAAAAATATTTATTATATTAAAAGAAAACAAACAAATATAAAACTATTGTTTGAAAGTTGAAACCCCTTGCGTTCGATACATTTATATATTAATGCAAACGTTGTAATTCACTTTAATTATACATATATGTATGTCCAATCATTTGTTTTTTTCCTTACAAATATTATAACTACACATTTTTTTTCCTCGAAAACAATCGGTTTTCTTGTATAGTATAATTTAAAATTAATTTTGTTTTAATATTTAGGTATATATACACTACACGATAGTTTGAGTACATTTTATTTTAATATATTTTAATAAAAAAAATCGAATTTATTTTTTTATATACGTGGTTTTTATTTAAATTTATATTTAATTTATATATTTTGTTTATGTATTGTATATGCAACTGCTAAAATCTAAACGATGTCGGTCACTATTTTTTTTTTATTTAGTTGTTCTTTCAATACTTATTCATCATTTTTTTGCAATGTTTTTTTTTCAATTAAGACGAAGTATTCACTGTTTTTTGTTAATATTTGTTATAATTTCTACCATTTAAGTCCATCAAATTTAAGTTTAATTTATGTTCGTGTGTTGTAATATTATATGAATATATTTAATTAAAGACTAGCACCTTGCAACTTTTATTTCCATATCTTTGTTCAATATTTTTTTTTGTTCTTCCCTTTCAAATATCTAGATTCTCAAATATTTTATTTGATAAGATAAAGACGTTACCATTTGTGTATCAATTTTTTTTATCTTGTATGTCTTTTGTTTTACAGATTTATTACATTTTAACTCTTCTTTTTTTTTAATTAAACACAGATTTTGGATCGGAGTGAAAGACTATAAGCTTTATTTATTATTTTCTGTTTTGTGTGGATCTTTTTTCTGCCAAAATATTTTATGTGTGTTACGTCTATGTATGTTTTATTCGAAAAATATAAATTTTAAATATTTACTTTTATTTTTTGTTGTTTGTTAAAAAAAATATTTTACTTTGTTTGTTTTTTTTTTTTGTTATTGTATAAATAATTGAATATATCTTTTTTTTATATACGTATTTATTATTATTTTTATCGAAAGAGGGATTAGAAAATAATGGGCTTTGTTTTCTTCTTTTTTTTTTATGTTTAACTTATTGTTCTATGCTGTTTTGTTGAAAATGTTTAATTTATAATTTACACATTTTTTGTTTTGCATTTGTTTTTGTACCTGAATTCTTATTGGTTAATAAATTGTGAATTTTTTGTTTAAGTGTTTTTATCTGTTAATTATTTTATTTTTTATTTGTTATCAATTTTGAATCAAAATTTGTCGCCTGGAAATTGTCATTTATACATTAAAAATAAATCAAAAACAATTAACAAATTTGCTAGCGATATCTACCTTGAAGAATTAAATTTGAAATATTAACGAATCGATTTACAAAATATTTATGTAAACTTTTGTATTTTGAATTTTATTTCTCAATTAGATCTTAAGCGAATAATTGTAACATATATTTTTGTTTTGTAAAATAAACATGTAAAAGCAAACAACGTTCTTTTTTTTTTAAATAAAAAAATATGATAAATAAATGACAATTTCTTTGCTTTCAATATTTTTGTTTTGATTTAAATTTTAGTAAACATCACAGATTGAATTTAATACCAAAATTTTTGTTGCCAAGGTAAATTATTAATTTTCATTTCCTTCACATTAGAATAAGGTATAATTATGTATGTATGTGTATAATAAGTTGAGTTTAAATAGAGAAGTGACATCACATTAGTAAATAAAAAATTGTTTAGTATTGACTTATGTATGTTTTTTATTTATTATTAATAGTTTCAATAATAATTAACTAATTCGATTCAAAAATTGAGATATTATATTATAGCCTAAGAGCCAACGACATAAAAAGTCAAGTTATTTGCGTAACATTGAAAGTCATATCAATAATAACCTTTGAGGTGTTGAACCGATAACCATTTGTCTACCTACTTAAACATTTGTCGAAGAGGTGTAAATTTTCTTATATCAATTCTCTTAGTTAGCCATTTAAATAAATGGCCTTTTCAATTTTTTTTCTTCGCAGAGTTCATATGACTATACTTTAATATTTCAACGAAAATAACTTGTTCAAAATGATTTTATTATCATTTTGAAAATTTGAAGATTTTAGGCATGTTCAGGAAAAGGAGATCTCGGATCGAATATTTTTTTCCTCAGTAATTTGACAGCAAAACTGAGAAATTTTGCTGAGGATTCATGATACAGATATTGCTGAGCTCCCTATGATCTCTTTTTTTCTTAACTATTATGTTCAGCCAACACAAAAAAAAACTTTGGAGTTCCTAATTCAAAACACTGCTGGTCAGGTCAATAGAATAGGTTCAATCATTTTGGCATACTACTCTTTTTCTCCCTAAATATTTATTACGAGTTCTCTCCTTTGTGTAACATATTGGAGGACATTTTGTTAACATATAGTTCGAGAGATAAGACCACCTCAAAAAAAAAGGAACTGTTATTTTGATATGTTACTTAACACTACCAAAAGTTTATGATTACGATAAACTGAGTAAGCTTAGCGTCCTGTTTTTTCGTCAATCGATGGTTGCAGGTGTTTTTTAATAGTCCTTTCCTAAAACAGGTCACAGAAAACTTTTGATGGAAAAGGTTAATTCAAAGCATGCATTAAATCAGATCCAAAATATCGACATATAGTAAGCAGTTATTTCTGCAAAGAGTCGGGCTATAAAAATATGAAAGCAGACACTTGCACAGCGACTACAAAAGCGGATAGACGAACGATCATCAGAGCTGGCCGACCCAACTCTCGCCACTTTGCTTCAAAAACAATCAAGAAGACGGTCTTAACTGGAACTTTGCTAAGATAAAGTGTGTTATTTGAAGAGGTAAATGTTTAAAAAGAATACAAAATCAAAAAAACAAACCACTGCGTGAAAAACTAAATCGCAACGTTTTGAATAAAAAAACATTCTACATTACCTAGGCCTATTTGCTGAAACAAAACTTAAATATTTAAGTGCTACATAAGCGCTGATGTGAAAGTTTACGCTAAGGAAAGATTAGCGCTTAAGAGTTGGAGTAGAAAATAAATATTTAAATTTCGTATGATCACATGGCAAATACATAGGGAACCTAAATTCTTCTCATGTCAAAATCTTACTATAGTAACGATGAAAATCTTATGCTAAAAAAGTTGATCTGTCGGGTTTTTCCGACATAAAACCCAGAAGAATAATTTTCCTTCTTTTCAGAATAAGATTTGCCATTCTATGACAAATAAAAAAGGTTTTGAGTTATTAGAGCTAACGAACCTCACGGTGAGGGTGAAGCTAATGCGACACTAACAGCATTTTTCGTTGGTCACCTCTAAAGCTTACTGAACCCTACAACATGACAGTTTACCATCTGAAAGAGGGAAATCCTTTTGGGTTTAAATTCAGAATCAAAATTCCTGGACGACCAACGTAAAACAAAATAATACTATTGAGTTTGACTCCCAGATTTTGCTCCCCTGTTCTAAAAGATAAATAGAATTGCTTCTTGTTCGGTGCATAAAAAAACAGGCGGTGGCTCTGAAGAAAATTGACTTAAATCTAACCCACCATTTTTGAATGAATATTATGCTTGATCGTACAACATCTTGCCAGATGAAACCAGAGCCAACCCAGGTGAACAGAAAAATACCCAATCATCTACACGCAGATTATATTATGGGAAATTAATTCAAATGAACATGAAATTTCAAATCGTTTCGTTCCTAGCAAAAATCTTATACAAGACAACGGGTCACAAATGAAAAAGCTACAAAATTCTATGAATAATTGAGAACTTGAAATTTGTTTTGGAAGAATTCGTTAAACAGGGTTCTTAGGAGAATTCTTTTATCAATCAGACAATCAGACACAAAATGGAAAAAAATAGTTTTGAAGGTAACTCAAATTCAAAAATAATAACCAAAAATATTAACGTTTGCTTTTAAAAAAGCTCTTGCGATTTCGATAGTTAGTTACATAGCGCCAATTTTTAACAATCAATTAAACAATAATAGAAGAAATAAAAAAAAAATATTCAGTTTCAATTTAAATAATATATGACTATATATTCTGTTTATTATTACATTTTTATTTATTTAATTATAATATAATAAAGATTTTACTTAAGAATCACAATAGAGTTATAGGTATAAGAAAAAAAAAGAATTTTAGTAAAATGTGTTTTCTTGCATAGAAAAATATTTTTTTGTCTATTATTACTTTTACAGTTTGGTTTTTGTATTTTATGTTATGATTTTTTCTTTAATTTTGTTTAACGTTCACATTGACAACGTAATGAATTGATTAAAAAAATAAAACATTTAACCTAAAGCTATTTTATGTATGTATGTTATGTTATGTGGTTATGGTATTGTTCTATGTAAAAAAAGTATGTTTTTTTTTAATAATAATAATAAATCGAATCGTGTTTTATAATTATATTTTTTTTAAATTTTTCATTTCTGTTGATTTTAATTAATGTTTCATCGTTTTTTTCTGTTTTCAAACTATGTTTGCAATTCTATTTTTGTTTTTAAATTTATTTCATTTAGTTTTATTTCTTTGTTAAATACTTATAGCTAAGTCACAAATCAAAAAAGCTGTTATCACATCTACTTAATCTTAATTGTGTTTTTTTTTTTTCTTATTTCATCTCTTTTTTGACTTGTTATATTTTATACAATTAATTCGTGGATTCCAATTTTCATTTGTGTTTTTATGAAGAAAATTATGTGGTTAAGATCTTTCTTTTTCTAAATTTATTTTGTATATGAGACAGACGTTGTAAATTTTATATCTAAAAAAAAATATTTTCTAAGAGATGATAAATTTTCCTTGAAATTAAATTAATATTAACCTAAGTACTCACGTCTATTTTCAGTGTATGTCCGTTTTATGAATGCACTTTCCTTTGACTATGACAAACACAGCTCAATTGAAACAATTGATAATCTTAAATGCAAAAACGTATTGAGGCCATACAATGGATAAACAGTATTTTTTTTATTGAAAGTATTTTTTCGGCTTAAAAACTTGAATTTTCAATAATTTTGAATGAATCTTTGGAATAATTTGATTTGTTTCGATTTATTTGTATTTTAACTTTGAATCAAGTCCAATTTGTTCTGCAAAACTTCCAGTCACTTGCAGATATTATTTAAATTACCTTAAAAATCAGATAAGATTACAGACATGCTTTAAATATTATGCAACCAATTCACGTTTCTCAGAACTCATTCATTTTATTCGTCAACTTCACTGAGCAGGAGGAGAAAACAAAATTTTACTTAAATAAAGGAAGTTCTTATTTCCTTTTAAAAAGTGATGAACTGCGACAAAAAATAAATAGGGAAGCAAATAAAAAAAGTCAGTCTCAGTAAAAGTGTGGAGTCTCGTTGCCTTCAGATTTCAGTGGTCTCAAAGGATCCTAATTATTATATGAATGCTAAAACATTGTTGAATTTAATTTTATTTTTTTCGAAAAGTGGCGGTATTTAATGCTTAAAAAGTAATGCCTACTTATTATGCTTAGTAAGTTAGGAATTCTGTGTTATTAAGTTTAGGTTATGTTAAAGAGTAACGAAGAGTATATGGTGGGAGTTAAATGCCTAAAGGAGCTATTCACGTTGAGCCTATCAAAAGGACTGTTGCATTATTCGTAGAGGCTTTCAATGTATTTTAGGTCGAATACAAAAATGAAAGCAATGAAAATTAATGTAATTTTGTGTACTTTTCGATTGTATTTGTTTTGAAAAGCATGCACTAAACAATACGAACTAATGCATTCCTATCCACCGTCACATGTTTGTTGTAACTTGCAGAAAATTGTACGTTTCGAACGGGTATGTGGGTAGGGCTAAATGTCTAGGATTCTGGGGTGCCAGCAGAACGAAAATTGATACAATGGAGTTGATGCGATACAATCGAGTTGACTCGATACAATTGAGTTGACTCGATACCATCGAACATAGCCTTTTTCCAATTTAGTTCAATGGAAGATTAAAAAATCGACTGAGACAAATTAAGAACAACATGTATGCAAGATTGTATTGACTTAACTCGACCGAATCAAGTTACGTGATTCTAAAAATATGATATGCATTACCGATTAGAGACCATTTTCTATTGAATGCGTTAATAAATGGTGTATTAATGGAATGAACGAATGTTCGGACCTAGAATCAAACGATGGAAAGCAATTATGATCTACAGGTACTTAACTCATATATCATCAGGAACAAAATTATGTATGTATGGCACGAGAAATAACTTCAACAGACTCTTTGGCTAGTATATAGGGATAATGACATCGCTAAAAGAGTATGATCTCTTCAAGAGAATAATGAAGTGAAATCCAAAAACACGACAGATCTAGAAAAAAAATTATTATTAACATCTTGCATAATCCTAACTGATAAAATAATAGTAATGTAGGAGAAAAAATGGCTTATATAAGCTTAGAAGGTATTTCAGTGTTCTTGATGAGCAAGTTTAAAAGCAAGAAAACAAACCAACCAACCATTTCTTAGGTAGATATGGTGTGTTAACTCCAAGGTCAACCTTCATGTTGGGTCAAGGAATGAATCATGTCAAAAGTTTACCAATAAAACTAAAAAGGGGGTGAAGCTGCAAAATTCTTTAGACCACAGTGCACTTTAATACAGTTCAAACCTTAGCTATTATTAATTTATTCATTTGTACATCAAAAATTAATTAATTAAAAAATCTATCACATGTGATCTACATATTGTTGATATTGCTTTTATAACAAAATGTATGTGTGTATATGCGTAGTACAGATAATATGACTAGGATCGAAACAAAAGACTTCTTCAAAAACATCTATAGCTTAATTCACAAAAAAAAATGTGTTAATTGCATGTTTTTTTCAGCAGAGTTTGAAAGATTTAACACGTGCAAGAAGAAACCCTTACTAAAGGGAGGATTTAAAAGGATAAAAGGAAGAAATTGAAAACTACTTTTGAACTGATTTAATTGGTTGGTTTATCTAATTAATGTTAGCCCTTAAAACATTCGTTCACTAGGGTATGATCGTTTTCTCGTATGTTAAACGATTTAAGGTTAAAAAAAAACAATCATGGTAATAAAATAAAACAAAAACAAATTTATTTTTTTTCTGTTAAAATGAGACCAAGTGAGTATAGTTATTGGAATCTCTTTTAAAATTCATCGTATAATTACTTATTTTTCTTTAATATTTAAAAAAAAAAACATAATGTATTTAAAAATATGTACAAATTACGAAAAAAGAAACAATAAAATTTTAAATGTATGTACTTAACAAAATATAAAATTTAATTTAATATAATAGAAACTTTTGTGTAGGGACCTAACTACATATACAAAAATCATATTTTTTTAAATAATTATAATAAAATATTATTTGATTTGTTTTTACATTTCATTGTTAAATTTTAACTGTCATATCTCATACACAAAAACAGGTCAATCACTTTATCGTCACATAAATATTCATAAATACACTAGAACACGTTTTATTTTCATTTTTTATAATGCTATTTGCATCAGTGTCCCGTTTTCTTTTGTTACCAATTTGAATAATGAACCTATAAATAGCTTAAAGTAAAAAAATAAAACTACAGTTAATTCAATAATACATTAGAGAAGGTGAAAAAATGTTTCCTTTTTGTTTTTTTTTAAACTTAACAGAAAGAGTAATAAAATTAGGGTTTCTCTTTGTTCTTTTAATTTTTTGTTTTTTTTTTTTGTATATATATAGATGTTCGTAATTTATTTTTTTAGAAGAATATCGTATCTTTACATATGTTATTAGTGGCAGCTGAGTACCCAAAGTCATAATAATAATCATTAAGTAAATAATAGCTAACTGCGAGAAACATAAGATAAACTAACAACAATAATAGAATTATTATGAAAATAAAAACTATTGTAATATATCAGTCATCACGGCTTTTGCACAAAATTTTTCTGGCCAAGCCTATGGCCTGATCTCAGAGAATCTCACAGCAGCGACAATACCTAGGTCGGTGGCCAGTAGTAACTGGTGGTGGTGTCACCGGAGCAAAGTATGCATGAACTTTAATATTTGGTAAATGATTCTAAATACAAGGTAAGCTTAGTTCGTAATTTCTTTTATTTTAAGTTTAAAATTTTAAATTGAACTTACTTTTAATTTTCGTATTGCCGCTCGTGTAATCATTTGGCAGTCGAATAGCTCAATTCTCTGTAGATTGTGACACGATACTAAATGCTCTAAGGTTCGATCGGTTATTAGTGGACAATTATCCAATTCTAGGACGGATAGACTTTCAGCTGCACAACTACCGGCGGCCAGCTGACGTATTCCATCGTCGGTTATAAGCTCACAATGTGATAAAGTCTAACAAAATAAAAAGCAATATTTTTGTTGAAAATGTTGGTTTACTTTAATTGTTGTTTTACCAATTTCTCTAAGCTCGGACAACCAGTGGCTAAATGGGCCAACGTCAAGTCAGTTATCTGGTTGCATTCTTCCAAGTCCATTCGTTCTAAATATTTACAATTTTTACCAAGTGCTTGGAATCCAATGTCGGAAAAATTCCTACATCCGGATACTTCTAAGGTATTCAAAAGTGGGTTATTTTGCGATAAAGCTATTAGTGAAACGTCCGTTAATTCGCCACATTTTGATACGCATAGCTTTTGTAGTTTACGGCAATTTGATGCAATAAGTCGTATTGAAGAGTCGGTGATATTCTTTCAAAGATAATAAAAATTATATTTGGGATCTATTTAAATTATTTTAAAAAAAAAAAAACCTCACCTCACAACTATGAAAATTAAGCACCATTAAGTCGGGACAGTATTTAGCTAAGCATTGCAGTGCGTTGTCATTTACTTGTTTACAACCTTTACTGCTGAACTTTCTTAATTTAACACAACCGCGAGATAGGGCTTCGACTCCGTTTTCCGATATGAGATGACACCAGGATACATTAATCTCTAGAAGGTTCTAGTAAAAAAATTAAAACATTTATTAAAATAGCTTTGAGTTGAATAAATTTTCGATATGTACATTTATGTTTATTAAAATTTTGTAATAATTGTAAATCTATTTGACGAGTCAAATTTGATGACGAACTTATCATTCTGGTCCGGATATGTTGAGCAGAGGCATGGACATTATTAACGGTGGATGAGAACGCCTTACTGCCTGAACAGAATGGAGACGAAGCTGCAACTGGAACTGCAACTGAAATAGCTGTCAAAATGTTGAATACGCACAAATCCAATGATACGAACAGAACACGACGCAGCTGGACAAGTTGGTCAACTTTTAACTTTTGCAAAATTGTGAGCGCAACCGAGTGTTTTCTTGGGGATTGAAGAGAGTTTCAAACTCTTTTTAGTCTCTGATAAAGACGTAATGTAATTTTAGCTTCCATTTTATCATTATCCATGTTTATTTTTGTTTTAATTTTTATTTTTGTGTTGAATTAAGTTTGCACAGCTGATTTGAAATGCCAAAAATGTCAGAAAGCTGTACAGCACATTGTGGGCGAGTAAAAAAAATAACGTGCAGCATTTTTTGACAGCTATTCCAGTTGCAGCTGCAGCTCCAGTTGCAGCACTCTATTCGGGTCAGGCAGTTAATCTGTTTTGAGAGGAAAATTCTCCGGTTGATTTTTGGTCCCATCTAGATAGGTGGACAATGGAGAAGAAGATACAACAACGTATAGCGATACCGACACAACCACAAAAGTGAAAAGCCAATGAGTGAAGTGAAGTGAGTGAGTGAAGGAACATCAATTCTCCATAGAGGACGACAGTGTTGCGCGCGCAAGTGAAGGATGACCTCAACCCACCTGACATGCGATACTGAGATAGCTAGCTAGAAACCGAGCTTGGAGCCGACTGGAAGAAGCTTGTTGGTTTAGGCCCTGGACCACCCGGACTGTTTAAGTGAGTAAGTATGTAATATTGATCGAATCAAAAGTAAGAAGGCCTGAGAGAGCCTTCTTGCCAAGAATAACTCGTAAAAATAGAGCAAGAACTTGGACAAAGTATAACTTGTAAAATCTAAATACTATATTAGGCGTTTTTTTAAGGTCCGAGGCACAGCAGCTTTAAACATGTGTTTCCTTTATAAATCAGAGCTAGCTCGGAGTACGCTCCATGAGCTCTCTTCACTCATTTCAATTTCAGTTCACATTTTCGAGTTTTTGATTAGACTGCTGTCAGATGAAAATTAAAAGTCATTTCTCATTTTTGTTGTTGTTGAACGCATCGCAATCGTATGACAGCTCAATGCTCAGAAGTGTTTTAAAATTATATCGGAGATTCCTTATACTCGTATTTTAAAATATTTTCTTGTGGGGATTAGAATGGCCATTTTCAGACAAATGAGATCTCATAGATTTCAACTTATTTTCATCTGTAAACAGTGAGCAAGCGGAACCAATTTTTTTTCTTTGTAATTTTACAACAAAAGTGAGAAATTTTGCTGAAGAACCCCTTTTCACGAGATTGCTGAGCTCTCTGAGATTTCATTTTCCTGAAAATGCCTCTTGAACATCTTCATTTTATCTTAAATTGGTTCAATTTTTTTTTGTATCTACTAGGTCAGGGAGCCATATGTTTATAAAATTTCTGGTTGGACAGGCTTTTCATGGTTGCTTAGGCGAGGAAATGCACTTTTCAGCAATAGGCCCCAGGTGTACTAAAAAAAAACATCCACCTCAAACACAAACACAAACCTCAATACTTATCAGATGTTTTTTTTTGGCAATAATCACTTTAAATAGAATTTTTCCTTCTCCCGCTATTATTATTGTAATCCCCTTTGAAATACTTAAAACAACAACCATAAAATTATTGATCCTGTGTCCTTGTGCAAAGCAGCTGAGAGCGTGTGAAAAGCAAAAACACACAGAAAGCTATTAGAGGACATCACATAGTAAACAGGTTGGAGGTGGTATGGGGAGGGTTTGCCGATGATGGTTAACAGCCTTCTGAGGGATAGTGTGTGTGCTCTGGCAATCGTCGTCGTCGTCGTCGACACCCACTCAAAAACACTTACTCAGTGTGGATGGATAAAATGTTGTGGTACCCTTTCTTCCCCAAACACACCATTTAAAAAAAAAACAAAAACTTTTGCATGGCTGCATGACAGTTTTGGTATGATATCAAAATCTACCCACACACAAGAAGTTAAAACTAACTATAAGATTGAAGAAGACTGTTGACTGACGGACGGACGACTTTACTGCACTGAAAGTGTGATTTTGTTTTTAGTTTTTTTTTTTGGGGAATGTAGGCCAAAACTTTTGTGCCATCATAATCGTTTGACCTCATTTTGGCCTAAAAACAGCACATACAAAAACTGAATGAATGTGGTTGCAAAAAGCAATGAGGACGATGATGCCAACAGTGTTGCAGGCACTGGCAGTCAGGAAGTGAAGCTTCAGTTGCTCGTTAAATCGACGACGACAACGACAACTACGACACAAGGTTGAAGAGAGGAATTAATATATGTATATGTAACAAAGTATATCCTAGCCCGAAGAAAGAGCAATGCAAGAGAGATAAAAATGTGCATTTGATGGATATGGATACATGTTCTGGACGGAAGAGAAAATTTTTTTTAATTCATTTTTTAACAGCAAAGTCGCTAGAAGGCAAGAGCAGAAGAATCTTTCATTGAGTTATATTTTTTTTTCTGCTTTCTTTTGTGTAGTTCAGGTTCCCAAGGACATGACCTGAAAATGGTTTTCCTTGCATTTAATCATACTTACAGGACATCCATCGGAGATGTATTTTAAGCTATTGTCGGTTATATTAGCGCACGAGTCTAAATTTATAGATGTTAATTTCGAACAGTAGCGACTTATTGATTGCGTCGATAGGTCGGTTATCTTTTTGCACTCAGATAAATCTAGATGCTCGATATAATGGCAGTGGTTAGCTAAGGTTCTGAAAAGTAAAAAAAAAAACACAAGTTAAATCTTATTTATTCAAAAGTTTAAAAAGAAATTATATCGTATATAGATACCGTATTGATACATCTCCAACTGATTGGCAACCTCGCAGCGAGAGAAATTTCAAAAAACCACCGCATCTCTGGGATATATTTTCAATGACAGGACCCTGGAAAGTAAACAGAGAAATACAAATTAAAACATAACTTTTGGCTGCTGGTAAGTTTGTTGAATAATGAATAGGCGATTTACCTCGATGTCCCGTTGAAAGTCAAACAAATTGATTTTTTGCCAACTCGAACCGTCCAGGGCAAGGACATTCCAATATTTGCAGACCTGTAAACAATTTAAATGGAGCATTTTATTGATGTTTATTTACATATGTAGGGAGGTATAGATTTATATGTTTTCAAGGGACATGTTTTGTATATACATTCATATGTACATATGTATGTATGTAAAAACTAGTCTGGTGTATAGCTAAAATTGAGTTCAAAGCTTTTTATCCTAAATGTGGGTCAACGAAAATTCGCGACCTCATTACACCCTGATTTGTAGGGCATACAATTCAGAACATTATATTTTTATATGCATATGTATGTACATAGCTATGTACTGTACATACATATAGTTTTACTGATGAAAAGGAAATTGTCTGGTTAGAAACAAAAAGTATGACCTAAAAGTTCACTTTTCCTGGGGATTGTATCCAGAACAATAGAAAATAACGAAAATGAAAATAGTTGAGAGGGAAAATGTTCATTGTATTTTTTTTATATAGTCAGGATTGATGTAGGTCACATTATTTTACCATAGAAATCGATAATATGCTGTTTGTTTTAATTTTTTGTACGATGCTTTTTTATGTAGATTAAAAAATTACACTGTCAGTTATAAATAAAAATTGCTTAGAAACAATTTTAATTAAAAAATACCCTATTTACCCGCCAAGCATATATCCTATCCTGGAATTCTTCATCGAATGGAACAGAAGAGCATTTTTATGACTTTTTTTATTGAAAAACTACGATTGTTTAAAAAAGGGCATCAAAATCAGAAAAAAGGTTATATGGTTCTAGGAAGTAAATTTTTATTTAATCTTTTATATCGACCGGAATTAATGTAAACTAAATTCAACTAAAGATTTGCAAAGGAGGAAACTAGGACGGGAAAAATAATTGGTCTTAGGGAAAGGAACTTGATAAGCAAGTTTACAGAAACAAACTTAATTGACCATTGAAATATTACATATATGCGTATATAATATAATATATGATATTATATAATATCGTCTCCTGATTGCAAGATCTTTTCAACTTTTGCAATATCTTGGCGAAAACGGTACTATTTTGTACAGTTTTCAAGAGTTTTTGTCAATTTTTTTTTTTTCAATAGATAAATATAAAATAAAATAGAAATTTTTCCTCGTTTTTCAAAAGCTACGTTGCTATCATCACAATAAATAAAATCAAGTTACCTAGTTCTTGCAATCAATGGGCACGTTCAGACGACCCAAGGGAATGAATTCAATTGAACGCAAATTTAATCAAGGTAACTAGGTTTGTTTGAAATGTCAAACTTAGAAATTTACTTCAAACATTTACTTCAGTTGATTGTGAAAAAAGTACTAGTTTTATTTTTATCCAAAATATAAATAGCAACAGGTATAAACCCTTGTTGAATTGTAATAAATTAGCTTTTTGAAAAAGGTTTTTCAAGACTATGTATTTGATAAAGATATTAGCAAACGCAATATAAAACTAACAAATCTCATACGAAATTCTTAATTTTTTCATATTTTTTTACTTATCATACAGGTTTTTTCATTTTCTTTTTCGAATTTGATAGAGAACCACTTTTCACAAAATGAAAAAAATTAACGTAAAAAAAAAAAAACAAATACGAAACAATAAAGTTCAGCTTTTAGTTCAATGACAAAATGTAATCAGCTGATATTCTGACATAAGTGCACTTGACTTTATAATTAAGGGAGATTTTTCTTGACTTACTTTCCAGTCAACATTCCAATAAAGTTGCCTTAATTGGAAATAGATATTTTGACATCTGACCAATCAGAGACTAGAAACTTGCCATCAAGTGGTACACGAATGGATGGAGAACAACTGAAGCGACGTTGGAGGAGTTTTTGAGCCAGTGATTGTATTCACATTGCACTGAAAAACTGAATTTTGTTGACGTTTCAGTGTTCACACAGTGTTCACCACTGAAGCTGTATGAGAGTAAGATGTGAATACTGAATTTTCAAAAATAAAAAATCCAGTTTTTCAGTTCAATGTCAGCACCGTCTATAGAATTAAACTTTCAATTACGAAAGAAAAGTCTATACACTGACTTACTTCATAAGTCAAGGTAGTTGTACAGTCCGGAGCGACCCAAGGCCTCTATCAACAACCTTCTTCAGACGCTCAGTATCTAGCTAGTTATGTCTTTAATTTCGCACTTCCACTTTCACTTGCATGCACTACGTATTCACCGTCCCTAAAGGTCGGATTCGAATACTTTCCGGGCCGGAGCATTGGTGTTTATTCGTTCTAGGCGACCCAGCCACCTTAGTAGTCGGCTTTCCACTTTTGTGGTTGTGTCGCTGCACAGTTCGTGAAGTTCGTTGTTGTTACATGTTCTCCATTCCCCATCTATACAGATGGAAAAAAAAATCACCCGGAGAATTTTTACTCTCAAAAGCGTTCTCATCCACCTTTAATAGTGTCCATAAATTCCTCGTTTGATCTTATATCAGCGCTGAGTTGAAAGCGGAACCTAGGTAGACAAATTTTCCGACCACCTCAAAATTATAGCTTTCCAAAAAGTCAGTGTTGGGTGTCCTTTATTGCTGAAAGCATTTTTTTGGTCTTGCTTTCATCCACCGTTAATTTCATCTTCTTGGCTTTCTTCCTAATACTCACGAAAACAAAACTGTCATCACACGTATGTTAATAGGCGTATTTTATTGAAAAAGTTATAGCCAGCACAGTAAAATTTCCCTTGACAAACAACAAAAAACCCAAGAGTATCGATAAATAAGTCATTAAAAAAGTGGATATAAAAGTTGATATAAAGTTTCGTTAAGTTGAAAGTTATGTGGTGCTGGAATTGGGTTGAATATAAAAGTTAGTATAGCGTTTTATTGGTACTTGCATTGCTGCGCTAGCTATAAATAACAATAAAACGCACCTGATATCATTATCATCATCGAAAAGAGAGAAGATCTTGAATGCGATGTTAAGGAAACTGATGCCTCTATAATTGGTTCAGTCCCGAAGATCGAGAAAACTATGCTGATGTTCCATTCATAGGATATGCTTTCTTCCAACCATATTTTGCAGATGAGCAGGTACATAGTCCCAACCAATTCATCGCCAGCTGCTTTGAACAGCTAAGCCGCAAGGCAATCAGCTCTGCAGTTTTATTGGAATTAAGTTCAGATATATTCCCTAAGGTTTTAAAGGTTATAATAACTTAACGAAAGACAAATTGAATCGAAATAAATAAGCCACCATGTCATTTCGAAAACCATTATCTTCCCGAAACAATTCATTTACGAAATTTCAAAAAAAAAATAAATAACGTGGGCTACCATTCACAATGGAAAATCCAAATTGCTAATTTCTGGGTCATTTAGGTTTTAAAAATAGAATTTTTTGTTCACTATGCTTTCTCAAAGAATTATTTTGATCTTACAAAAAAAAGTTAAAAGACTCCTCGAAGGATTTAAATTGTATTCAAATTAATTCCTTTAAAATGTATTCAATTTACTGTATGGTTTGACTTAATCTTTTTATATATTTTTTTTTTCAATGCAAGGAATTAAGATGCTGAACATGAACTCTATTTAATACACATTCAACGAAATTATAAATAGAATCATTATTTTATAAGTACATATAAATGTATATTTAATAATAAAAAGACACTGCAGGCAAAGTAAAGTCTACTTTGAGGGTTTTAAATTTATGCAAAGCACGAAAGAAAGCATATACGCTTAATCTTTTCGCAATATTTTGCTTTGTGGCTGAAGCAAGCATTCTGATATTATTCAATATGTAAAGGAGCATAATTAAATTATAAACATGATTGCAATAAATTTTGAAGTGTTGTCTGTAGATTTTACCGCCGGAAGTGAACAAGATTTTAATTTAAACAAGGTATCTGTCTTCACTTCACATCATATTAATACAAATGTTGTTAGTGTATGAGGCAAACCCTATAAACATTCCTACACATTATTTTTTTGTTAATGTGCCAACTATACGATATCTTACATAATTACCTTGCGCTGCTTCGCTTATCTCATTAACAACAAATAAAATCTAAACAGAAAAAAAGAGTGCGTCCACGCGAAATGCTTTTTGATATTCCGGGTTGTGGTGTTGCAAATACAAAAGTAATAAATTTGTTTGATACATTAAGACTAATTTATTTTGGAACTACTTAAATAAAGATGTATTAAAAAGTATAAAAAGTTTCAGCTAGTAATTTATAGATTTTGGTTATAACGGTTTGGGATGCTGGAATCGTAATAAATTTCCAAACGCCACAAGGATTGATGTCATAACCCACCTACATTTCAAACATGTTCTTTAAAATAAGAAATAAAAAAAAACTACAATATTTTGATCCTACTTGGGAGTACTGTATCAATCAACTAAGATTGAAAAGGTTTTCCCCCCAAAAAAAACTTATAAATTAAATTTTCCTATCGCGTTTAATTATCAAACCAAACCAAAAACACAATAGGTACCCAGAAATATATAACACTTCATCCCAAACTATAAACTTTCACTTCAAGTTCAAGTTCATGTGCCTAATTCATAATAAAAACACAGTATAAAGCATGAGAGACATGCCAAATCATTCCCAAAATAATAATAATTTCAAATTGTTTTTGTGGATAGGTACGTAGATTTCAAACGAAGGCAGAAACAAAACAAAAAATGTAACATTTCAATGATTCATGTGGTAAATAAAAATAAATTTTTTTGCTTTGCTTTTGTGCTTACAGTATGGGGGCAGGCAGAATGTAACAAAAGTGTCACATTGTGTAAAGAACAGGAAGATAAACGGTTTATTTGAAATTTCGGGGACTTTGACTTCATTAGCTCTCCATCTCCAAACACAAGGGATGTTTCTTAACTCAAACGTCACATTTTATGAATGGGTCAACGAACTCGTTGAATGTTTTATATAAGTACACCTTAGCTAATAAAAACAAAACACAAAAATTACCAAGAGTTCATAGCACCTTTAATAGGTTCAATTCTATTTGATGTAAATGGCTGAGTGATTTTGCTCTTGATTTGACAGTTCTTGCCATAGTCTTCAGAGAGCGTTGCTGTAGTAGTGGATAAAATATTTTAACATACACAAGCAAACACTGATAAATGAATGTTACAATGCAGTGTAAACTTCAACATTTATTTGGTCTAAACGTCAACATTCACATACCAAGTGTAAGCGTTTCACATGCCTATTGTAAATCAGACAAGTGGAATCATAGTACTTTCGTACTACTTAAGTAAAATCCACTAAATGCGCACCTCACTTCTGTAAGGAAAGTTCAACGAAACTTGACAAAACGCTCCACTTCGCAATTTAGGCCGTAGCATATGCTTTCCTTGTATTCACTTGTTTTCTTCCGACCACTGAAGTGTTCCTCCGAGCATTATAGTTGTAGCTTTATTCTGCCAGTCCTGCTGCTTTACGTCATTAGGTCTGGTTCACACGGCAATGGATCGCACGATTGTTTGCAGAATAAATTCAAACGGCAAGCATACAAACGTCACCGTGTCGTGTGAATGGTTTTATGTACAGTTTACGAAACGGCTCATACACACGGATTAATACTGCGGAAAAACGTGCGCTGCATTGCCATGTAAACTAGGCATTGCCCAAGAGATCTTAAGCTTTACTTATTTATCTGTTTATTTTTCTTTCAAACTTTGAGAGCTAATCGAAAAACCTTTATTTGATCAATATCTTACATCTTACTGGTTCCTCTGGAATTAGCTTTGATACAATAATTAATTTGTCTAACAAATCTGCCAAAACTCATACAAGTACCTACTTAATCAAAATCACATTTTTAATATGCATTAATTCCTGTTGCTATATGCTCCAAAAACTTCCATGATTATTAATGTCTATCCAAGTTAATTGAGAAAACATACAAAATTTTAATTACAGCCTGAGACTGATGGTGGATATTTTGTCCTCTTTTGACCTCGACGTCAAACTTGAGTTAAAGTTTTATTTGTATACTTTCCATGATTTCCTTTTTCAGCTCGTTGTTTTTCCTGATTTCTTCTTTTTATTATACTTATGGTTATGCCTTAAGTATTCTCTTCTTATTTTTCTGTCGGGAATAGTTAAAATAAACCTTTATTCAGTCTCGCTGTCTCGGCATGATATCAAAAACCCTGAAGACTTTATAACAGCAATTGACTGCACATTACTCCCTTTGTTGCCAGATGACTTTTCAACAACTCTCTCTCTCTCTTTCTATCTCTTCCTCTCTCTATCTTTCTATCGTGCACTCAAATAATTGGCAACTACTATAGCGAATAAGAGTGACATGCAAGTGTGCAATATCATTCTCAAAGTTTAAAGCTTCGTCCAAGCTATAACTAATTTCAATCGTTCCTTTTTTAATTCTGAATTCCTTTGTTGATTATTTGAAATTTTAAGGGTGCAACCGCACTATAATGGATCTGGTATGGAGCATTATGTGTGCATTGCGCTTTAAAGCTGTCACGACTGTCATCTGACTATTACATGCTATGTGTGGAAAATATAAACCTTTCTAGTTTATAAAAAAAAAAAAACTACAAAGAAATGCCAGTGGTTGGGTGTAATTTATTGCTTCCATGGAGAAAAATGTAAATGTTTTCTTTGTGTTTAGCTTTAGATCACACTTTGCGAAGACTCACTGAAGATTTGTGTATAAAGAGTGTATAATGGGTCATTGGTCTGGAATTTCCGTTTATTGGGGAGTAACAAACTTCTTTCTGGTCTACGGATATTGTACGGATATTATATGTTCACATACATATAGCACATGTACTACGTTACGAAACGTTACGTGCAAAATGTGGCATGTACGGAACATTAAACAGTTTGTCAGTATTAGGTTTCATTTTTAATGAATTTATGAAGGGTGGTTGGCTGTGGGGATAAGAGAGAGAGTTTTGTTTGGAGTAAAAAAAAAAACGCAATAAACTTTCTAAGGAGTAAGTATTATTATAGTACAATTTTATGAAGGACAGGGCATTAGTGTTTGATGTTTACTAATTTGTTTTTGTTTTAGCTAAGGAGATACGATCTGTTTTTTGAAGTATTTTTTTTTTCAAGTATGTAAGTAATTGTGTGGTGTGTGTTTTGTATGTGCAGGGATTTATTTTAGGGTTATATTAAGTACACTTTATTACGCAAATAACTATAAACTGGCAACAGCGTCGAACGTCAACATTCAACAATAACTTCTTATCTTAGCGTCATTACGTCTCTCGACTCAAATATAAGTTTATCGTCATTTTTTTATTAGATTCAACTATTGAATTACTATCTGTGGTGTTTAAAATTCGAATTATAAACGAAGCCGCAAAGAACTCTCCTGGTAATGCCTTCGAAGTCGATCAAACATTTGGAGTACTCCTTTTGCACTCAATATTCAGTCCTTCAAAAACCTGCGATTGTCTGTTCCGAGTAATGTTTTTGGAGGCTTTTTCTGTTCCCTATGTCAAAAAAGAGCATACAGATATATGAAACCTACAAATATGTATGTATATAGACGCTATTGGAAAGATTGAGACCGGTCTCACGTCATTTTCTGGACAAGAGAAGTGAGGACTATGCGACCGGTCTATGTCTATGCAGGTTGTTTTTCATTGTTAAAAGATTTGATCTTTTTGCAAAAAGATAAAATCTGAAGATACGCAAGATCCGAACTTTCTAGAGAGAGATTTAATCTGTATTCACCTTTACATGCAAACATTCTCTTGTCAAACGTCAAATCGAAATTAGACAATTGATTTGTTCTGAATTATTTGTGCCATCAACGTACCTACTACATTTGTATGTGTATAGTATGAGTGAATGTATATAAATTGAATCTACCCAAAAATATACCCAGACATTTCATTCAAGATAATAATTATGAATTTTGAAACACCAGAATTTTCTATAATCATGAAAAATAACAATTCATGAAAATGGAAAAAATGCCGCTGCTAATCACACACTTGCCAAAATTTCTTTCCCACCATTAAAGTTTCCAATGTAACAATTTTGTTTATCACTTCGGCATAATGTCAGCATATAAACTGAGCACAACAAAGATTTTTTTTAAGAAATTCAAACAAATCAAATCATCCGTAAAATTAGCAAAAATGTAAAATTTTTATTTAAAATTTTTTGGTTGCATGCTTCTTAAAATTTGTTTTCAGCCGCAACAAATTTTCTATCTCTTCGACAGTCACATGACAAAACAACACTGAGCACAAAACTCACAACTGAGCACAAAATGGCACAACTTAGAAGATTAAATTGAAGATTTCATCCGTAAAATTAGCAAAATATTTGATTTTTTTTAATATTTACGGAAATCTGAAGCAAAAGTTGGGCACATTACAGTGTAACAGCGCAAAATTTTGTTTAAATTAAATATGGCGGCTTTAATACACGCTTTCCAAAATTTGTTTTCAACCGCAAAAGTTGCAAATGTATGAATTTTATATCTCTTCGTTCGGCACATGACAGCACAAACTGACACAAAAAAGCCCAACTTAGTTTTTTTGGTTAGGAAAATTTAAAATCAGACAAGCTTCACGTGAGGCAACTCATTTTGAAGTTTCTCATTTTTATCTTACTCTCATTTCTTGGAAACAAAAGGAAGGCGAAGGGCCAAGTGCGGCATTATAGGATTTTTTTCTAATTCCTGAAATTTCCTAAATTCCTAAAAATTCTAAAATTCATCTCTAAATCTCTTGCTTTCTAAGAAATAGGAGTGATATGAAGAAGAGAAACGTGAAAATGATAAATGAGTTGACTCACGTGAAGATGATTAAAACAGTGCCTAAAATTTGCTGTGCTTCCAGAACACGGAATTTTTTCCATTCGATGTTGTGTCAATTCGAAATTTTGTCATTTAGAATTTTTTCCATTTCGGGATTTCGTACCCAACCCATCAGAATACCCGTACACTAGAACGAGTGAATCTTTGACACGAATCTTAGATTTAACAAGAATAACCATTTCAGAAGACCATGTTTGATAAACATTTCGAATTTTTCTCAACACAAAACATACACTTTTTTTTTTTAAATCAAGTTGAAAACGAATTGAACAACAAGTACGCTCTACTCAGCTAATCATTTTAATTAATTAGATTTACGTACGTGCTAGAAAGACCAAAGGCGTAATTTTTTCATTATAAAAAGAAAAGAACTAAAAACAGATGTTTACTGATAAAGCTCACAACAAACCTATTAAAAAAAAAATATTACTGTTTTGCAACTTCAAATTAAATTTCATTGGAGGTGACGTGCTGGTAAAAATTTCAATCTATTACTGACAAAAACCATTTAAACTTAACGAAAATAATAATAACAAATAATTGTGTATATACTTCTACAATTATTATTATTCTGCAATTATATTAAGGTCACATTTCAAAAGTAGGTAAAACTACATCAACAAAAAAATTAGTGTCACTATGAGTATGAGTCCCAAACAATAGCACTCAATCATCTAGTTTAAGACTCAACGATTGTTATCACTACACAAAAAAAAAGATATCATGGTTTTATTATCTGAGCATTCTTTATACATTTATTCACATCAGGAGCAAGAGCATTGTAATTGCGTCACATGAGCACGATGCGTGCTGTTCACTAATGGGCCACACTTCAAGCTAATGAAATTTGTCGTTGAGACTTAAAAAGTGACAAAAGTGTCTATTTTCATGTTCAAAGTGCCTTTCGAACAGTGTTAATTTGAATGTCAAAATGACAGGTAAAATGTCAAAAAGTATTTTTTCACTTTTACCTTAAGACATTTATGGGATTTAAGTCATTACAGTTCTCAAAGAATTTTTGACACATAAGGGGTTTGGGTTTGAGAGGAAGCAAATCCTGCGGAAATACTTTCATTCCCTTACTAAGTAAACTGGCATAAACTTTTTCTAGTGAACGACTCGTAAGGATGTTGCTCAATGCTTTGTCTTCTTCTTCTTCCATTTTGTTGCAAATGTCAATGCGTCTAAATTTGCATAAGTGCATGTGTACGTAACATCGTCGTAGAGCGCTGTACTTTGCATACAGAGAAATATTGTCTGCTTATGTACCTACATAATATTGTTGCAAGCCCATTTGAGTTGTGCAAATATAAAAATGCAATGTGCATGGTGTGTACGATGCCCCACATAAACGATTATAACTTATGCACTAGTTAACTCATCTTGGATCTACCAAGAATTATCATTATTGTTGTTGTTATTGTTTTTGTTTTATTGTTGTTAGTTTAAAAGACTAAGGCTTTATGGCTTACCTGGGCGCATCTGCATAACGAAACAACGTCTAAGTATGAAAAAATGCGAAGTAGGATTTCCTTTGGCAGTTGCTTTATAGGTTCATCATCCGATTCAGGTGAACTGAGGAATGTTTGCTGGAAAAGATAAACAAAGAAAAGAAAAATTTATAAATATCATAAGGAACGACGTGCAAATATATACCTACTCGTACATAAATGTTTAAATTAAAGAACACAAAAATGAGAACATGTTATCCATACGGATTTGAATACAAATAATCATTTCAGGAAAATTTGTTTCGAAATTAGATGAACGTACTTATTTGAAAAGGGTGTTCATTTTTAAACAATTTTTTTTTCAAGAGGAAGATTTATGAAAGTTAATCCAAAATATAAATCATGGGTTAAGTGACTATAGGCTGCATATTTAATTTTTGTATGTCGGTGTTACATTTGCATTATTTAAGAATTTGCTATAGCAGTTTGAATAAATGTATAACTGAAGAGAAAAATCTAAGGAAAGTAATTTATTAAAATTCACCCATTGCCACGCCCACTTTTCTTATTTCTTGGAAACGGCGGAAACAATTTGGATGAAGTTTTCAGAGTTATATTTATATAAACGAGGAAAAGTTTGGAAAGTAAAGTAATCGAGTCAAAATGCACCCACTGCAATTATAGATATTTGGGTGAAATTTTTAGAGTTTCTTCTTTTGAGTGAGGTTAAATATAGAAAGTAGGCCGGATCGAAGAAACTGGATGAACTTTAAGAGTTTATTCTTATTAATGTATGTATATACATAAGTGAGACAAAAAATTAAAAAGTGGTTTTATTTAAATTCGCCTTTTCCACGCCCACTTTTTTTGGCACGCTAATTTTTCTTATTTTTTGAATTCATAGAAACAGTTTGAATAAAGTTTTCAGAGATTTTTCTTAGGGACAAGAGGTTTTAGACCCGTTTGCTGATACGAAACTTAAGGATTTATATTCTACTTAAAAGCTTATGTTCTACTTTTTCCTCTGCGTAAACTGTCAAATAAGTGCTTATGTTCTACTTAAATATTTAAGTTTCGTATCGGCAAATGGCCCTTAATGACATCGTTTCCCACTTTTTTATTTCTTTGGTTTTCAGAAATGGCTCCAGCTAGATATACTTTGTGTGATACAATCTGTCCCCTAATTCGTCATCGTCATCTATATTTTGGGTGTTCAGGAATCTATAAGGCATATAAATTATATATCGTTGGAAAGTTTTTTTTTGTGCACAGAAGTGCAGATTGCAAACATTTATTA
Source organism: Dasysyrphus albostriatus (assembly GCA_946251815.1). Taxonomy (NCBI): domain Eukaryota; kingdom Metazoa; phylum Arthropoda; class Insecta; order Diptera; family Syrphidae; genus Dasysyrphus; species Dasysyrphus albostriatus. The sequence goes on from OX276337.1 coordinate 11,373,380, forward strand.
AATAATTACACCACAAAAACTAAAAACAATAAAATAAAATTGCGTAATAAGTGCGAGCAAGAGCGAGAGCGAGCAATTATTTGTTTTTATTTGTGGTAACCTAAATGTGACGTTTCGATTTTTTCCACCCACCAGCACCGACTGGAAAGATAACTGGAATGTCTGATGGCTGCGTTCAGTGTTGCAGAAAACAATAATAAGTGGCTCACACCACGTTTACACGAGCGGATCGAAAGGATCGGATTCAATCCGGATTGAAATTTCGACCCAGGTTTATAACAACAAGCTGGATTGGATCGAGTAATCCTGATTCAATCCCATCCAGGTCTACATGGACCCAAATTCTGATTCAATGCGGATTCAATTCTCCATGTTAACAAGGTATTAATTTTTGTCTACGCAAAAGACAGCTTTTATTGACAAAAAATATTATTAGCTCTCGAGTTTCGAGGGCTTGGACGTTCAAGTAATTTGTAAAACCTTAAACCTTAGTCTTTTTATTTGAATACAAAAGCTTCATTATAATCTCCTCTGGCTTTTGGTTTTATTCTTCAATCAAATTTTCACTAGTTGCAGGGTTAATATCCCCTTTTATCAAAACAGACAAGATTCATTATTTAATAATAAAAAAACAGGTACCAGAAGCAGTACAATAGTGCATGGAGCAGAACATTGTATTTCAAGTCGTCTATTCATTATGCAGTAATCGTGCACTCTAACTAAACGCTGTGAATAATACACATGTGTGTCTCCTTCGCACACTCTGGCGGAACTTTAGGTGGAGTTTTCCATTTAAACAAAAGTAAAGGATTTTTTATTCACTTCACTTCCATTCTAATCAACTCATGGGTTTTTCTTTTCTTTTCTTTTGTTTTAATTTTTTTTTTGTTTATATTTCTCCTGGACATGGGTTTTTTTACGGATTTATAGTGTTAGGTTGGGAAATTTATGTACGAGTATGTAGGTAGGTACCTATATAATGAAATACCTCATCAAAGTGGAAAAACTAATTAGCCCTCAATTATCTACTAAAGCACGAACACAATCACGCGAATAGTGAGTGTGAGACACTTTTAAGCCTACTACACCTGGACTTAAATTGTGCACTTAACTTCAAAGAGCATATTATTCTCGTTTTTGCTCGACATGAAGTAGATGGAGACTCGTTACACAATAGAACTTTGCTGGGACAGGCCTCAATTGACGGTACATGTGATCCGAGAAACGAACCCAGATCCAAGAGTATAATAGTGTTTATATAGAAGAGTATGACACCACACCGGCACATGGTATGGCATAAAACCAGCGTTTTTATTAGGTGAACCTTGAACCCGCATTTTGCTTCATCATAAATAGAGTAGATTCGATTTCACGTGCTTTGAGTAAGATACTTACTTGGCTTGTCGATTGATACATGAAAAATATGACGACGATATCGTCAACGCTCTTGTGCAAACCAAGACATATACCAACACTGCGGTTCACTTAGTTAGAAGCACTTAGATAAAAAAGCGTTGTATTTTTTTTTTCAGTTCAACAGTTAATCACAGTCTGAGATGGTAGATCGTAGTTGATATCACTTAACCACATCTTAAATCAGAGTCTTAGATAGCAGACGTCACCAAATCACAGTCTGAGATAGCAAACGTCAAAAAATTATAATGTGATATAGCAGACGTCACTTAAGTACAGTCTGAGATAACAAAATCGCAGTTTGAGTAGTAAAAGTCACTTAATTATAGTGTGATAAAGAACTTGTAACTAATTTAGTCTTAGTTAGCAGAGTCACTAGATCACAGAGTAAGATGAGTGAGATAGCAAGCTTCAGCAGCAATAGCAGATGTCACTAAATAACATTGTGCAATAGCAGACATCACTAAATCACAGTTAAAGTTAGCAGACGTCACTTAATTACAGTATGATTTAGAAGATGTGACTAAATCAGTCTATCGTCACTAAATTACAGTTCACGATAGCAGACGTCACTAAATCACAGAAATAGCAATTGTCAATAAATCATAATCTGAGAAAACATCAGATCTCACTTAATCACAGTCTGAGAAAGCAGTCACCTATTCACCGTCCGAGATAGCAGATTTCACTAAATCGGTCAATGAAACGCAGTCCACATACTTGGGCTCTTTCTTTTAAGGTTTTTGACAGCAAATTATGGTGGTTTGTGAAAATTTTCAAGAAACAAATAAATTAACAAACACACTGAATAATATATCTGTTCGCGTACCTCCCAAAACTACGAATTTCTACAAATAAAGCCCAAAGTTCTGTCAAAGCTCATACAAAATAAATTAAATTCGTAGTTATCAGAAGTACACGAACAGACCTAATCTCTTTACTTAATTTATCAAATGTTAACGCAATGACAGTTGAATTTTGACAGTTTCGAAATGGGGCGAAATTTAAAATGATACCTCTGATAAATTAAAGAAGAAATTTACATTATTTTTATGGCGATATACGATAGATCTCGTATAGGTAAGATAAGATAGTGTTAATCATTTTTGAAGTTTTATGAAATGAATCATGTTTTGTTTTAATTTAATTTATTTTTTTTTTTAATGTTCCTAACCAATTTAACCGAAGTGTATTTATCTAAGTTTATATAATTTGAGGTATTTTAAGGGGCGGTAAAGTGCGCTGCCTATACATAGCTACATAAATTTAACCCGACGAATCGATTTGTAATTAGAGCTTCTGCTGTCTTCCTTTCGCCATCAGAGCTATATAGCAAAGAACGCGACCAGATAAAATCGATCTGTGCAAATTGCCCTATTTGTTTTACTTTTTTATTATTATTGTTATTATTTGTGGAATGATTGAGACAAGAGTCTTATACACAGCTGTGGTATTTAGTTCTATATTATAATTAAAGTGAGACAAAAATATAAACAAATAAAATTGCATTCGCATCAATCATTTTATTTGGGGTTGAGACGTTAAATTGTTGAGTTTGAGGAGGAGGGCGGATGATATTGGTGAGTTGGTGACAATTTGTTGAGTATATAAAGAGTCTTTTTCATAACCTTGAACAAAAAGTATTACATATTTGAAAACTTTTGTCATAAAAATTGATCAACAAAAATTTACTGTCCCAGATGGACGTGGTTGGAATGAAAAAACATACAGACGTAGGTATACAACTTCACTTAACCCATCCATTATAGACTTTTTTATATTGCAAACTATGATTATTTATTGAACAGTGAATCTTGGGTACCCAAAATCACTTAAGTACATACTTAAAGAAATACTTACACACATGTATACTGTCTGGCAATATTTGACAAAAGATGATCTATGATTGGCTTCTAATGTCTAGACGAGAGACGACGATGATTTTAGAAATGAGGAATCATGTACATATATATCTTAAAGTGATGAGAAACGGGGACTTGAGTATGTTATTTATTTTTATCTTTAAACTTGCTAACATTCTCCAAAGGTTGTGTGTAATTATTATAACCTACTTAGTTAAAAAAATATACATTATTAGGATGGGTTAAATTTAATGAACTTACTTTGATTTTTTTGATACCATGAAAAGTTGGTAGCTTAGGGCTCAAAAAAAATTCTCTAAAAATATCAGCTCAAAACTTAAACATGTAGAGGTCCCTTATCGACATTTTTTTTTCATACAAATTGTATGGGAAAATGTTGGGAGAAGCTTTGGAATTTTATAACTTCTTAATTCTTGAACCTGGAAGAAATTCGTTGACATTTTTGAATAGAACATTGAATGTTCTAAAAAGGGTGAACATCAAAAATTAGATAGGAGTTACGTTTAGAAGATATTACCTAAGTGCTTAAAGTTGTTGATATTTCACTATCATTTAAATCAATTATAGGCTGAATATTATTTAATAACACTGGTCATCAAAACATGCTTTTCTTTAGGTTTTAGGTGTCTGAAACTCGATTCTGAAGTCAAAAATATTCCATCGGATCAAGTTTTTGAGATTTACCCGTTAGAAAATAAAAAATTGATTGATTGATGAATTGTTTTTGATTTTGATCTTTTTATGAACATTTAGTTTTCTATTCAAAAATGTCATCGAATTTTTTCCACGTTAAAAGGCTAAGAAGTTATAAATTTCCAAATTTTCTCCCATACAATTTGCATGGAAATAACAAAATGGCGATGAGGGACCTCTAAACGATAAAATTTTGATTTCTTAGAGAATTTTATTTTAGCCCCAAGCTACCAACTACCAATGATTTAATGCAGCTTTTTATGCTTGGATGGTTCAATTCATAATCTTGGTAGCAAGCTAATTACGGCACAAGATTTTATATTTATTTATATTTATTTATATTTATTTATAATGATAGTAAATTTGACAACTGACAGATGATTGATGACAGAACAAGGCTCGCAAATTGTAACTATCAATATAAATTATATTTTATTTCAAAATAAATTGTAGCCTTTTAGCAAAACACCCTTTATACGATACATAGCTGATATATGAAACATACATACATATGTTGTATAAGCCTTGTTCATTTTTATATTTGCTTAAAAAAAAGTAGCATGTCAAATACAACAACAATACGAAATTATACCTAACTGTTGTTATATTTAAGATACTTTTTATTTAATCGGAGATATAATAGCACTTAAAACACGGCTATTTTTAAACCCATTTTAAGCAATGTCTAACTTTAGACACTTGTCTAACTCCAAAACCTTATTTATAAATATTTTGCACTGATTGGCTAACTTGGACAATTAAATTTGTTGTCTAAATCTTTTTTTAAAGTAAACACGTGCATTAAACAAAAGGTAAGGCGAAAGTTTCTAGTTTACTTGCAATAATTCCCCTATAACACGATGATTCGAAGGTGAAATTAGATCTTCTTTCGTTTTCCCACTCAGAAAAATATAAAGAATAAAAGTAACTTTCTTGCGACCATACCTATAGCCGTTGTTTTTTTTTAAATGGCTGATGCATTTTATTAACATACAAAATGCAAGTCTGAAAACGTTGTCGCTGTTACAATTCACATGCCACATCTATTCATCGACAAGAAATTACAAAAACAACAACATAGCAAAGTAAAAAAAAATTGACTTTTAACTAGACCAGACTCTAAAAACAATCACAGTCGTATTTAATAGATTTTCTTAGAACACGCTTAGGCCAAGCTATTCAATGCCTAAATAGTTAATCTGTATCGGCATTTATAAACACCTTTCAACAGTTGTCTAAATACGACCTCATTTACTCAGTGACATCCCTGTTTTCGTTCATTTTTGAATGAATTAATGAATTTCAGTAGGCTTTTGGGCACGTTCATTAGCTTTTCAGCCATTTCATAACTGGAAAACAAGAAATATTTGCCGTCCTTGTTTTTTGAACGAGTCTACTTTTAAAAAAAATTTTGGTCAACAAATTTTAGTGGCTAAGTTAGCCACGGGGTGCAAAATGTTTATAAATAATATTTTGGAGTTGGACAAGTGTCTAAACTTAAACTTTGCTCCGAATGGGTTTATAAATACCCACTGGCAATTCCTCGTCAATCAGCGTATACATTTTTTTAGAAGGTGAATTTTATTTTGATACCATTTTTAAAATCTGCTTTCTATTTTTTTCAAAACTAATCTATCAAAAAAAATACAATTTACTAGAGCTAAACAAATCCCAACAAAGCGTAGTGAGATGACAAACCCAAGTATTGATATTCTTGGTGCTTCTATTGTTAAGGTTGTTTTCGAATTTTGTTTTGCCCATTATTTTCTTTCACTAATCTTTTTTTTGTTTATCGAAGGTACATTTTTTGTCAACTATTTAGGTCAAATAACTTATTAACATTTTATCATTTCAATTATTTATAAAGAAAAAAATTATTTAAACTGCCAACATTGTAAAAATCGTTGGGGGATGTAGCTCAGTGGTAGAGCGCTCGCTTCGCATGTGAGAAGTCCCGGGTTCAAACCCCGGCATCTCCAAAAAAAGAAATATTATTTTTTTGGTAATTCTTAATTATTTGATAAATATCAATTTAAAAAATTAAATTAAAATGATTATTATTAAAAAAAATTATGTTGTAAAGCAGCATTAAAGGCTATTGAATATAAAAAGGAACAACAATTACGTGCAAGGGTTTTTGTTATTGAATATGTTTGTTCCGCCCATTAGCATGGTTAAACCGAAAATGTTACTAAAGAAACCCATACATTTCTGAGAGAATGGTCATGCTGCCCAGTTTACAATATTTTCTGTTCAACTAGGAAACTTTTCAAACTTTTTGTTCAAAAACCATATTTTCTATCGATATGGATGGTTTAAAATTTTTATAAAAATTATTTAAGCAGAAAAAGTTAACAAAAACAAACATAAAAAAATCAAACAATCACAGACTTTTCTATATACTGCGCATAACTTTTTCTGAGCAAATAAAGGCTGAAGGCATACTTAAAAAAAAGGTGGAAATCTTAAATATGACATGTTCAAAAGGAGTTTTATTCAAAATTGAGAGTTGTTTTGGCACCTCATATATGGGAAATATGATTTTTGAGAATGCCATCTAATTGGTCAGTAATTGGTCACAATTGGTCAACTTGACCTGGAAATTGGTCAGCCCTAGATAACTTGTACTAAAGGCTTAAAGTTTCTCAAGGCCACGCGTGATTTCTGGCACCTAATTTATGGGAAATTTGCAAAACTGGTTTACAAACTGAAAGATCTCTTGATCTATATAAAAGATCAGCTTGTTTTAGAAATTGGTCAGTCAGAGATTTTTTTAAAATGAATTTTTAATTTACAGTTCAAGGTCATTGCGATTTTTGGCACCTCATTTGGGTAATTTAAAAAAAAAAATTATACTCACGGATAGGTAAATCATCATTATAAAAGGTCAGTTAGTTTCAGTAATTGGTCTCTTTTTGTGACCTTGAAATGAATTTTGAAAATTCATAGAAAAAAACTATGGCTGGCCAATTACTGTTAATAGTTGACCTTTTATCACGACCTAGAGATCTTTCGGATGGTATATTTTTTTGTAAACTTCCCTTAAATGAGGTGCCAGCAATCGCGCGTGACCTTGAGTGACCTTGAGAAACTTTAAGTCTTTATTACAAGTTATTTAGGGCTGACCGATTTCTAGGACTAGTTGACCTATTCTGACCAATTAGATGGAATTCTAAAATATAAAATTCCCCATATATGAGGTGCCAAAGGGCCAGAGCCTGTATTAAGCCATTCCAACTTTACCATTTCTTTTCGCAGTTTTGCCCAGATATCCGGATTTTGGGACTACATGACAAGTCTTACATTAAGCGGCCATATCTGCCTATTTTGAATAGAAACGATTTTTTCATTGTAAGACCTTAAGCCTCTACTTTATTTTGTATGAGCATGTGTTGAGACTTAGTCTTGCTCCAAATCTATCTATCTGATTGTTTCGATTTTTGCTTTTTGTTTTTCTTAAAATTTTTGAATCCATCCATTTCAACAGGAAATTTAATTTCGAACAAAAGGTTTTAAGATTTAAATTTCCAAAACAGAGTTATACCAAACTAGGTAGGTTATGCGATATTCTCGATTTTAGCACTTTTCATCCTCGGACTAATCGCCTAGAAGATATCACCATTTCAAAAATTATAAAATGACAAACATTTAGGTTTTAAGCTCATAATTCATAAACGGTAAATGCTATCGAAAGCAACTTTAGGCAGAATAAGTGAATATAATGTGTGTTTTTTTTTTCTTGTCCGAATGGGCTTGGATGAAAAAAACGATGTTAAATGCAACAACAACAAAGCCCAGTGAATTATCGAGGCTAAGCTTTAGACCAGATAAAAACTGTGTTACCGACACGAATTTCATTCTTGTTATCCATAGTTTGTTTGAAAACTCCTTTTTTTTCTCTGATGGCGTCGCTAAGTCCCGGTGTCGTTTTTTTGTCCGATTCCCCATAATTTCATATTATAATTTTAAAAATTTCGTCAAACGTCATAAATTGCTAACGAAATATTCAAAAAAAAATTATTTATGCTCAATTTATAGATTATGTACATACATACATATTATGTAGTAGGTATTGTCAACAAAAAATATGGCAACACTTTTTTCCGTACGAGCGAACAGTTCCAAGATATTGAGACTTTAAAAATAATTCAAATAATAAACTAAATTAAAATATAAATTTTCCTGGAACATCATACGATACGATGCAACGCAACGCAATTTAGTTTAAATTTTATTTTAAGCCCAATTTTACAGCCGCAATATCACTCTTATAATTCATTCACATAATGGCTCATAAAAAATACATGACGGAAGTGTTGTTAGCAACTTATAAATAATATCTCCATTAAAACAAAACAAAAAAATACAGACTATAAAAACGAACAAAAAAAAAACAAACAAACAATTGCAATGCACTAAAACTCAAATGACATGTGCTTATAGTTACTTAAAATATATATTTTTTTTTATAACTTATATAAAATAACTTAATTTTAAAAAAATTGTGCAAGAAACCGTCACGACGAATTTTTGGAATTATGTCCTGTTGTGTAATCAGTGTGCTGGACGTGTTTCGTTATTTATATTTATTTGCTCTTACGGATATGTCGACTTTTTATGCAAGATTGCATAATCATCGCATTTGCCGCCTTAAAACTTTAATTAAAAATCAAAGCTAAGTGTAATGCATCAAAATTTACCTTTATCCGTATTTAATTTAAAATATTACGACAGTATTCTTACTTTCTCCAAAACGATGTAAAGTTTTGTTCTACTGTTGCATGAGATATAAGACAAGAACACCATTGGACTTCTTGCTACGAAAGTTGTACTAACTTAAAAAGTTTTCATACGTTTTCATAACTTTGAGAATATCGGATTTGTTGAACGCACCCTTAATTAAAACAAAATGATAGTTCAACGAAACCAAACAAAATCGACTGGAAATGGCCCATCTAAATATTACGTTATGAAGAACTGAAAATGTCAAAATAAATGTAACGTCAAAATTCATTAGACATGTTCAGAGAAATTAGATCCCAGACAGAGACGTTAGAAAATTTTCCGCCGTCTAAAAGTAAGCAATTTGATGCAAACATTTTTTTCTTCAGTTATTTGACAACAAAACTGAGAAAATTTTCTGGGCAATTTTGCAGACGAGACTGTTGTCGTTTTCATTTGAACTTTCGGAGTACTCCTTTTTAGCACTCGATTTTCACTTCTATTACTTCAAATGACTTCGATTAGCTCTAACGAATAATGTTTTTGGAGCTTTTTTTTTTACCGATTTCAAAAGAAATACATAGATTTTGGTCGTTTTCGATTAGACGTTCGAAGTACTCTTTTTCTACTCCATTTTTACTCTAACTACTACAAAAACCTTCGATAGCCTGTTCGGAGTACTGTTTTGTGAGTCTTTTTCTGTTCCCGATTTCAAAATGGAGTAGATTTGGAATACACGCATACATATACAACTTTTCGTCGGATTACTTGTCAAAAGTGATAAATATTTAAAGAAGCCATTTTGTAAAATGGCGTTAATCGTGTGTGTGTAAATTTATGTTTTCATATTCGATTGGAATCAAAAAGGAGTAGAACAGTTCGAAAATCCAATCAAAAACGACATTAAAAAACAAGCATCCAAAAATAATTTTCTTGCCGGATTAGGTACCTACTTGTCAAAAGTCATAAATACTTGGAGAGGCCATTTTTGTTAAAGGGCGTCAGTTGATAGTGTATGTGTGCGTATATTTGACAGCATGTTTTCATTTTCGTTTTGGAATCAAAAAGAAGTGAAACAGTCAGAAAATTCAATCAAAAATGACCTAAGATCTTATTTTTCTGAATATTTTTGGGAGATGATTAAATAAATAAAAATATAAATTATGTCCAAAAAAATGCTTCCTAAGATTCAAAGTGTGCTGTTTATTTTTATATGAAATATGGCAAGAGTACGATAACTAATGCGTGTACGGTGCAAACATCAAACTAGTTTTATTTAATCTAAACTGAGATAATTCGTTGGTGGAAATATAGCATAATATCTGCAAGAGTGGCATTGATTGAGGACGAGCGTTGGAGCCGAAGACGGCATTGAAGTATTTTTTGCCTTGATTCCTTTTTGCTGGTCGCACAAAAATCTTGGTTCATCGACTTTTGTTTGACTGACAAAAAGCTAAGGAGGAGCTTCAAATTTATAAAACAAAGTGTTATCTACTTCTAGCCCCGGTGTCCTCTACCTGCAAATAATTGTAGGTGTGTACCGAATATCGATAACTGTAGGTAAGATGATTTTTCTTATTGTTGCTAAGACGAGATTAAAATCCTCGGGCGTTGGTTTAAAAAAAATTCCTCAAATTTACGGTTGAAACTTTAAACTACATTACCACCTAACATCTGAGATTTATTAAGATTTACCTCAAATCTTCTTCAAATCTCGAGGATTTACCATACAAATTTATTTTGTAAATCTTGAAAATCAGAAATTAATCTTGCTAAATATTCCTAGGACAAATACTTTTACGAAACGAACTAACCTATTCTTAAAGGGCGCTGAAGGGTTCACTCATGGCTGAATTCAGTCCTTTTCACATGAAACATTCTATCTCTTTTTCCACTTCATAAAAAAATGAAACACCATTTGCATTTTTAAAGGGGCTGTCAAAATAAATCTTTTTGTGTGGTGGAAACACCAAATAGATTTATTAAATCTGAACTGAAATAAATCTTAGGTGGAAATATAGCATTAAATCAAAAATAAACGCAATGATACCATTTGTGGCTGAAATTAAAATATTATATGCAAAGTAACGTGTATATTATAGACTCCAACTAATTGGTCTGATAAAACAAAATTTTGCTTTATAACCACATACATGTATAAGTACCTATAGATACCTGCTATAACCTAGCTACTTCGTATTAATAACAATCTCACCGCAACCACAACGTGTTTCGATTTTTATTTTCCACCAAAAACCAATTTGAATGCATTTTTTGTTTACAATTTGATATCACCGTCACATTTTCTGTAATCATTATTATTTAGTTCGTAACCGATAAAAATAATAACAAATAATCTTTTTGACCAGAGTCACATTTCCTATTTTCCGGTTAATACCTACTCGTTGAGCTCGAAAATATTTAAAATACAAAAAAAAGAGTTCACTATCTTCTATAATAATAAAGTATGTACCTACACCTACAATGTAGATGGTAAAAAAAATATTCCCATAGGGGAGTAGGTATTAAGTGAGAAAAATAAAGATAATAATAAATAAATATAAAGTAATAAAGATAGTCACGTTGGTTGTTATATAGAGTTGTAAAATCAAAGGAGAACACATTTCATATTGTCCGTCGTATATACCGTAACCGTTGTTCAACACACAAAGGAGAACAAAGAAATAATCAGAATCACAGGCAGCCAGAAAGTGAAATATTTATACAAATGAAAATAGAAAGAGAGAGGGTGGATATGGCAGACATCTTTTCATCAACAGGAAATGCATAATAATCCCGGTGAAAAAGAGACTACACAAAGGAATCAATATGTACATGCACAGATGCACACACCACACACACCTATTTGCGACCAAATCGACGGACGATACGAGAGACGACAACGAAAATGATTAAATTAAATTTGTTTAATAATAAAATAAAAATAAATTAAATAATTATTTTTATATTTACAGGTACTATTTCCTCCTCCATCGAATCGTCATCCATTTTTGTTGATTTTATTAATGAGGAGCTCCTTTGCTTTGCCGATGATGTTGCTAATGTTGCACTTGTGATATTTAATGTTGCAATTGGTATTGCAGCTGCTCGTTGTGCTGAGGATTTTATTAAATTTGTTGCTGTTGCAGTTGATGGCGTTGCTATTGTTGTCTGTCGCAGATATTTTTCAATTTTATTATTATTATTACCGTTAGTGTTGTTGTTGTTGTTGTTGGTGCTGCTGCTGTTATTGCTGCTGCTGCCACTGCTGCCGCAAAACAGCTCGCTATCAAGGTGTGAATTATTTTTGATAAACATTTATTTATTTTCAACACAAAGACCACACCACAATGAAGAGAATAAGATGGATAAGAAAAAAACCGTTAATAATAATATATCACACGAAAAAACGGTGATTGTTTTTTTTTTGTATCACAAAATGGCTTCGTTAATAACTTTTTTGCAATTTGTTATATCGTACAAAATTATCGATAACACTAGATAGAGATAGAGAAGAGGAACCGATGCGATATGCCGGTAAGTGAAATCGAAACTGACACTTAAGCTTTGTTTGCACTAACGAAGAAGCCGGCGAGTGCGAACAAAATTTATTTACCACGCACCACACACTTTCGCAAAGGTTTTTTGTTGTTGTTGTTGATTAAATGTTTTATTTATTTTCATACACAACTTAATTTAATCCTTTTGTTAAATTAAGTTCCTTTCTTTTGGTCTTCGTTTATTTATATTATATCTTGAATGTTGTCCTTCTTGGTTAGATGGTGAATTAAATAATGATGCTGGCACTGATGTTGCTAGGTTCTGTTCAACGATGATGACGTTGTTGTTGTTGTTATCGTTGGTGTTGTTATCTGTTGCAGCAATGTGAATGCCCCTTTAGTTGAATAAGAAGAAGAAAAAAAAGAAGAATTCACTAAATATTCTCTGGTGGTTTGATGATTGATTCGTTTTTTTTTTTTAATTGTATTTGTTGTGAAATGATAATGCGATGATGATGGTAATGAGATGACGACGATGAAGATGATGATGATGTTGCTTGATTACTGATGAGGAAGAGACACACAATGTTCCGCACAAAAATTACATAAAAATCCAACAAATTGTGTCGATTGAGTTTTATAAAGTTATTACCCCCACGGGGAGGACTGAACTCGCTACCGAAACCCTACACAAAAAATTTCTGTTGTATATTTCGATCGAAAAGTGAATGAACGACGAATAAAAAAGAAACGAAAAACGAAAATACGGATGAAAATTTGAGAGAACAAAAATAAAATCTCTAAAATTAAACAACAACAAAAATAAAATAAAAAAAACGAAAAAAAGAGGAACAACCGAATAACAATAACAAATTCAAAACGACCGACCAACAGAGTTATTACGCGAGTAAAATATGCACTTAGCATCAAGTCGTAATCGTAATATCGATATCGAAAGTATCTTTTTGGCGATAGCGACAACTACTCACTCTGTGTTTGTCTTGTGCAGTTTGCTGTGCAAAAAAATCTTTTTAAGATAGATTAGGAGGTAATAAAATATCTAGAAAGTGCAGCACCCAACACCCTCCGTTGTTGGTTGGGTTGTGACTTAAGATAGACCAGCAGAGATACACTTGTCGTTGCTTCGCTTGGTATAGTTGTCGTTGTTGTCGTCGTCGACTTCAACCGACTAACTGGAGACTTTCACGTTGTCTTGTCTCACACTAGACGTTCGTTCTTTTCATAATATTCGCAATATCACAAGAAGGAACCAAAGCAACGACTTATAAATTCTCTATATTGAGTTCAATGCCATTTCTTTATATTTTTTGTTATTCATTTTTTTTTATTTTCTGTTCCAGCTCTAAACTAACAGTCCAAAAGATACCCACAAACAGAGTTGGAGATAGACGTGAGAATTTGTATACTTTTTTCTTTTCTATTTTTGGTTTTAGTTGCTATTTTCTTGAGTTCCTTGAATTTTATTATAAATATATGCATCTATATATAGAGATAGGTAGAGGAGGTACTACGAACGAGTATTAAGAACTCTTTGTGAAGTAGGAAATTAAACATGAGTGTAGGTACATATATAAAAGAGCAGACAACAGTGGGTATACAGTAAGATTGAGTAATACCCTATTCCTTGTTTTCAGTGAATGAAAAAGAAATATGGACAAAGGAAATTTTTTGTGACTAAGGATATTTAGGAGTATGATGGTGGAAATAATAAAGTACTTCATGTTTAGCATCAGAAAGTTAAAATTTTATATAAAGTTACATTTGAGTGTTTGGTATGAGTTCGTTTATATGCATTTTGAAACAAAGGATATTCTAAACCATAAACATTTAAGGGGAAAAATCATTGTCTCCTTGATGTATTTAAATAAGACGGTATATGTTGTATGGTTTATTTACATGATCGATGTTATTCACTAATAACCTACGCCAACATTGTCGAAAATAAATATTTTCTGGATATAATTTGTGATTGATCTTACAGTTTAAGTGGTATACTGTCAAGTGAATACTTTCATATAATACTGTGCAAAAGTCATTGCCCCGAGACAGGGCGTTGAAAGTCGTTTGAAAATGAAGAGGATGGTAGGTTTAAGTGAAATTCTTCATACCTACAGCCCGAAATCTAATTTAACGATAAGAGAAGAACCATTTTTGTATTTGTCATTTTTCATCTGATTTCAAATTTGCAAATTTGGTAAGTCAAAATAAAAACCTGAAATGCATTGAATACATATTGAAAAATTGCAATTCCAGGCATCCAAAATTTACACTAAATACACCTTAAATATGGCGACAGAGTAGTTTTTTGATAACTTATTTTCAACTCGCGCTACACCATTAGATGTGTTCCCAACAAAATTTCAAACAGTTTTAACCGCCAGATTTAGTGCAAACCCTTCATATAAGTGAAATATTGTACTGGTCCGCACTAAAAATGACTAAACTCGAAGGTCTGAATTTATTTTAAACCAACTAAGGAACAGGGGTATTGTGGACGTTGTTTCCTACATGAATGAGCGATTTTAGAGACAGCTTGCGGTTGAGCGATTCCTTTAGCTACACCTATGTACATCCCATTTTGTTGAATGAGGTTAATTTAAAATTGAGTATCAGTGACATTAGGAATTGCAAAAACAGCTGTCATAGAAATTGAATACCTACATATATAAGCCTGATTACACGATTCGTTTTTTCGGACTTTCGTATTTCGTCTTTTTGACACATTTGGTGAGGGCTGTTGAAATGTAGAAGGAATGTAAAAAAACGAAAGCACGTATGAAAATTTTAAGATTTTTTCTGCTTGAACTTTGACGTTTATGATAATAAATATCATATAAACTTTTAATAATGAGCTTTAAAATTGTTTTTCGTGATTAAATAGATATAAATTTGAACAGGAAGTGATTTAAAAATATTTTTAATTATTATTACTGTATATTTTCCAAAAAAATAAACTTCATATTTTTTTAACGTTATAAAAACGAATGCACTTTTTTGGTTGTGCGTAATCACGAAGGTGCGTACCTGTCAAAAAGACGAAAAACGAAACGAACCAAAACACGAATCGTGGAACCAAGCTCTAATAGGTTCGTTCTTTGAAGTTTACACAGGGTTGACGGTTGACCTAGGTTTTCTTGACAACCCCAAGAAAAATCAATAGGGTGTTCACATTATACTGAAAACTTGAATTCTTTTCTTACTTTTTGGTATTTACATCTTGCTCCCACTCCTTCAGTGAAGGAGTTCACATTGGGAAGAAACAGTATTTTTTTTTTAATTTTCAGTATTTACACCTCGCTCCCACTCCCTGAAGGGAGATGTGAATACTGAAACGTTAATAAAAATCCAGTTTTTCAGTCCGACGTGAACACCGTCCAAAAAAGACCTAAGGATGACATTAGTAAGAAGCAAGAATTTATGAGATCTGATAATTAAAACTTAAAATTTAATTTAAATTGAATAAAAATGTCCATTTTCTATTTCTTGTTTGTTATTTAGCAAAGTGTTTGTATGATTTTTTTTTATTATACGATTCTTTTATGAAAAAAAACTTAAAATTATTAAAATTCACAACTTGTCATTTGTTTAAATCTGGCATTAGTACAAAGTTTCGTTCGTGGAACTCTACGCAAGGTTGACTCAAGTTTTATTAGCCACGAGAGTTCTCAGAAAAACCTGGTGTTTTCTTTAAACTTTAAATTCAAAATCTCATAAAAACAAACCACGCATTTTCTCTTTTCTGTTGCTATCGGTCGTTTTTTGACTAAAGTTGTGTATTCTATTTCTATCTTTATTTCAAAAACAACAATAATGAACGCTTCACAGCTCTTGTCACTTTGACAGTATGTTCGATACCTAACTCGACTCGATCTAGAAAAAAAAAAATAGATCTACTTCAGGGCGTGTTTAGGATGACCCCAGGTTTTAAAAAATACAGAGTTTGCTGGCTTGAGTGAGTTCCGGTTTTTCAAAAAACAATTTGTGGCGTTCCCATGGTGTTTTAAGGGTTAAACAAACAGAGCTTATGTTTTCGTCTAAAATAACATTTCTGAGGGTAGCGCTACTTTTCCTGAAAATAAAACTAAAAGAATTGATAAACGTGTATGTTGACAATAACACGTCTAGACGACACGCCAACAAAAGTCAACGCATTGAATATTTGCGTTAACCATCATCTCTTACTTAGGGGTACTACATTTTTACTTGAGCTAATTTTGCGGTAATTTTGCAGATCACAGAAAAAGTGTCATCATCTTCAAATTTGGTAATTTAGTTTGACAGCTTCATTTCATTCATTTTTCATAGATTGAGTTTTGACATTATCGAGTTGCTCTTCTTGAGAAACTACTAATCCATGTAAAAACCATATTTAAATCTTCGTTAGCACACCATGTTTAAATAGAATTCACAAGCAAAATTTGGTACTCGAACATACCCACTTATTATTGTTATACCATCAACCACTTCTTTAAGGCTCTCAATCAATAAAATGTCAACTTTGATACCAACAGAAGTTTAAAGTCTATATTTGTGCAAGTCAATTTAAATATATTATATGTATATGAACATGAAGCTAGGTACCTACATTTATGTCCTTTGTTCGATTGACCTTTTAAAAGACATTTTCCCGTACTTGCGAGCTCACATTAATGTTTGTGTTAATTAAACCGGTTTCTTATTACCTCCAGCTTATGGATAAACAAACAGTAAATTAAAATTTAATACTAGTTTACTTATACAGTCTACTATCTAGGCAGGTACCATTTATATAAATGAAGTAGACACAGTCTGTGGGACTGGGTCTGAGACTGAGACTGGGTAGGTTGTGTTACACCATTTCCTTAAAAATTTAATTCACTAACCTACCCTCTCTTTAAAAATTGTCTTCAAGCAAACATGGCAACTCTCCAGTGTTTCATTACAAAAAAACAAAAATAAAAAAATAAAAATATATAAAATTAAAAATAAAAACAGAAGCAAGTGCTCACAATTACCGTAAATATTGAGTTAAAGGTACAAGAGTACCAGTAGGTAGGTAGAAGTAGATAGGTATATCAACGAAAAGCAAATACCAACACAGACTCCGGGGAGGTTGGTTCATTTGGTTCTCGTAGTATGTATGGATCTCGTAGCTGCCTCTTGGCTTGGCATGCTGCTCTGTTCTGTACTCCAACAATATTTTCCTCTTTGGTTGCATTCCTCCGTGCTGTCTGTCTCGACAATTCATATGCTTTTTTTTCTATTGGTTTAGTATTTACCTACCCCCCGTCCATCAGCGCAAGAACCCATACTCTCTGCATGAGGTTATGAGGGAAGGTACGTACAGCAAGTACTGTGTAGTATTTTCAACTTAAGTAGTTTTCTTCAACTTTTTCTGTCGTAATTTTTTTTTTTACAATTTGTTTTTGTATTTCGGTATACACCACCAACACATTCAACACGGCCACACTTGCCACCGCCAAACCGTGCTGTGTGTGCACAACAAAGAAACTCACTGAAGTAATAGTGATAGTGGTATCTGGTATGTTTGTACCTTATTCTCACTGTAAGTGATTTAGTTTTTTCACCTAATATTTTTTTTTATTTAACAAAGACAAATAATGGTAGAGAGAGACCTTATTTAAAAATGTTTAAAAATAGTTTGGATATAATTCCTGCGCTTTATTATAAACTGATTTTGTTATTGGCTAGTTAATTTAATTATTTCGCTTGACAATATTTTTTAACGTTTTTTTTAACAATTTCTTTCTACAAAAACAATTTAAGGTAAACAAAAAACATCTTTTTATGTCTTCTGTTTCTGAGCGTCTTTTTAACGAAAAACCACTTTTGTCGACAAGCTTTCCAGAAGGTATGTAAAGTCAGAACCCTGACTTCAAAATTCCATCGTTTGTCAATATTTGGCTAGCCATTAAAATCTTTTATCCATCCCCAGGAAACAGCAATATTTATATATTTTTTTTTTATAGCAAACTTCGAAAATAAAAAAAAAAATCTCTAGCATCTCCAAATCAAATCAAAAACAGGGCAAATAGTGTTCGTTTGTTCATCAGCTTAATATGAAAATCCATGACAAAAATATTATTATGCAGGTAAAACCAAAAGGTTACGTTGATCGTTAAGCCTAGTACGCAGATCGAGCTAAAATTTCGCTCCCATACAAAATTCTCTCCAAAATTAAGCCGAGCTAAAATTCAGCCAAGCATTTTAGCCGAGAGGTACGCAGCTCCAGCTAAATAATCAAATTTTTGTTTCTTACTGTACGGGACCTATCTGTCAAAATTTAGCGCATGAAATAATTGTGCGGCACATTAATTCTTGAGCTAAATTGTGGCATGTTTTTATTTTTGTAAGATTTATTTGAGCTTTAAATTATGAAAATGAAAATTGAGAACGAGAAATATGCAAAGACAAACGATATATTAATGCCAAAGGGAAAATCTATTTTATTTGGTTCAATTCACTTAAAAACTTGGAAAGAAAAATTCTTTAAATTTGCTGAATATAATTTCTTTTCAGAGAACAGCTATTTTTTTTAATGTAATCTCCACAAAAATCTTGTGTCAAAATTTAGCTAGGAGTTTAGCTGGTGTAAACGAGGCCCTAGAAAATTTAAGTTCGATGCTTGCAAGGGTGTAGCAAGGGTAATTATCTTTTGCCTAGCGAGACAACAAAAAAAAACAAATAAAAAGTTGTCTCGACGGGGATTCGATCCTGAGATCTTCCGATTAACAGTCCAACACTCTAGCTGCTGAGCTTTTTCGCAATACAGTTATGTAATGTTGAAAGTGAAAAAGTATATAAATACTTACGTTAATTTTTCTGATTATTGTATGATGGGCATAAAATATTTTTTTTAGGGTATTTGTGATGGGATAAAAAGACTCATTCACCAAGATTTTTCTAACGAGGGCCTCACTAGTATTTGACAAGTTTTCCTTGTCTAGATTGCCCCTACCGAAGCCTTTCCAGGGCCTTGACTAAACTTTATAAAAACTTCAATTTTTCCAGGCGGGTAGCGTATAGGACTGATAGACAGAAGATTCTTGGGTCAAATCTTAGATAAGGCAGTGGACACGTTGTGCGTCCGTCATGACGAAACTTCAATATTCACACAGTAACGGTGTACGAATGTCAAAATAATCGATAATGATAGGAAACCCCTTAGTTAGTAATTTATAAACTAAAAATGAATAGAAAAAAAATGGATCGAAGATTACATTTTTTTTTAATTTTGAAATCGACGTTATAATTTATTTTTTCAAACCTTGCACTTTGCGGTTTTCAGCACTTTCAAAATAACACAATTTTACCATAGATTTTAATTGGAAATATATCAAAAAAAATTTGTTTTCACTTTTCTCACTATTGTCACAGCCGATTCAAATCTATTTTTTTTTTTATAAAAAAGATTCTTGAAAGTTTGAACCATAATTATTGTTTTTCGATACTTTCTCTTTCGAAACTTTGTCCTTTTGAAACTTTGATTTTTCGATGATAAATAGTAAGTGCCTTATTACCCGACGACCTATGAGTCATGACTTTTGTTTTTTTTTTTTTTTATTTTAAATGAGTGCTCGTACATTATGTATATTATCTAAAACTCGCATCGTTTAGCGTGGAAAGAAATTGAGCTACTTATTAATATATGAGCTACTTATTATTATTTTCTGGCAGCACTAAATGCTGCCATCGGACATTTCAATAATCTTTCAAGTCAGTGCTGGAAAATTGGTTGCTTGGTGTGTGTAAAAAATCGAAAAGTCAAATTTAGGTTCAACAAATAAATACTTGGTTTCGCTCCCGCTCGCACTTATTATGCAATTTTCTTTTATTTATTTTTTTAGTTTCTGTGCAAATTTTGACAATAAAATGTTGTGAATAATACAACAATATTTACAATATATGTTTCAAAAGCAAAATTGCTTTTGTTTTTGCAGTATTTGTCGCGATTTTTCACTATTTTTGGGGATATATTTAATTGAATTGAGAATATTTTTTCTTAATTGAAAAAAGCTCTTAAAGCTTGGGGCCAGTTTGCATACTCAAACCAAAATGAAAAAAAGCCCTAAGAAAATGAAAAATGACCCAAACCGTAAAAATAAATGAGTACTTCTTTCTTTTTGGGGCTTTTTTTTTTATAAATTTGGGGCCATTTTTGCATTCTGAAAATGGGGCCATATTTCATTCTCAAAAAAGACGCATTTTCGAGCCCATTTTTCTTTTGTTATTTGTGGCCAAATTTCATGTAGCCGAAAAATAAAAATGATAGTGATTTTTTGGCTTTGAATTCTATTAAACGATAAACATTTAGATGTCTCATACATGCATTCTACCTCTAAAAACTAAAATTTTGACAGTCTGAATGGCAATGATTCGATCAAACTTTATATGTATCTTCTGTCAAAAAGCATCAAAATATAAAAAAGCGATAATTGAAAATCCTTTTAAGTATTTAGACTTATTTTGTAATTTTCCCTCTATTGGATATGCGAACCTTCTTCAAAAGCACCTAGTTTATGTCTAAAGAACTACGAATATAAAAAATTCTTGAATGGCATTTTTTGTGGCAAGGGATTTAAATTCATTACCCTAAATTATAGAAAAACCTATATGTTAAAACCTATTTTCAACTTTCTTTCTTAAACAGAATTTCTTGCTTGACGCCCTCCTAGAGTCTAGACTATCGTTTACAAAATGGAATTTTTAATTTTCAATAATCCTCTAAAAAGTGGGCGTGGTGAAAAACTGTGTATGACAAGTAAATATAGGTATTTCTTGACGTTTTATGCTTGGTATCTTTTTTCTTAAGAAAACGAAACTTGCCTCTGAAGTTGGCTTGGCAAACATTTTGCAACATGCTTTTCCTTTTTATTTCATACAAATTAGTTTAAAAAAACAACATTTTATAGAAGACATAATTCAAATCTTATTATCTACAACGTTTCTGAAGAACAAACCCCTCATTTATATGAACTTTGACGATTAGATGTCTTATTTTAAAAAGTGGGCGTGTAAGTGGGTGTAATGTTCAATGATGATGTCTTATGATATCTTTTATCATGTCTGAAAATTTCATCCAAATCGGTTGACTACTTTGGATTTTATAGATTCAAGACCTATCCATAAAACTTGAAAAACTGTCCGGGCGTATGTGGAAAATTTTTTGTTGAATATACGTATTTCCACTGTATTTTTTTCTCAATAAACTGGTCGAATTGGTTGAAACTTGCTATCTCAACATTTTACAGCATACCTTAATTCCTATTCAGTCAATATAAATGAGAAAAGATAAACAGGGAAGATAAAAAGAGATAAAGTTATTTTATGTAAAAGCTTGCAGTTTAAAGCAATTGTTGCAAAGATAGACAACGACAAATTTTAGAAAA
Source organism: Dasysyrphus albostriatus (assembly GCA_946251815.1). Classification (NCBI taxonomy): domain Eukaryota; kingdom Metazoa; phylum Arthropoda; class Insecta; order Diptera; family Syrphidae; genus Dasysyrphus; species Dasysyrphus albostriatus. The sequence continues at coordinate 11,395,001 of OX276337.1, forward strand.
AAAATTTAAAAAATTGCCATTGACTTTTTAATTTTGAATGCAAAAAGTCGAATTGGTGTGTTAGTGGATAAGTAAGTAATAAATATAAATTTTGTATCGCAAAGGCTCGTCGAGAACCAGGACCTAGTGGCTTACAACTCTTAACCATTTATGTGTGCGTGTTATTGGCAGGAATGGAGGGGACCGACAATTTTTTGCCGAGTCCGATCTGCTAGATGAGAAGCACTTATTCATGACAAGTATACTCTTCAAGGATTTGTCAGTTCCACGCAAGAGACAGTATCTCGAAAAAACACATTTCTGTTCTTAGGTAGCAGCAGCTGAGAATCGAACCCAACAGTCATGCCACTAAGTACCTACTACAAGTAAATAAAGTACCTTAATTTCAATTTAGTTGCGATTAAGCAGATAATTTATTGGATTAAAATAATTCATCTTTGATTTGCACTTATAAAGAGGACTCTGAATAAATTATGGTGAAATTTTTAGCTAGCTTAAGAAAGTAATAAAATAAAGTACCTACGCAAAAAGTTTCAATTTTCGGCATGAGACTTCCGAGTTCGTATATAGCGAAGATAAGAAATTTGTCTTAAATCTCCATGAAAGTTATTCTAGGTTTTGCGTGTACAAACATTTCTATGTTAGCACCAAAACCATTAATAGATACCAAAACAAAACAAAACATAACGTTTCATCTTTGTTTATGTTTATTTATTTGTGTGAGTATGTACCTACACATTTTCTTTTGCGTATTAATGATATGGGATTAAAATCTCAAGGTTGAATTTTCTTTTAAATCAGTGTTGGAAAAGAGCTATATAAGCATTTGACGAAATTTTCTAGAAAACTTTAATTAACTTATGTTATGGAGAACGAATTACCTACTTAAATCGTCTGATGTCTACAAATTGCTAATGGACAAACAGGATTATACCTGTAATTCCTATTAAATTTCCGTCTTACCTATATACCTAAACACAATTCCTAACTAAAATTGGTCCAATTCTTTAGAAATCTTTAATAGGTATATGTATCCAAATTTATCCTTTAAATTAGTACCTACTGAATTCGAGGCTTAGATGTATCACAACATTAAAAAATTTAGAAAATCTCAAAATATGTAGTTAAAATAAAGTAACATCCTCACGGCAACACCCTTAGTAAAAACTTAATTTGCGCTCAACACTCCATCCATTCACAGCTGGTTTGCTTTCTCTTTGATGAATGTTTTTCAGCAGTAGGTAGTGTATTTCCTTCTTCTTGTTGTTGTTGCTATTTATTGCACAAAAAACATGCACTTTTAACTTAACTATACACACCATGTAGGTACCTAACTACTTACACCACACAAAAACAACACAGCCTAATTCACGTTCTATTTCTGTCTGGCAGAGAACACAGACTGTGTTTCTGTATTATTTTGTGTTGGAATTTACATACATTTTATTACATTTTCCAAAACACATGCATATTATTACAGAATGCATTTGCAACAATTCGGTTTATTTCAAAACTGTTTCTGTAACGTACATACCTGGATATTTCCTTCATTTCTTTATTTTAACAAAAAAATCTTTTTGACAATGAGGGCAGAGAGAGAGAGAGAATCAGGGATGTATGTAGGTATATTGTTGTTGTATGATGGGTTTATCCCCATACATTGTCCATGACCTAATTTTGTAAGGTCTTGAATGCCTTCACATATTTTCTCCCAACAATTAATTCCAATAAAATTCAAACAAAGGAAGCCCAGCAATCAAGCGAAACTAATATATAGGTACATACTTTATGAACAACTAAAAAGTTATAATTTTTTTTGTTCTTGTTCTTCTTCGACGAAACATACACAAGGATTTCTAGTTCCAGATAAATTAAAGCTTTGTGCACTCTTCCAAGTGCATGGAACTGGAACTCCTCCATCATTTCAACACAAAGTCACAAATGTATGGGTAGATGCATGCATAGGTACACCCCTTAGAAACAAAAGAATACAAAAAAGTAAATTTTTTTGTAAATTTGCTTTTATAAAATTATAATGTACAAATAGGTATATAATATAAGGCTCACTTTTGCAATATGCTTCTTCCAAGTCATGTTTTGATTAAGGATATACACGAAACGGGGGTTTTGAACACGAATCTCCACTTTGAAGTAACGTAGGCAGGTAGGTTGGTTATAATTTTATTTTTAAGTTCTTGTCTTGCCAAAAACAAAACAAAACAAAATGTGGTTTCTTTTATTTTTTCGGAGAGAAGCTATAAATATGTATAATATATGCTATAAATATATTACCAACCGAAAAAAATGTTTATTTGTGAAAAAACGTAGCTATGTATGTTCTCATTATGCGTTCGTATCTCGCGAAACGTTGAACTTTAGTAACTTCGCACTTGTATTTTTTTTTTTTAATTATTTTATTATTATTTTCTTCAACAAAGCACAGAACGAAATTTTATATTATACGAGTATTAACAGCTGATTGGAATGATTATATTTATTTGTGTATATTTCTGGTTTGTGTTGTGTGAAGAAAGAACGATGAACGGGTAATGGAATTGCGAGATATCAAAACAATGATGAAGAAAAAATAACGCATTTCGTGTTCCAACGTTCTGAGAGCTATGAGACTCTGACTATAATACGAATATGAATATGAATACGAATACAGACAGACGGATAGAATGAAGCCTAGAGCTACACAAAAGAATCAACAACAGAGCCAAACAGCGAGCAACAGAACCTCTCTTTTTATTCTACATCACATCTTCATCATCCCTCAACCCACACTTTGATGTAGTCAACCCAAACACCTCATTCCTTTCACCTTCAGGAAATGGGAGTTCATTTTTCGTCATTCGTATTTACTTTGCGCTTTACCAGTTTTTTTTTTTTATTTTTGAGAGAGAAAACTTTGCTAGAGAGTCAAAGAGAATACAGCTCCAATTTATTCTAAAATCTAAACGTCTTTTTTGAGGTATATTTTTTAGTGTCATTGTAGCAGGAGATGGGAGCTTTTGCAAAGAGAAAAACCTTTATAGTGTCACCAAGTTTCTTTGGTCTATATCAATTTTTTTTTTTTAATAAATGATATTTCAGTAAACAAAGTTTCATATGGTTTCATAGTGCTCATCACGGTGCAATAAGTGCAAAGCAATTTAACGTGCATAAACAATTATTCAAAACAATAGCAGCCAGCTAAAAGCTCCCTTTTTATCGGGTGTTGCTATTGCAGTTCGCTTATACTTTTTCTAAACCTAAATAAGACAAGAGTTTTGTTATTGTTCAAAAAGACAACTTTAAATTTTGTTGTCTGTCGGCGCGGTGATTTAAAACAACAAAAAGTTTTGAACATGTATTTTTGCTTGTTCAAGATGTAGATACAGGGAAAGAAATTTCTCCCGCTCACTACAGTTTTTTTGTTGATAAAAAAATAAATTTGAAATGAGTCGTCATTTTTAAGTTAGCGATTATTAATGTAAACAAGTCCATAGTTGTTTACTTTTCAATTTTATGAAATTAATACGCTTCAACGTAAGAAATTTTGAGAAAAATACTTTATCAGAAGAACAACATCCTTAAATATATAATCGAGCAAGAAAAATACCTAGTTAATTGATACCTAATTTGTATTTGAAAGGAAGTTTTTCCAAAGCAACAGACGTGTTGCTATTATATTTTTGAAATAGTTTTTTTATTTTGTTAAGTATGTATGTATGTAGGCAGGTACTAGTTTATATTTTTAACGAGTGTTGCTTTATGGTATAAAAGAGTAAATTATGGATTCATTCAAATGACTGCCTCCCCTAGCTTGTGGCAGTAGGCCATACTTTCAAAACTTTTTAAATACTTTCGATGATTTACGGCCTTTTTCACGAATAGCTTGATTAATATTGTTCTCTTGTTAATTGTGAGTAGCATCATGCTTGAATAATATCAAACAAAAAAGTCAAACGGCTTCAAATCGTAGTTCCCATGCCGGCCAAGCAACACCACCAAAACGATGCAATATTTTCTGTTGAGTGCACTGAACAAACACAAAGAAATATTCGGTTATCAGTATCTAAGGAAACCATAGTTTCACTAACTCTCTTCACAGACATGAGCAAAACATCGGTTTCTTAATTTTTTAGCTATTTTGACAGATTTCCTTAAGTGTTACGGAGTGAACAAAACCAGTCATTTTATAAATTTTTGGTTTGCTTATATAAGACCGGTTTTTTTTCATCAGATAGGTACTTTGATTTATAAAACTTTGTATTTTTACTAATTGGTTATACTTTTTGGCGTATTATTGTACTAAAAAAACCATTTTGTTAAAGTAACTGATTTTAACTTCCAAATTTACATGAATTTTTTTTCAAAAAGTTCCTTTTAAGAATTGAAAATCTCAATATCAAATGACCTGACCTACAGCCCGCTTAAACTATATTACATTCGCTTTGCAAAATAGACATTTTTACCATATTCTGGTTTTCATAAAGGCTTTTACCAAATAAAAGAGCACAAAATTAAATTTGTTCAATGATGGCCTGGACTAGAGCACAAGTTTTTCGTCCATAGACACATTAATCCGTTTATTATTTTTCATATTATTTTCTTTGGCTTCAAGATTTTTAAGATTTTTTTCGAATACGTGTCTGCTAACTGCTTACTTTTTTCTTCAAACTGTGCAATTGCATCATCCAAGCTTTTCTTTCTACCTGCAAGCGATACAAAATTGATCTAACGTCATTTATAGATTTTGTTTGAAAGCCGTCTCTACATATGATGTTCAGGTCCAGCAAATATAGAGGGGGGCCATGCCAAGAGGTTTACATTTTGGGCTTTGATCCCGAGCTTTTATTATTCTTTTGGTATGTATCGGTGCATTATCGTGTTAAATCTGTCTCTGTCCACCAAGTAGCTCCAATATTGGTGATTGCACTAATTTTTGAGCTTCGAAATTCAAGCTTACTGCTCCCAAAATAAACTACTACTATACAATTTTTCTAGTTGTATTTTATCCTTTCTCATATCGTAAAAATAATATTTTTGTACCCATGAGGTTCATCCAAATTAACTCTCCATGAATCCACCTTATGTGACTTATTTCAAAATCAAGTCGTTGACTTTTGAGTGTTGCGTTCAATGGTGTTTTTATTTTTCATTTTTCGGTATCTAATATGGTTGGCCACACACACGATAAACAATTGATTTACAGCTTGACCCCCAGTTCCTGCTTTGGCTTTATTAACGGAAAGTCTGGATTTTGAAGCAGCTCTTAGTATCATCCGTCGTTCCTGACTTGTAGTTGGTTTGCTAATTCTTCATTTCTAATTTTTTCTATAGTTCTCGGCGTCAATCTTAAATAAATAAATAAAATAAACGTTGGTGGCGCAACAGCTCGTGTAGAACCAGGGTCTAGTGACTTTTAATTTTTATCCAATCCTGTGTGCATTTTGATAGAAGGAAATAGAGGGGACCTACAATTTTTTTGAATAACATCTTTTCGAACTAAAAACTGTCAGTGTTATTTACAAATCACATTGAATTACAATGGTTTTGTCACTCAAAGCATTTGGATTGCACCCGGGCGACTGTTCTTTTCGATCTTTCTAGCTTCGCAGTAATTTCTTAAACAAAATTAATAAAGTTAGGTGGGTATTAATAATTACAACAGGTACCTATTTCTACCAATCCTTAAATTGAATTTTGTTTAAAAGTCTAAAAATCGACTTTTATTTATAAGTAACACTTTCATCAATCAACAGCTCATAAATATGTGGGCAGGAGCACAGGTACCGTCCCTTCCTACACACTAATATGTAAGTACATATATACAATATCAATCAAATAAACAGAACCAATATTGCTTTATTGAATCAGTTTAAGAAATCAAATTAAATGTTGGTAGGTATTTATATATGTATATCTATACATATGTAGAAAGTAGGTAGGTATCTAATAAAAGTTCACACGTTTGTAAGTAGGTATCTATATTTGCAATTATAGATTTAACTACCCAAAAAAACAAGAGATGCAAAAAAAAAACAGGTAAAGTATGACAGGTGCACAGATAATACAGACTGACAGATCGAGATTGAAAAAAAAAACAAGAGAAATAGTTTTATCAAAACTTAAACAACCCCCAAAAGAAGAGAACGACTGCTAAGAGAATCTCTCTTCATTTCTATTTCTAAGTTTTTTTTACATATATAAAATAAAAACAGAGGCAAATCTTAACACGCACGCACACATACTCCCACTCAAGAAATAACGGAATAAAGCAAAACAAGCAATAATATAAAATAGAAAAAAACATCGTGTTTTTGTTTTGGAAATTTCGTTAATGTAATTCCACTCCACCACCAAACCAACCGAGCGCCACCACCCCACTCTATATAACCCACCTCCTATGAGCTTTGACATGCCCGTCACATTCTCTTTCAAAATATCTTCATTCCCTCTTCCCCCTACTAACAAAAATATTTTACCATTTGTCAACTATATGTTTTCTCGTTTTTTTTTCATAACAAATTATTACCTAGTTTTTCTGTTGCATTTAATGGTTGCAATTGTGTATTGCAATTGCAAAAAATATCGACTTATTCTCTGGATGAAGTGAAAAATGCAATGAAGAATGATTTATACAGAGCAGAGTGAATATACCAACATATCTACATACCTACCTATTTTCGCTTAGAATCCAAACTAAAGAAATAACAGAATGTAAAAAATAAATACTTACATCATATCGATTTCGTCCTGAATTTGTCATTTCCACGGATTTTTGGTGTTAAAAAAACAAAAGACTTTTCTTCGCCACTTCGCTGAATCCTTGTTGTTGCTGCTGGCCTTTAACTTTACTGTAGTGAATAGTCTTATTGACAAAACACAGTTGTCACATAGATAAGGATGAATTTTTCATTTAAAGATTTATCCATACAAATCACAATGAGAAAAATAAGAATTGAATAAACAATTTTTTTCGGAACTAAAAATACAAATTTAATTTTTTTTCTTCTTTGAAAAATTTATTCGATTTGCTTGCTCTTGCGAATATTTTCAATGACACTAATATAAATATAAAATTTTAATCTTTCGCCTCTTTCTTCGTCTTTGTTGCACTACACTTTGATTTTCTAGGCGATTTATCTAATTTTTTTTCGCTATTGCACTTTTTTGGTTCATATTTTTTTTCGTCACTTCACTTGACTTTTATCGGGAATTGCAAATTTGTTTTTGCATTGGCAACTAGCTGCCTACTTTTTTCTTTCTCTTTGAAAATATTATGATGGATTTTTATCTTATTTTGTTTGCCTCGGTACAATCAAAACGAAAACGAGTTATTATGGTTGACTAACAAGAAATTTTGAGTTTCAATATTTCCGTAAGCCCATCGCGATGTTTTGGGGTTTTAATTGTTTTTCTATCCAAAAACTTTTAACTTTTATTATCTTTTTGCTTCAGAAAGTTTTTTTAGTGGCTGCTGCAAGAAGAAGAATTTTTTCCAACGAGTAGGTACGACGGAACGGACGAACGTCTGTGTTTTTCTTCTTTCAGCAATCAATTTGTTGTTGTGGTTGTGGTCTTTTGAGTGGGCGATGAATTCATTGCTAAAGTTCATCAACGCATGCACTTGATGGCAGTTCATTTTTAGAAACAGGGATGATATGAGTTTATTTGTATGCAGTTGAGATAAAAATCAAAATCGCACATTCTGTTCAGGCAGTAACAAAGGTAAATGCAGGTAAGTCAGTATTTTACTTGAGCCGATTTTACCAGTGCAATTGGGCTTTTCCAGAAACTGTCTTTGTCTTTTCTCTTTCTAATTTTGACAATTTTGAGCTTCACCACCACCAAAAAAAGATTTTTAATTATTTTCTGTGTTTTTGATAGAAATAAAAGATTTTAAGAGTGATAAATGGTTAAATAAGCATAATTAAACAATAATTTGAAAAGTTTTTTGTTGAAAAACTGTCACGATATACATAATTATTGCCTTCACAATTTGGATCTCCAAAAGAATTACCCTAATATTCCGAATTTTTGTTTTCTGTTTGATGATAAAAATGAGGGGAATGTCGTGAGGCAGGAACAAAATATAAACACCGGGCTCATGAGACTCATTTGTTGTTGTTTCAATATGCAAAGCAGAGTTTATCAATATATTTGATAATTTCTGATGCAAAGCACTCAAGTTGTTATTGTTTCTATATGTGTTTTGAGGTTCCAAAATTTTCGAATGCAGACACGATGAGAGTCACGAGCTTGGACTCAATTTTACCAATCTAAACAGGCTCGTTGGCTTTCCCCTCATTTTGAATTCCCTTCTTTTCCCTCCACCATCAAAAAAACAAAAATCACCCTGGAAAATCGGGTCATATAAGTACTGACTTCCACCTGCATTGACCATTGACCTTTGTTACTGCCTGAACAGAATGGGCGGCGAAGCTGGAATAGCCGGAAAGCTGCAATAGATGTAAAAAATTCTACAGTTATAGTTAAAAATTTGATAACTCTTGCAGCTCCAGCTGCAGCATTTTTGACATCTATTTCAGCTCAATCTCCCATTCTTTTCAGGCAGTTGATCCGTGTTTACATGACCCAATCATTGTAATTTTTATTTTTATTGGTAAAAACATCCCAGCAAATTAATGAAAAAGGTTAAATTGATTGCGATTGATAGTTCTCAGAAGATAACTTTTTGCTCTCGCATGGAAAATTTAAAATGCAAAATTTTACAATGATCCAGTTTATTTTCTTGAAAGCTCAGTACTTATTTTTCCTCCATTTTGCTTGACAGAGCAGGAGAATAAAATGTCAACAGCATATTCCTCACATAGAATTCAAAACAACTATCTATGTAATTTATGTAATCTTCTGCGACAAAAAATAATTGAGCAAGCGAATCAAAAAAAAATTAAATTTAAGGGAAAAAGTGAGGAATTTTTGTGACGATTCGATTTTTGTGATTCCACAAGAGTGAGTTTAAAATGTTTGACAGATAACGTGTGCACTGCAGTCAAATTTATTCACACTTGTTTAGGGCGTGAAAAGACTGAGCACCTACACAAAAAATCATTCACGCTTCTGGAATTACCCCTGTGCCAAGATTTAGCTAATTTGAAACTGCAGGGGGTGAATCACTTTTCGTCGAAAATGGAATTAGCTAGTAAAAGCGAGTGAGTAAGCAAGTGAAATGAATGTCAGATTACTCCCCAGATATTTTAGAATTTACTTGGTAAATGTGTTGATTAATTTACATTTTTGGATAAGTAATCTTGTGCTTTTCTCAAAAAATTTTGTCACACCTATTCATAGTCCAGTAAATATATATATATCAGACCTTTGTCGTCCGATCCGGTAATTCTGATTTTTTGCTGGGTTCCTTGTGATTGTGGCCTGGTAAATAATCCAAGTTTCCGACTTCGAGCACCAAAGTTGTTTGTTATATTGTTTGCGATGTTGGCGTAGTAAATAATCGTTGTAAGTTTTAAACTTCGTAATTCTGTCAGATTTTGTATAGAAAATTTGACACATTTACGCAGTTTACAGCTTTACGACGATTACGACGACTTTACGCTGTTGCATGAATACCCTTAAGGCTCTCCCAAACCAACGCGAATTCGCGGCGACGGCGGATTTTTGTTGTTGTTTAGCATTGTGTATTTGTCATATTTTGTACTATTGTGAATGATTCGCTGCGAATGCGAAGCGATTCGCATTGGTTTGGGAGAGCCTTTAATGTTTTTCATACTACTTGTTGTTATAATTTTACTATTAATAAAATAAAATAAAATAAAATAAAATAAAATAAAATAGAGCAGGTGGCTCTGTTTTCTTATAATTTTAATAACAGATGTTCTCACTCAAAATGACATTTATATACTAAAATGGCTCTACTATGGCCTTATAACACCTATGAACCAGTTTTGGCTTACTCCGACTTTATTCTTCGTGTATTTTGTTATGAATAAGTTTTCCCGGATTAAAGGCGTTCTAAGTAGGTCAGAGTAACTTTACCCCGTCGCTAAATCGAGTTTATAAATAAGGTTGTTGTTTTTCACACAAACGTATGTATCTCTGCTGCTAATGAAAAATATGTAAATTGGAACATTTTATATCGCATTCAACCTTTCTGCTCAACGCACAAGCAAAATTATATATTTGGTTATAAAACTAAAAAAAACTGCTCACCCATATAACTATATTTTCTTCTTAACTGACCCCTCTGTTGAGGGCGTGTCAGTCTTCATGACTGGCAGTCATTTCAACCGAACCCCTCCTTCATGCTGTAGTGAACCAACCAATCTGAACAGGGTCAAAGTTCATCTGAAATTCGAAAGGGCTTTGAAATGAAGAACATTGTTGTGTACGCTTTTATCCTTTACATGGATGATACTTAGTACATTTGAATTAAAAGGAATCTTCAAATTTGACTTTTTGATGAATGCTGGTTTAAATAAGACTTGTTTTGAAATCTTTTCAGGATGGCAATTATCACTGATGCTACGTGCCCTATTACACGACGACTCTAGAGTCATGACTTTTTTCGAAATTCAATGAGTGCGAACGAGAAAAATCATCTCACCTCTCACCTCTCAAAAAAGTCATGACTCTAAAGTCGTCGTGTAATAGGAAACTACGTTTCCATTAAAATGAAATAGTAGATTTCGGTTGAAAAACTTTGCTAGTTGCTGGAACAAGATTTCAAGGAAATTTCAAGGGAATCTTTATGAAAGCTCTAGATTTCAACAAAACTTTAAGAAATCTCGGCAACTGGTCTTCCATCTCATCTTTTTTCTCTTTTGCACTCATTATGTGCGAAAAGACTCAGATGCAAAGAATCATCGTGTAATATGGGGCTATGAAAGCAAATGAAAAATCACCATTACACGGTGATTCTTTGCGCCTGACTTTTTTTTTGAATTTCTCTTTGAAAATCATCCTGTGAGTCACGGGCTATTACACTGTGCTTCTTGACACTTGATGCAAAATTAAAAGTTCTCTTTACTATTTAAGCAGTTTATACCGTGTTTGTATAGGAAAAATACGGAAAATAGTAAAAGGAAACCTCAAAAATAGCTATTTTGCAAATAAAAGATCAAAAGAAATTAAAAATTGCGTATTATAATTAATTATGTTGTCACGATTGTTATCAAAGCAAGTCAATAGCTGGAAGCCGAAAGAACAGAATTGAAAAATTGGTGGACTGCATTTTGATGAATGAAAATTTTCTTTTTCGAAAAATAAAAGTGCAGTAAACTCGATTTAAAACCAGTAGATTTGTTTTACGAAAAAAGTGTATAAGATCTATAGGAATCATGGATAGGTGGCAACGTCATTTATACACAAAAATGAAGAATTTTCCCCTCATTTCAAAATGTGACTTTTTTTGAAAAAGATATCCAACAAACCTATTATGTTCGAAAAGAATCAGACGCAAAGAATCGTCGTGTAATAGGGGACTTAAAACGAACAAAAATTAAAGAACTACCTCTATAACACACCTGCCTTAAAACAACTTCGAAAATTCATTACTTTCGAAGATTTATTTTCGATTTGACTTGCCCAAATCAAAAACGGTGAACTCTTTTGTATAGTTCAGCGACCATCATCGACGATCCGATATTACATATTTTTACTTTAATCAAATCATTAAAAATCACTTGATTCATATCAAATAAAATGGTAATTATCTAATACAAGTAACGAACAATTGCTTTGAATTGATTAATTGTGTTTTCCAGGGTAACTACACGGAGGACCAACTTGCAGGTAAGAAAGAAGAAACGTCTGTTACTTTTATACTCATTTTTATGTTTCTTCTAATTTTCTGTATTAATTGTAAATAAATTGAAACGATTCAATTAATTTCATATTCATTACCACCCATTTATTCAATATAAAGTGCTCAGGACTCAATTTTTATCTCTGTTCGATGAGTCACTCCACAAACATGTCGTTGGCTGTCTCTTGGCATGACATTTTTTCTTTCAAATTTCTCCAAAAGTGTTAACAAAAAAAAAAAGAAAACAAAGAATCTCACAATGCATTAAATTAAATCTATATGCAAAATTGCCAGCAAATCACACAACGCGTTGAAATTACACACGTCTTTCCAAGAAAACAATGACTGTATTATTGCTCCGTGATATACGATCCCAACAACACGGTCGTTGTCTGCGTCTGGTCTTGGTCAGAGTCAGAAGTGCAATTGCTTGCTACTCTCATCGAGCTATTTATAAAAATTACGATAAATTAAAAATAAGAGATAATTAAACTAGAAACCGATTTGTATTCGCAATGCGAATGTACGAGTTTGTAAACATCTCGTAGCTGGGAGTTCTAGTTGCCTTATTGGTGTTTCGCAATTTTAAACTCTGCTAACACATCTGCCCATCTGGAAGTAGAATGTTCATTTTTGTTTCTAAATTAGGAATAACTTCTTTTTTTTAATTTTCTATAGCTAGATTTATCTGCTCTTTTATCTTTTTGGTTATTCATTAGATTTTTTTTGCAAGTTGCATTGGACATTGCAATTGGATTGGGTAACCTCGATTGTATTGCTACCCAATATGGTATTATTTGATCTGCAACTAGTTATCCATATTCGAATTCTCGATGGGATATGTTTCTGACTTCGATCGATCGACAAACATTATATATTTCTTTTATCTCTGGTATCTCGAATCGAAAGATAAGTGTTTAATAGCAGATAAGGAAAAATATATTCTAAATTGATTCTTTAGACTCTTACAAAGGTAATAGTGTTGTTAAGCAACTGTTTGTACGGGAAGACAAAGTACTCAGCCAAACGCGTCCATTTCTGTGTTGGTGGGGCGATTCTATGTAAAAATTTATATTGAATTCTTTATTTTTAAAATTGAAACCAAATAATACAAGATCTCTTAATTGTAATACATCGTTCCCACGAAAACGATATCTGAGATTTCAGCTAAAAATGTTTAAGATTTCAAATTCGTGTAGCAGGATTTAAGATTTATTTGAAATCTAGAGTTCTCATTGAGATTTCGTGAAATTTTCATGAAATCTTATTCCATAACTATAAAATATCAAGAATATCCAATTTTATTTTAGTGGGAACATAGCACATTGTTTTATAATCACACAATCGTTTCTATTCTTAATGTTTAATGTACGTACAAACAAATTATTAAAAAAAAATACCAAAATATGCGCTCACAATTTTTTTTTTATGCAAAAATCATTCCGATAAGAAATACATATCGATATCTTCCCGTAAGAATGTATTTACCTCCCATTCAGTTATTTACTATTTGTGTATTAAGCAATAATAAACAAATTTTTAATGGTATTTTAAATTAAAAATCCCGTTTCAAATCTTTTTTTTTTTTAAATGTACAAATAAATAACTGAACAAGAAGTTTTTTTGTTATGTCTGTACATTTTTTGAAAGTCGCTTAATACATTCTTACGGGAAGATATCGATGTATTCATTTGTCATTAGGATTAGCACTAAATCACTATTAATTATACACTGTTCAATAAAAATTGTGAATACACGATAGATAAGACATTTGTGTGATTGTAAGGCTTACATAAACCTATCCCCTTTAAAGCTCTGTTTTCTTTTTTTTTTACATCAATACATTTGTATGTTTGAGTGGTTGAGTGTAAGAAACTTTGTGGGTGTTTGGCTTTTTTTATTTGCAATTTTTTTTAATCACTATATTTTGCTTATGCAGATACGCTTGTTTTGAAAAAAAAAAAACTTCCCCATAAGCCTTGTACTGACAATTTGTGTTAGGCAGACAACAACATAACTTCAATGCAAAAAAAAACAGTTTTTTTTTTTCAAAAATGACATCCATACATTCCTTAATGGGAGACAACTTTAAATGAAGTTGAGCTGTGACACACCAACCAATGTTATTGATCATAACAAGTTGTCTATTAAAAGTCAACCAAGACACAACCAACATAATGCTGAGAAAACTGCAACATAATTTGAATAAAATGATCTTTACCTTAAACTTAAGCATTACCAAAGCTTTTAATTGTTCGTTCGTCTGCAATAGAATTAAAATTCGAGTATTTCTATTGTAAAGGGTATTCCAATAAGGCGAGTAAGTTGTTTGCGAGTCAACAACGAAATTCTGATTTTTGTTTGTATTTGAAAGAATCATCTGCCATGGCTTTCGCACGTTGAGACTGGTGTGAGTGGTACAATTTTCAATGACCGCCGCATATATCCGGTTAAATTTGAGCGATAACCTGAGTTGTGTTGTCTTTGAGGGCATCGGTCGATTGCTACTCATTAGATACACAATCTAACGGGGTCAATATTCACATCATCTCCACGAAAGAAAACCCTACCCTAAATCATTGAAGCAGATTTCTCAACGTTTCTCGGATTGATTTTAATCGACCGGTAGAGTTCTTATTCAAGAAATCCTGCGTTTTGTTGACGTACGAGTTTTGACTGAATTCATCAAATCTTGGGAAACCTGACCATGTTATCCGTAAATCGAGGAAATGGCCGCGGTTATTTGACATCAGTGACTAAATAATAAGCAAGATTTGACAGACTGTCAACGGCCGTTACAGACTGTCAACATTGACCCGACCCTACTGCAAATCCCTTTACTATTTGATTGAATTAAAAACCCTTTTACCTAAAATGAAAATCAGTTGCATGATATCGTTTCAAGAATTACTTATTACTGTATTGAGATACTTTTTAAACGTTGAATTAAACTGGAGCTAGTTTATCCTGCACATAAATTAAACGCAAGTTAACTCACAATCCCGTTTTACAACTTAACTTAAGTTTAAGACATAATTGTTCCCATGCCTAAATCTATCTACATATAAATATATGTATTTTAAATTTGTTTTAATAGAAAGGACAATAAAGGGAAACAAGCTGGTCTATGGTTTAATAACAACGAGACATACATACATATATAAAAAGGTCGTTGAATAGGTATTGTTATGTACTGCAATAGGTAATGGCAGCTCATTTCAAAACACACCACACTTTTTGCTTTGAGTATTTTGCTTTTCAGAATAAAATTCTGGATGTTCACACAAAACTTTTTATTTGTTAAAAATCAATAGCAGTTAGCAGTATTGACAGATCGATCGATCACCTTTCTATTAGAAAGAGAAGTCTTACTTTGATGCATTTTCAATGACTTAGGGGTCTACTCCTAAGATGTCATACCTCAGAATATTATATTAAAACGAAGGTGCAGTTTAATTTTTGCCTTAAAAAATGAATGTATGGAAGCACGTTTATTAGTAGCGCCATCAACACGTCATCTAAAACAACGCAGCTTGAAAATTAATTTTCAATTTATTGTTTTTCTAATTCAAATTACATAATTATGCATAACTTTAGTTGTAATCTTATGAACTCATTTGGTTTGCTATTAGCCGGCTTTGTTTCCTTAACATTTGAATTTCTTTTTGTAGTTTCTGTATATTTGAACTAGATAAGTATTGAAATTGGATTGGGAGATGATGATCATATCATAATATTAAATGTTTTAATGTTCTTAACAATCTGCTCATCGTTCAAACAGCTGGTACATTAATATTGTCAAAGCACATTGTCAACAAATAAACAACTTCTCACTTTTTTAATTCTTCGTTGTTGTTTTGCCTTTTTATGCCGATTTACTACTCTATTCACACAGAGCTACAGCCAGCAGCAAGTAGCACTTATTCGATTTAATTCTTTTCTTCGTTTTTTTTTTCTTTTTTTTATTATTATTTTCTTGTTGCGAATTTTTCGCGGTTGTTCACGTAAGACCTCGCTTTGAGTTACACAGTTGTTGGGAATTTAATTTATTGAAAGGTTGTCTGCGACACAATTCAGTCGTCGTCGTCTCAAGTGATAAATCAAATAAAAATTCAAATTGCTAACAAAAAAAAAAAACTGTTTTGTTAATCTATTATTATTGAGTTCAAAAGAAATTAAATAGTTGTTTAGTTGTTTCAATACGGTTATATATCATGTATATGTACGAACAACCTAGTAAAAATACATTTACTACGGTAGAAGGTGTGTGTAGATTTTTTTTGTTTAAATTTCAAAGTAACGATTATTATTAATTTTAAATGGGATCGTTCAGTTCAATTGTGAAAATAATTTAGATTTCCTAAACACATCTATGTTAATGTATCACTACATTGAATATATTAAATATAATATTAAATATAATATAATATACAGTTAAATTTTCCTTATAAACTGTTACAAGTTCAAATTGCACTTTTTTTTTCTACTAATAGTTGCATTTTGTTTTGTGTAAATTTTTATGTGGCTTCTTGAAATATTGACCAGTTTCTCCATGCCCATAAATGGTTTATTACGAAAAGTGGTGGTTGAACATTCAATTATATTTTTGTCATTCGATTTTTGTGATGCATAATAATTGCTTAACACATTTTCTGCGAATGGTTTACTAACCCATTTTTCTTGTGTAAGATTCTATATTTTAACTTGAAAAAGCAAATGAAGTTTAAAAAAAAAACATGACTACTTTTGGATGAAAACAAAAGTTTGAAAATTTTAAAAATACATGCATGTTCCAAGTCAACCTGAGCTTTAGGCCAAAAAGAGAACGTTTTTAAAAGCAAAAACAGGTCATTATTTCAAGAAAATATGAATAATGTTTTTCGTGTGCAGATTAGTTTCTGTAGAATGGAAATCAATTGACATTTGTTTAAAAAATGACAACGAAAGTTTTTCACATTTTTTGTTTAAGTTCTAAGATATAGGTGATTTTATACAAAATGACCCTTACGAAAAATCAAAAAAAAAAAAAAAAATTACGTTGGATGGTTTTAAAAAGATTGTATTTTCATTTTAAAGGAGAAATTACACTGTGTAACACAATTTCAAACACATGTCAGCTCTATAAGAAAACACCAAAAACTTTTCTTAAGTGTTAGCTTCAGAATTTCGTTTGTGTTTTTGAGATTTCATGCACTTTTCGTTATCGTCGTCGTTTAATAAAAACACCCTAACTCCATTTTATTTTATTTTGAAACATCTGTATTTTTTTTGGAATTTTACTGACCAGAATTTGAAAATGTTTGATTTAAAGATATATTTCCTTTATAAATAGACCAACATAAGATTAATAAACCTTTCACAGAACTAAAATGCTTATATTTTGTTAATTATCATTTTTACGAGAGGTTCCTCGGAAATGTAGTTAGTTTAGGTTAGGTTTGAAGGGGTGATGATAACGCAAGCCGTACCATGGCACTCGGATCTCAATGGATCCATTGCGATCCCCACATGATTTGGTTACGGTACGTGTGAGGAAAAGTGGATTGGGTGGAGTTTTTGAACGACATATGCTTACATAAAAAGTCAAGTCATTTGCATACTTTTGTAATTCATATCAGAAGTAGGCTTTATGCTTTGAGGGGTTGAACCGATAAACGTTGGTCTACCTACCTTAACACGTGTCGAATAGGTGTAAAATTTGAGGTACATCGATGTATTTTAAACCTATTGGTCGAAGGGAAAAAGGGTTCATACAACACATATTTAGCTTGCAATTTTGAACAATTGTTGTCTCTGTAGTTAGTCCCTGAGAAGATAGAGACTAAAAACGCTTAAGAAAATGACGTCCGGTCAAGAATGCTATATTTAAGAAAATTTAACGATAAAGCATTTTTTTAAGAAAATAAAAGTGACCATACAAGCATTTGTTGATGTGGCGAAATATTTAAAAAAAACCATTCATCAACGTAACAAAAACTTAAGAAAAAAAAACAGAAAAATGCGATTAAAAACTAAAATTGCAGATAAGTTTATTCTTTTTAATACGGCAGATTTAGGATCAGTCGTAAAAATATTTAAACCTCAGTTAATTACCCGATTTCGGCGAAACAACCAGGCTTAACCAGGGTTCAAGTGCGTGAAAAATCTCATCTAAATATGGCCCCATCTAAAAATGGCCCCATAAACCAAAATTTTCATTCTGCAGTAATCAGTTCTATGAGTGAAATTGATAATTCTTCTACCACTTTATTTGGAAAAGTCTCCACTCTTTTTTAAACAGAATTCAATTACCCTGAACATGCCGTGTATGCCTGAGTTTTTATCGTTAAGGCTTTTGTTCTTTCTCTCTATACATCAAAGCTTTCTATGATTTTGTTTTAGTTTCTGCAATTTTAGAACTCTTCGCTGTTGTGTTGGAAAAAAACAATTCGTTTTGGTTCAGCAGCGTTGAGTGCTCAGTGCGTAGAGATAATCACAAAATAAATAATACATCCGGTTATAGTTCCGGTTTATATGAGTTCAGAATTGACAAGAAATCGATCATCTCTCAAGGTGGGAAATTTTTCTGGCTCTGTTATGATTTATTTCTAGAGAAATTGTTTCTCTCTTTGGTTTTACGTGTCGAAAAACACGGTACAAATTTTGCTATCCGAATTTCACTTTAATCTGGAATTTTTAATTTATAAAACACTTATAATAAACAATAAAAAACTTACTTGCTTAAGAAAAGTTAGTCCATGAGGTTCCCCTTGCGGGGCGTAGGACCTTCACTAATTCTACACATCATCGTGCATGGTTTCTTAGCTCTCTCCAACAACGTGAAAGGGTTCCATTGCATTGCTCACTTGTGTAGTATTTCAGTGTAGACCATTCATTGTGAACCCCATGGTTCAGAGCTTAACAGCTATTTAATGAAATGATGTACTCAAAATAACCTTTTCAACGATGTATGACACATTCGTGTTGAGAAATGGACCAGCTCCCATTCATTTTTGCCCATTCTCTTCTTTCTTTAGAGTTGATTTGTGTGAGAAAGGGAAAATACTACAGAAATTCTTTTTATTTGAATCCGCCCTTTGTCACGTCCCCTATTTACCTTGATTTCTCAAACAACGTCTCTTAAGATTACTGGTTGGTATCAACAATTATTGTTTGTAGATATAAGTAAAAAAAAAAAATGTTAGTTATTTTTTTAAATTCACCCACAACCACGCCCACTTTTGCTATGTCTACTACATACCCTATGTAAACACTCGGTTGCGCTTACAATTTTGAAACGTCAAAAAAGCTACATGCAAAAGTTAAAAGTAGGCAAACTTGTCCAGCTGCGTCGTGTTTTTATCGTATCATTGGGTTTGTGTGTTCAACATTTTGACAGCTATTTCAGTTGCATTACATCGTCTTTGAAAAAAATTCCCTAATTTTTATTAATTTCCCTTTTATTTTGTTTTTGCATACTAGAAGATTCGTGTAAAGTCTTTAGAGCATGTAGGTTAAAAGTAGACAAGAAAAAAAAACCGGTCAGGTGGACAGGAGGTAAAATTGTATTAAAAATTACATTAAATAAATAAAATTATTCAAAAACAACGGCAATACTTACAGTATTTAAGCGCCAAAAGTCCACTGTTACGACTATCGGAATACAATGCGGAAGAAGCTCAAAACACTCATACTAAACCGTCAAAGAAAAAAATAGGCTCCTCCAATTTTATCCGGTAGTGTAGTAAAAGTAGAAACATCACATTCAACCAAAATGTCTAAACACTTAATTTTTTATCAAATATTTTGCGTTTTTTCATTTTCAATACATTTTTTACTAGATTTTATATAACTTTTTTTAATTACAGAATTCCAAGAAGCCTTCAACCTCTTCGACAACCGCGGAGATGGTAAGATTCAACTTAGCCAAGTTGGTGAATGTCTACGCGCCTTGGGTCAAAATCCCACTGAGTCGGATGTAAAGAAATGCACGCACCAATTGAAGCCCGACGAACGTATCTCTTTCGAAGTATTTTTGCCAATTTATCAGGCCATATCGAAGGCACGTTCCGGTGATACTGCTGATGATTTCATTGAGGGTCTACGTCATTTCGACAAAGATGCCAGCGGCTTCATTTCGACTGCTGAACTTAGGCATTTATTGACCACTTTGGGTGAGAAGCTCACCGATGAGGAGGTCGAACAACTGCTTGCCAACCAAGAGGACTCACAGGGTAATGTCAATTACGAGGAATTCGTCCGAATGGTGATGAGCGGTTAAAAAAAAAAACAAGCACCAATAGCATTTTTCTACCACATAAAATATTTAAAAAAAAGTTGTTTCCGTTTTTTCCCTTCTTTTATACTGTAAAAAGTATGTAGATTTTTTTTTTTCAAATGACGTTGGGTATTATAATATTTTCATCCCTTTTACTTAAATTATTTGTCTTTTTTTAAATATATATAATATTATATGATATATATTTTAAATGACAAAAAATAAGCAATTAAAACCATTTAAAATATATATTTATGTATTAATAAAAGTTATGCATTTTTTGTATAATTTTATTAGAAATAAAAAGAATGTGTTTTAACAAAAAAAAAAAAAAACTTTTTGTGTGTTTTTGTTTAAAATTGCGTGCCATTTTATTGTGACAATATTAAATATTTTCTTTTTATAAATATTTATTATTTACATTAAATTTTTAGAAATCCCATTCGAAATTCCCATTCATATTCATGTCGGCAAGTTCATTGCATAGGGTTAGACTTTCATCTGAAATAAAAAAAAAAACAATACTTGAAAAAAATATGTACTTAAAAGAAGCAATGCATAAAAGAAAGCAACAAAACAATGTAGTGTTATGATACTTTAAATCCACAAGGGAAAAGAAGAAGACACGTCCTACAAAGAGGAAGGCGTGCTAAATGGTTTAGAGCGATTGATAGTGCAAGAAGAGAGCGCACCTTCAGTGAATGAAGACCCAGTATAGAAGGGCTAGACTTTGCCATAAAAAAGATTAAGAACCAGGTCGACGTTTTGAAAATCTGTAGGTATAACAGAATGGCCTGGCAGTCATCGCTAGAAGCTCTATACGGCGATGGTCGAACTAGGGATACCGAAAATGTGCGGTTTAATGTTAAACTTGGGAATAGCTATTTTGCGATAGCCGTTTTTTTAAACGATACTCTTTTTATTTTAAGACTGCTTTTGACGGTCGTTTTTAATAGCTTTGACACACACATTTATGTAGCTGTCATACATTTATTACGTTTGTTGTTTGTATTAAGATTTTTTTATTTTATCTGACAATATTTTCAAGCGTGCATTCTGTTAAATCATAATCGGTCAATGCCGTGACTTTCGCTGAGTATCGTTTTTTTTGCCTTTGGATTCGTAATTCTAAGTATGGGCCCAGATTGTGCGTATGGTAGGTTTATTACAAGGAGTACACTATTTTCAATCAAGTGAACTACAAAGGTTTGGAGACGATGTCGATATTATAAGTCGTTGGCGGCTGAAGAGAAAAGGGTTTAGCACGTTACTTGAAACAATTGAGTTTGAGCGATACAGTCTCAAACACTGAGCTGTATCAAGATGTGAATGTACTGCAGAAACTCAAAAACACGTCACCACATCGAGCGAAAGAACAACAATGCTCCAGCAACAGCAAGGAGTTTTCGAATTCCAGCCCCAGGTTCGAGGCGACAAAGAAGACCGGTTTAAAGAACAAGCCATCGCAGATAACAAAGCGCTTGGTCTGTTGGACAGTCTGCTCAGGGTCGTAAAGAATGGTAGTTTACCGCGTGGCTCAGCCAGCGATTGTTCATTGATTCGAATAAAAAAGTTTCATGAAGACTTAATTAGGAAAAGATAAAATAAATAAAATGCTTACCCCTTAACTGTGTATAATCCATAGTTTCCAAACCAAAACGTGTCAATTGATCTAAAATACTGGTATATCGACACTGTTTAAAAAAAGGATGACTTAGAAGTTGCATTGCCGTGCTCCGATTTGCGGGACGTTTTTCCAAACAACTCTCAGTAAACTGATGAAAATCATCAGAGAAAATACGCTGACTGTATATATGGCTTGCTTTCACAACCATCGTGCTTTCTAACATCGTTGCATCTTTAATATGAAAAAATAAAAATCATTAAAGTTATTCATAGAAGTAAGATTTTTCCTGACCCATCATCTCTTCACTGGGACACGTCGATCGATCCAGCAGAGTTGGTACATTTCCTCGAATTTTCTCAGTAAACATGAACGTTGGCTCTATATCAGCATAAGGTTCCATGCCATTGGCCAATTCACATGATGTTATCCCAACACTATAGATATCCGATTTTTCTGTATATCCAATAAGATTCTGTTCCAAAACTTCTGGTGCCAACCAATTCAGACTTTTCTTGCTGAACGGGGCGAGGTTGTGAAGAGTTTTGGCACGTTCTCCATGCGAAACAATGCTCGTACATTCCCTAAAGCCCGATATGACGGCTTTGGTTTGGTTAAGGAGGATATGACTGCCACGGATGGATCGGTGGATATATCCTTTCCGGTGAATGTACTCAAGGCCAGCCAGTACATCGCGCAATATCAAAGCAACAAATATTTCTGGGAAACCTAAACTCCTCTTAGTAAATATCATTAGTTTTGTTCATCAAACATTATCAACTTACCAGTGCTAAAGCAATTCCTACTGGTGTCCTTGCAACTACCAAAGCACATCAATGGCGCGACCAAATGCATTTCAGAATCATGCACAAAAGCTGTGTGGAATGATAGAATATTAGGATGATTGAATTGACGCATAGTTAGGATCTCATCGCAGATCATATTGCTCTCCTCTTTGCTGGCCTTGTCCATGCGATATTTCTTAACTGCTACATGCTGGGAATTTGGGACGTATTGACTGAGAAAGACTGTGGCTATGCCATTGCAACATTTTGCTAACTCTATTTTCAGATCATAGTCCTTAGGATTAGAACCAAACATGATGGGTGTTCGCAAGATATTTTCGTTTTTGTTTTATTATGAAGGATAAGATAGTTAATAATTTTGTAAACAAAAAAATGCCGACAAGATTTTTTTGGAACGATGCGAAAAAAATTTGATAACTGACAGCCCTGTCACAATGTTGGAAAGACTGACTGGAAAAGACCAAGTCACGGTGAATTGAAAAGTTAATGGGTGCGTTCGGCTGCGTATCCTAAAACATCCGAATTTGTAAGTCGGCATTTAGGCCTGGCACCCACTGGGCAACTTAGTTGCCAACAACTTTTAGTTGCTCAGAGTAATAGGAGCAACCTAAAGCTGCTTTTTTTACTCGTAAAAAAAAAGAATTGAGATTCATGTGGCATTTTACCGAGCTAAACGAAAGTGTATTGAAATATCAAATCGTGTTAGAAGTGAAAAAATCTTATTAAACTAATTTAAAAGTGTAAAAAAATTAGTTGAACACTTGCTATACTTTATTGAACAAAATATAAAATGACATGCGCTGTTACATAAAATTCTTTAAAACACCTATAAAAAAGAGTGTCAAATGTTTTTTTCACTAATTAGTTTTGTCTGATATTTCTACATAAGTAATGTGAGGTGATATTTTTTAGATAATTTATTTATCGTAAAATACTTTCAAATAATGATATTTTGCTTTAAAAATCCCAATTTCTTGTAAATAAAATATACTTTGATTCAGTATTTTAGTTATCTGTCAAATGAGAAATTCTCGTCCAGCTGGGTAGTGTTACTGGTGACAAGGCGCATGTAGTGTTGAGTTTTATGAATAAAATAACCTTAAAGGTCTTTCTTCTTTTGGACCTTTCTATCAAGTCAGTTTTGTTTCTTCGCTGAGAAGTTTTATATCAGTTTAAAAGTATTCTAAGAAACATCATTTATGGAATCGAATCAAAAGTAGAACAAAGTTACGTAGTAGGCCCCCAGCAATAAGCCGTGTAACTACACGCCGACCCTGTGTCAATGCATTTGAGATTGTGTATTTCTTCTTCTGTTTTTTCACTTGGGTTACTGTAGTGTGCGATTTTTGAAACCAAGTTTGATGTCAATTGTATTAGATTAAAGGAAAGTCTGAGGATTTTGTTAGCGAAAGGGTAAACTTATTTATTGGTAGAATTCATTTTAAGCTCCACATTTTATTTTAACCTCTCAGTTAGTTAGCAGTCGACATTAAGTGAATTTCACATGAGCTGCGAATAGCGAACTGCGAATTTGCGAATGGTCGTGAATTCGGACATTTCTTTCAAATGACTGGTCACCAACACACACGGTTTGTCATACAAAATAAACCAGTAGAAAAGGTGTTCTTAGCACCAATTGAGGTTAAATTCGAGCGAATTTTTCATTCGCAGATTTGTGGATGTGTCGTGATGCAATAATTTGCAAATAAGTGTTTGAAAATTCGCAGAAAATATATCGTTGGTCGTGTAGAAAATATAAAAATGCTAATTTTAACAATTTAAACTAATTTTAGGCTTTTAGGCGTGTTTTCTTTTAAAAACTGGATAGGATCTTTTATTCAGGTTGTCTAAAAGTAAAAACAAGAATTTGTTGATATTCAAGCTTGGAATTGCCTAAACAAAATTATTCACATTCGCAGTTCACGGCTCATGTGAAAGGTACTTTAGTGTTTGATTATTAGAGCTAGGCCTATTGAATTTTGAAGTCAAACGAAAAGAATCATCATCATGTAAAAGGGGTCTAACCAATCTAAACGAGGTCATTTTTACTCTAACCTGAAACGCACACGAAATAAATAAAACATATTGGAAAATTGGAAAGCTGTATGAGTACCGTCCTTTTTTACCACAAACCAGGGCTCCCACTGTAGGGGATTTATCTAAAATGCATTTAGGTATATTATCAAATTGAAAAATATATAACAAAAACACTATCCACTCCATGTGTTAGCTGGCACATGGATAGAGAATATTCATTTGACAACTCATTTATTAAAAACCATATTTTTGATGCATGATTTCTCTGCGCATGCCTTGCCACTGGAAGTACGCCAACACTTCATCCTTATACAAAGCTAGTATATATTTGCCTTTTTGAATAATAACGTTGACTACACGGGTTGAAAACCATGTTTGATCATTTAGACACAAAAACAAACAATTTGACAGCCTATGTTGTATGGTTTTTAAATATTTTAAAAACTTGGGCCGTTTCCATTAGGCGATACTATTACAACTAACTACAGCAATTATTTTCCATTTTTGTTATTTTCATTTCATTTCCATCTGATTTTTTTCAAAAAGTGATCTTTTTATCACCCAAGAGGAGATAAATATGTTTGTGTTGACAAAAACAATCGAATAATAAACAATACAATAAAATACTACTATAATACAAATCGTAGTAAAACATACCGATAAGATAACAAAAGTGGCACTCCTTTCCCTATGCGCATATAAATTTTTTTTTATAAATTAGCAACGTCATCGCGAACTGGAATATCAGTTTCTTAACGGAAAGCAAACCCACTAGTTCGCAGCGGATAAAATCGCGAAAAGTTTTTTTTTTTAACCAACCCAAAAAAAAAGTTTCAAATCGTTTCCTCACAAAAGTATTTTGTGTGCTTTAATAAAAAAAATCCTTGTTTTAGTTTTGTGAAGTTTCAGTTAAAAGAATTAAATATGCCTTCAAACATGAATAATAAACTGTAAGTAAAATGAAAAAGTAGTGTTGAGAAAATAAAAAAAAAAGTAAATGAAGTGATGATTGGTGGGAGTCGAAACTCGAAATTATATGAAAAAAATTATTTTGTGAAAAAATGTTTCGATTTATGAAGGTTTTTTGGTAGGGGTTTGTGGGATAGGGTGGTGTGGTAAAGGAGGTGGCTTTATTTTACGTCATAGAAATTTGCAACTGTCCTCCCATGACAGCTTTTATTGGAAAGTGTAAAATATATGTAGGTACAATGTACTTATTAAGCAAAAAATGGACTAAATTCTCTATCGACTGTAAAATTGTAAGTAAAGTAAAACAAATATTCTAAACACAATTTTAATAAATGTTTTGATATTCTTTTACTTTCTTTTCATTTTCGCGAGAAATGACAAAGCGCTTGAAAAGTTTCCACACCACACGGGCGCCATGTTTTATTTAGTCGCCATTACGTTTTTTTTTTTATCTTGAGCACTCGTGTTCGTGGAGAAAATACACCGTTGTCTCACGAGACAGGTTTATCCCTTTCCGTTTCCACTAACAACAATGGATTACGTTATAAGTAGAATATGAATTTATGTACCTAAAATGATTTTATGTACATATGTATATAAGAATTTCATATATTCATTTTCTTTTATTCAAAACACGCTTCTAGTGTGTTTGAAGCTACGGTAAGTATATTTATAGATTAAACATTTGTGATGAAATTCTTTTTAACTTTAGGATTCCTAGTAATGAATGTCCGAATCAGCAACTAAAGTCTACTGTGCCCATGATAGTAACAACAAAAACAAAATCTCATTCCAAATCATGAATCAAAAAATGTTTTTTTTGCTTACATAATGAACACTTAGGTATATACGTTTACATATTAACAATAAAGATTAACTAGGTCGTAGGTAAAAATAAATTAATCGTACTTCTACGAAATTGCTGACTTATCATAATTTAATCGTCTGTGTTTGGTTTAAGGATTAGGGGCTAAGAACCTACATAATATACCTACCTTTGAAGAATAGATTCGAGTGCCCCTCACAAAAAAGCTCTACATTTACAAAGTGAAAAAGATAAGCAGTACATGCGGGTGTAGGTAGATTTCTTAAATTTGGCATATTTGTTCAAACCTGGTTTATACACCTTCGACCCTGCAGATTTTTAAAAAAATTAGCCTTGTTTTTTAAGTGTATTTGCACTTAATAGCTATTTGTCAAGATCTTGAATTCTAACTTACTGTTCAATTCTAACTTACTAACTACCTATTTACATTTCTTATGTATAGGTATGTAGATAAATTAAGAGTTATCCATGCGTTCGTTTGTGAAGAAAACAACATCGTTACACGACATATATAAATTTCGAAGGTTACCATCTATCACTTTGTACATTATATAAAGAAAGATCGATTAGGTATAATACAGACAAATCTTAAACTAAAAAAACAACTTAACCTCAACGCATGGTGAAACTTATTTGTCAATGTGGCAGATATTGCGATTAAATAAAAATAAATTAGTCACGTTAGAAGTAGAATTTATTTATTTGATAATATAACACAGTGAGCAACAGAGTCGGATCAACAGCCTGAAGATGAAGACAACAGATGTGATCTGAAAAATAAATAGAATAGGTAGGAGTTAACTTCCGCAAAAACAATAAAGTTTACTTCAACCTTCAGGTCACGGCCAAAGAAGTTTTAACTTCAAAATTTCAGAAGTTTGTTTGACAATTTTTATGAATGTGTGTTCTTAACTGTTCAGACATAAGTACAGAAAATTCCAACTCAAACTGTTATAGACAAACTCATAGAACAGTTTTCTGACTAGTTTGGAACATTTATGTAGGTATAGGTACCCAGTCCAGAACAGCCTCACTAAACATTACTGAAATTATTGAAAAATGGCAACAGACAGAGCACTCGTATAAGTACTAAGTAATAGTTCAAGTTTGTGAATGTGTCGTCACTTTGTTTATTTCAAAAGTACCATTCCTTGTTTTTTAATCCTTTTACCGAACTAAAATGCTTATATTTTATTAAATAAGAACCTATATCGAGAGGTTTCTCAGTTTATAAATGGAGTTTTCATTGAACAAATAAGATATATACTTCTTCGTAGGTAATACGCATACAATCGATAATTATTATTATTAATTTTATCAATTGAAATACGCCAGAATAGGTAGATACATACCTACCTATACTTTTTCATTTCATGATAATGACGATTATGATTATAATTGTACCTTTATTGCTTCTTATTTAACATTCAGTGGAAAGTTACCGGGATCGATGGATATGCCCATGTTTTCAAATGCAATGACCGCGTTTTGAAAATCAACAACAACACATCTCATACATAGGTAACATGCCATGCACATAATGAACATGTATGTACTTGGTGTTTATTTGTGTTGACTGTAGATTGAAAGCCAGTTAGGTAGGTAAAGTAGGTATAATTAAAAGAACTTTGAACAAAGAAGATGACATAGTTAAAAATAAAAGTAAATATGTAATATGTACCTACCTACCTAAAAACTATAAATGTTATCGCTTGTTATCGGTTTAATCTAAATGTTTGGTTTATTTAATAGCCATTTACGTAAGAAGATTTACACTTTACAGTGTCGCATATTATGTAGGTACCTACTTTCAATTTATTTTATGTGGATTGGGTTTTGGTTTACAAAATTTTAACTGTCACAGTTTGTGCAAATGGGTGTTAATCCAAGATCCAGGTAATCAATAGTATTTGTCAATTTTGCCAAATCTGTCTTAACAGTTTAAAAGTCACAAAAGCAATAGTCTTAAGAGCCCACAACAAATTTAAGGAGTGGATGCACCTACCTATAACCAAAATCGGAGCACATGTATCGTGATATCCAATAATAAATTCTGGCAGGCTTTTTTCAGCCTTAAGGAGGGGTGCGGGGTTAAAAAATGTTAGGTTTCTTTATTTCCATCTCTAATTCAATTTTTAAAAATCGGATTCGATGCTCTGCATAAACACCACAATTTTGACGGTCCGATTAATAGAACTCAAGATATAACCATTTTACCTAAACCCTATCAAAAAAATTTAGAGATTTCCAAAAAAAAATCAACAGATAGTCTCCAAAAAAAAAACAACGGAAAAAGATTTCCTTAAAAAGCTTGAATTATGGGTACCTAATATTTATCGGATCACCAAGATAAAAGCCTCGAGACTTAGGGAAAATGACAGAACATCATTTTATCTAATAACTGAGTACACAATCACTTGGTTGGGGAAAGAACGACGCCCTTTGAGGGTGTGATCCTTCCTTAAATTGGTTTTTTAACCAATTAATTTGGTTTACAAATAAATAGGTACCTAGTTCAATGTAACGAAATTTATAAAGAATTTTTTTTTTCTATTAATAGGAGGGAAACGGCGAGTTAAAGTCCTTGTTAGTTCTGTGTAAAAATGAAACAAACAAAAGGATAGATTAACATAAAGTTCTAGGTACTGATTACGTAAGGCAAAACAGTTATACAGCGAGCTAGTCGGAATGAACCATCCAATTAATTGGTACATACATATAACAACAAACAAACTCATACCAAAAATCTCAGGAATCCAGTCAGTTGGCCACTTTATTGTTCTTAGCATTTTAAAAGAGAACTAAATGTAAAGAAAATTTGCCAACAAGAAGTACAAAAAGTAGGGAATGTTATTTAAATACTGGCCTAATACATGCATACATACATACATAGATACATAATTATAATTATATACATAAAACGAATTTTAGAGCTTTATTAATGTTTTATAGGCTGTTTGGCAATTGATGCTCAGTTATAAGAATTCGAAAATTTTTTTTCGATGTCGAAATAAAATTTTTTAGTTGCAATACTATTCCAAGCTTAATTGACTCGGGTAAAAGAGTTTCGTTCCTAATGCTATCATTTTCTCAAGCAATTTTTTATCTCAAATCTCATATGGAGTTGAGATCAAGTGGCTGTGCGGGCGATTTAATTACATGAAATGTTTTGTGCTTGAAACCAACCATTCTTGTATATTTTTGCAAATTTTTTATTTAAAAATATATTTAAACAAAAAAGCTAGTTCATTTGAATTTTTGCCTGAAACGACGCTTGTACTGTTCTAATCTTTCACTCACCGATTCAGTTGTAGAAGTTATTTGTTCTATGAGTGTTATTGCAGTAAGACATTATTAATTGCCACGAGAAGTTACATCGTCTTAAATTTGCATATATTAAGACAACCTAAAATTTACATTAAACCTGATTAAATAAGTATATAATTGCTTGCACGATATTAATTTATTGCTTGATGAAATTTTATTTAAATCGTGATGTCTTTTAAGTTTTTATCGACATTTTTATTGCGAACTATCAAACTACAGTTTATTACGAAAACCCACAAGCTGATACGCCATACTCAGGCAATTTAAACAAGAATCACTTAGAATATAAGTGGAGTCCCATTCAAGAGAATTTAGCAAAACATTCAAAATAAGGAGACGAAAAATAAAGTAATATAAAGTTCCAATACCTGTGTACATTATGTAGGTATGTATGTATGCATGTATATCAATTAATAAAATAAATCATTTGTATTTATAAACAAATACGTCATAAAACTGGTTTTATAATAGATTCAGAACCACTATTATTATACATATTTAGATTATTACACATATTTACATATTTAGATAACGTGGATGTCAAAAATATTCATCTCAAAATTAAGGGCAAGTCGCTTTTTTAACTCATGTTTTACTAAATTAAAGTTTCAGAACAAATGGCTCAAAGAATACAGCTTCTCTTCATAACCAAATACAAATTTTAAAGAAATATAAAAATATATTATGTGTACATTCGGTTGACTTTGATGTGCTCGGGGTGTGCCGTCCAGGTTGTTCATTGTTGGTTTGGAAGTGGCTGGTAAAAAAGGGTTGGCTTTCAGCCGTGGCAGTATACTGACCCTGAGTCAGCGTAGAAGAAAACGGCTGCTTCGTCGTTGTCGGTGAAAATGTTGGCGTCTAGGGTTTCCATCACACTGAGGTACATCGGCTCTAGATGTGGTTGCTCGGTGACCATCCTTCTCATTAGCTGATTAGGATGAATGACGTTGTCCTGCACTAGCTTCTTTGCGGTATTATCCTAGCTTCTCTTTTGAGATCCTCATTCCTGTAGTGGTTTTTGTTCGCTGTTGAGTCCGATGCAGATTCTTAGCATCTTCCTCTCGAAGATTTGGAGTTACTTCCGCGCTGATGAGGAGTTTCTCAATCGGAGGGAAAAGGGGCACTTCAACAAATATTTAGTCTGCAATTTTAAACAACTGTTTTCATAGGTGATTCAGACTTTTTAAACTGATGGCTGTTAATTGTTCTGGTGTGTAATGGTGTTAGTAAAAGAGGGGTAAATCTGCCGAAAAATCCAGATCTGCAAAATTGATTTTGTTTTAAGATTGGAAGGCTTTAACTGTCAAAATCTGTGTTTTGACAAATCTAAGGGGGAAAAAATAATTTTTTCTTACTAAAAGAAAACCCCATAAAATTCAAAAGGAATTATATGGAATTTCAAACATATCGATCCCAATATTGTTGATACAATGTTCTTCCTTTTTAACTCCAGTATTGTATCGGGAATATTTCCTGTGAGCTTAAAAACCACTTTAATCAGGAAGTTAATCAAAAGCTTCCAACTATATCTCTAACTATCTCGAAAGTTTTTGAAAAAATCACTAAGACAAGAATCTTGTTCTATTTTAATAAATTTAACTTCTTTAGTCCTTTGCAGTTCAGTTTCGTTCGATTGTTTACAAAGGTCTAGATGATACAAAATTTTGCGCTGGGCTCTTTGTTGACAATTCAATTAAATTTATTTGGCAACCATTTTAAAAATTATTTAAATATTCCCAATTTAATTCAATCTTTAAGACGTGTTTTCTTATTGTTGTTCGCTTAATTTTGGAAGTGACTAGATATAGAAGTCAATGTGCTCTACTGCATTTCATGGGCAATTTTTATTGAATTTTTGTTTTTTTTTTCTTGTGGTTATTGAATTTTTTTAACATTGACATGGAATTAATACCAAATACCAAGCTTAACATGCATGAAGAAAACGACAGCAAGTGCAATGCAAAATCAGATGCGTCGCAGTATATACATATGTATTTCTTGATTATTTGTTGTTTATCTATTCAAAATTCTTCAATCAATTACAATTTTGATATGATGGTGTTCTAACACTGATTTGCTCTATTAACAAATTGCGTTTGTATTTAATGTGTGTACAAGAAAATTAAGCTTTTTACTTTTTTTAAATTTATCATATAAATTAATAGGCGCCTATGGCAAACTTGTATTATATGTATGTACAGTGTGAAACCTGTAAAAACATATTGCTTAGATGTTGCTAGGCAAAACTAGTGTTGACCTGATGAAGTTTCAAAAAGGTAAACTCGAATTTTGGCCAGTGGATGATAGTCCAGTTTATTTGTGCTCAAAAGGGCTTATAGGAATAAAATTGTGGGTTAGTTTTTATTTACTCCTGCTTTATGTTTTCGGTGGTGCTGAATCCGAATCTGAGACTAAAATGTCGTGACGAAACATGCAAAAATGCATATTTTTTTGGTTGAGTTTTTCACTTATGGATCAAAAACTATAAACTATTCGAGAATTTTATCTTAAGTACAAGATAAGTAAGAAAGTATACATAATTTCTAACAAATCTCTGTTTTAGATTTTTTCTTCGACAAACTAACGTAAACGAAACTAACGTATTTTAAGTGTTTCCGAAAATTCACTCGAAAACACTATGACAAAATTTTAATTTGAGTCTCTAAAATGAACCAAAATATACTTTCTGATGGTCTTTGGTGCGTTGAATTTTTAATCTGGTATCAGAATTTCTCTAGAACGTCAAGTTTTTGGGATATTTGAATCTACAATTTTGAAAATAGTTTTTTTAATGCATATTTGGGTTTAAAAAGTAGAATAATAAATAGAAAAATTATTTATAGTCAAAGACTACAAACAATAAATCCATTAATTTCTTAATTTTTGTGGAGTTTATGAATAAATTCAATTAAAAAGGTAATTGCGGCCTTTACTCCAGAATGCGTTTATATTGGGTTAATATTATTTCTCGCGGTATTTTTTTTCTCTAATACATTTTTGTTGTCATTTTCTATGAATATATTTCTTCGAAATTCTTTTTGAATCTTTTAAATATTTTCCTTCACTCATCTTCGAGATGTTATTTATTTGTTAGCCTTCGTTTTAAACTACTTTATTAGAAAAAATGTCAATAATCCAGTCAGTTTGTGCTCAAAAGGGCCCTTATAAGCGAGCAAATTGTGGGGTAGCTTTGATTTTTTTCTGAATCTAAGGTTCGTGACTAAAATTTCGTAACGCAAACAAAAATTCGCGAAAAGAGGTACAAAAATGCATTCTTTTCAGTATTTGCTTATAACTCGAAGACTATTGGTTTTTACAAATTATTCTGAAGTTCAATTGAAAGTATATACAGTTTTGAATAAATTTTGTTTCAAGTTTCTATTCCTATTTCTCTCTTAGAAGTCATCATTTGAATTTTATGAACTAAGCATATTTTTAAATAACATTATGTATGTAGTTTAATGCGAAGGCTGACAACTATTTAATGATTTCTTAGAGATGAATGAAGGTATTTGCAAGCTACAAAGAAGAATTTTCAAGTAAAATGTTCATACTCCAAAATGATTATAAGCATTTATTAAAAAAAAAAAAAAAACAATAACCTCGAGAAATAATACAACCCCCCTAATATGTTTAGATTCGAGTATAAAATAAACGTGACGGGATAGAACAATATCAAGGCCAGATTCGAACTCAGCGCATCAAAAACCATCAGAGAAGTATATCTTAGATAGTGTTAGAAGTATAGTAAAGCCTAGTTCACACGGCACGTAAAAAAAATAAGTAAAAATCCAAACGCAAAACGTCGTGTGAACGGTTCTATGTAAAATGTATACACCACCGCCCATTCGCACGGATTTAGACTGTGAAAAAACGGGCGGTGCATTGTCGTGGGTTGCCGAAGAAAAATAACATTACAGAGATTATGGAAAATGATAAGTTTACGCAAAGTTTACATGAACGACCTTTTTTATACATTTGATTAAATGCTAGGTAATTTAATCACGGTAAGAGTCACAATGACGTTTGGATAAGTTTAACCAGTTTGGATAATTTTACGCAACAAAATCCTTTGATAAGTTTAACCAAATTGTGTAAATCATTTCCCATACAAAATATGACAGTTCATTTACTAAAAGATAAACTTATCCAATTTGTAAACTTATCTAGGGTTTTACAAAGTTGCATGAATACCCTTAATATCACTGGACTTTAAGTTCATTTCCTGAATAAATAGGCACACGTTTCAGTTTCGTTCTTTATGATGTTTAGTAATATATAAAATTACATAATAATTTTTATAATAGTTTTTTTTTAATCATTTTCATTATCCATTATATTTTATTGGCTTTTCAGACAGGGCCAATTACTGTCATATGATACAAAGCTATTTTGTAAATTTAACATTCGAGGTCAAGTAAATTGAACTTAATTTTATATTCGAATGACTGTGTTCTATTGCGATGTGCTTGCGCCTGTGCGTTATATTGAATTTCCTCTTCAACGCGTGACAAACACGCGATTTGCATTTTACATTTTTTTTTAATTTACTGGGCAATCGCTTTAAACATAAACATACAAATTAGATTATTATTCAAATAACTATTTATAGGTAGGTACATATATGTACATGCAATTGAGAGAATCATTTTTCAATTAAGACTTTTAAGAAGAATTTTCTTCTGAAAAATAAATTGATCAAAATTAAGCTCTTGCAAATTCAGTGTATGATTCCAGAGATAATAAATCTTACATAGATATCGCATCCAGTAGTAGTGGACGTAGTATTACGTAACAGCATGGAATCATGAACTAATAAAGATTTTTGCATCTGGTTTTCAGTATTTGAGTGAGAATTGATAGAAGCACTGAATATTAAATATAAAACAGTGGCACTTAATTATGCAAAATTTTGAATAAAATCTGCTAGAAAAAAAAATCAAATACATTGTTATTATTTGCTTCGTTCGAAGCATTGACCAAAACTCCCAATTGTTACTATTTTTCACTAATTATGGTCCGATTCCTGTTCAACACTTAAAAATTAGGACGTTTTGAGAAGAAAATATAGCTTACGTTCGTCATAATTTCTAGTCAAAGGAAATCAAGCTGATATTTATGCAATACGAATTATTTTTTGTAGCTTTCACTCAAGATAATATTAGTATGCTGTGCAATGCGGTACTCACGCCATCTGCCCGTACCTAGGTTAAAACACACCTTTTTACTTGGGGTCATACAAATATTTAAAATTTAGTTTAAAATCAAGAAACTTATTTCATTAAATAAATTAACTTTTTTTACAAAATATTCGGCTCAACTTTCCTTTACGACATCCCGAATTTTGATACGCGGATGGTCTCATTCGATAGATATTCCCTAAAAAACACCAATTATCAAAATTTTAGGGTGAGGAAACACTTATAAGTATTTTTAATTAATTTTTAAACTTTCACTTTTTCCATACAAAATGCATGGAAAATAAATAAATAAAGAAAAATAAATTTTTCTAGATTTTGATGTTAATAACAATATATTTTCTTGAAGTCTATTGTCAATTAGACAATAAAATAACTACCACTCGAGTTTTGAGTGTTGGACGTACTAGTATTTTAGTAATCCATCTGAATCCAGGCTCTTAATTGCACCGTCATTTTAAGACAATTTTTCCTTCAGTTAGAGTATACTTCTATTTTTACCTCGGCCCTACAAACTAAACCACTGAAGCGATTTTTATTAAATTTTTAACTTGAGGTTTTTTGTAATACCCTAATGGGGAAATTGAAATTGTTTTATCTCCAAAATTAACGGTTATGAAAAAGCTTATTTATCTTAAAAACGGCCAAATTTACCAAAAACTGTTATAACGGTAGCTGCCATATAAATTTTTGATTTTCCCATTAACGGTTCAATTGATTTGAATCAAATTTATTATTTTTGATTACATAATAAAAATGACATTAACTTTTGAATAAGTAGGTCTGTCATTAAAAATGATTGGGAAATAATGGACACCCTAGTATACATTGCCATACATATTAAAATAATGATATTATTAGAGAAAAATGTAAACAAAAGTATAAGTTGACAAAAAAAAACACGATAACACCTTTAGTTTAGGGACTTATTACCTGTACAATGTGCATGCTTTACCAGAAAAGTATCTATTCCTGGTACGTGATAGGTATTATATCAAACAACAATGACAGTCGTAATCTCTTAATTCGACAAGGAGGAAATGCAAAAATCCCAGTTCAATAAGTTTCTTTTATTTTTCAAACCCTTCAGACTTTAAGCAGAAAACCAATATCGTTTATATTTAAACCAACGCGAAGCAGTGAAAACAACGGAGAAACTTTCGTTTTTGTAGTAAATACAAAGTTGATTTGTTGGTGACTTCGCATCGCGTCAATAGGGTTGATCTTATTTATCGCCATGTAAATTTATTTTAACAGGTGAAGGTTTTGTTATTGTTCCCAATGTTTTGCTTTTATTTGAAACTTTACTTTAAATAGCATTAAATATCAATTTTTTTTTCTTGGCCAAAACGTTGCATAAACGAAATGATTTTTGGCTATAAGCTTGAATAAATATAATTCCAAATAAACTGAAGAAATTTACTAATATTATTTTCAGTTATAATTTTTTTTCTTTTTAATTTAATAAAAGAATAATTTTTGAAAATATAATTTTCTATTAATAGCTTCTTATAATTTAAAAAATTGTTTTCCATAATTTTTCTTTCGAAAATGTACAAACAATTTTGTTTTTAAGAATATTTTTAGATTATTTTTTGGCTGCATATTTGTATTAATAAAATGTTTAAGATTTTCTCCTTACTTTTGCGTTTTAATCTTGTTAGCATTAGCATTGTCTTGAGAAATTCATTTGTTTATATAGATACGTCTATATAAATAATCTAAAGCAAGGCCGTGGACAAAAAGGTGTAGATGTCCGCTTGAAAAAAAAAATAATTTACATAGAAATACAACAAAACGATACATGCACTGTATTCGCTTTGATGAAAAAAGAAGTGACTGAAGAAATGCTTATTTATGAACAATTCTTTGTATTAATAAAGGTACTGTTTATGTGGTCCCAATAGGTAATACTTTCGCACTCTGGTTTTTGTTCACACGTATACTTTTAAAGTTCAGGGAAATAAATGGAAATGTTTTGTCGATTCTTTTTAATTGGCTCGCACTCAAAAGATTTTGAATATTCTTACAATCAGCCTTATTGTGAATTTCACGTGAAAAACATTCAACGCGGAAAAATTTACATTTCACCTTACACCTATTGTGAGTTTCGCCCGAAAAATTAAAACTACCCTTTTTTGTGCGTACCCACTTCAGGCGAAATGTTTTGTAATTAAGAACTAGCTTAAAATGTTACCTATTTTTTGACGGCGAACGAAAAAAGGACAGTGATGCCCTTGCGAAAATTTTTTTGTTTATTTTAGGCCAGAAGAACTTAAGGTCAAACTTATTATAGTTTTTAAAATTCCGGGGAAACAAACATTTTTCTGGTGAAATGTTTTCTATGTGAAATTCACAATAAGGCTGAATGATTAACACAGTATGACAGCCCTACAGCAGCAATGGAGGTTATACTTCACCTCTTTCCACTGCACGTATACACTGAAAATGTTGCTCAGGGAGCAGTCATCCCTAGAGATGGCATGATCAAAAAATATAACATCGTTAAAAACTTCAAAACGGAGTAAGTAATAAAAAAGTGTGGGTAGGAGAAACGACAAACTACACCCTCAAAAAATATGCCATCAAAAGGTACACTGACGGTTGGAGAACTGCTGAACGGACTGGGGCAGGAATCTTTGGGCCAAGAACCAAACTTTCTGTACCGATGGGTCAGTCCACAAGTAGATATTTTCCAGGCAGATTTTAATGCCATCGGAAAATGCGTTGAAAAAAAACAACCGAAAGAAAATATCGTAATCATAAAATCGCCATCATGACAGATAGCCAAGCTGCACTAAAAGCATTAGGCTCCTACCTCATCAGTTCAAAACTAGTTTGGGATTGCGTAAGTTAGCTGAAAAAACTTTGCGGAAATAACGCTGTCACTATCTATTGTTTACTGGGACACGTTGATATTCTGGGAAACGAGGAGGCAGACACCCTAGCCAAAAAAAGAGCAGCAGACCTCCTTATGGGGCCTGAACCGTATTGCGGTGCGGGTGAAAACGTAATCAAATACACAATCAAATTAGAAGAGGCGGCAAAAAGATAAAAAATCCGGAAAGAACTCGTAAAACTGAGGCAGGCCAAACTATTACTTGGGAACTATAACCAAGCACGTTACACTCCTGCAGAAACAACCTCAGAATAATAACGGGCTTCCTCACAGGGCAAGGTAAGAAGACATCTTAAAAAAGAAATGAAAAATCCAAAACAAACCACTGCTTAATGTTATTCGCAAAGAAATTTACCGAAATAATTTTTAGTGAAAAATTTAATCACCACGTCTATTACATATAAAGGGGGACTACCATTAAATATTAAAGGAGAAGAAGAGTAGTGCGGCAAAATGACTGAACATATTCAACTGGCCGGTAGTGTAAATAAGTACCATTTTTTAAAAATTGGTTTAAGCAGAAAAGCAGTACTCGTATGTGTAACATTTTTACGAACTCGGCAATATATTAATTTTTTTTGTCGATTTACTCGATGATTTGCTTTTGATTTTGAAGTTTTAATGCCTGGCCAAATAGATGGCGTTGCGGTCAAAAATTCTGCCCGTTGCGTTATGGTTTATGGATGATAATCTTTAATTAATCTTTTAAAATTATTTATTTGAATTAAAGATTTTGGTTGGGATTTTTCACAATTTCCTTGCACATAAATCTTTCGAGGCATTGTACAGTTTTTTGTCAGCTGTAACTGAACCACTGTAAACTTTTCAAAATATGTATTTACATTATGTAGTCGTATAGTAAAATAACCCTTCCGAAATATTTTTTGCTACGGCTTTAGTTCAGATGGAATAATGACACCAATATGGCTTCTCTGTTCTACATACATATGTACATATGTACGATGTATGTATATAATATATTCTAGCTTGTTTTTTTCTCGTGCCAGTTTAATCACGAAATCTTCGAATCATCTTTGCATATCTTTGCATGTTTACAAATTTATTTTTTTTTCTAAATGTTATTTTTTTTTTGTTTAGGTAGTATAATTTCTTTCGTGTCTTGCCTTTTTATTTGTCTTGCTTGTTTTTTCTTCTTGCCTATATACGTAATCTAATTTATGGTTCTAATTTTGTTGATTTGATTTTCGCAATCGCCCCTGCTCTAGAATACCCTATAGTAGTATAGTTATTACAATATACCTACAAACCGGTGAAAATGAATAAGAATAAAATTTCTTATTTAATGCCAACTGCGTTTTTCTTCGTTCAATTACAAAACAAAAACGTATAGTTGACCATTAGTATAGTGCAGTCAGTAAACAACAACAACAACAGCAGCAACAATACAATAGGCAGCTAATATATAAAGCAAATTCTTTAACGCGTAGAAATTAGTCTGCTCGCAGTTCATGCACAGCACACTGTGTGCAATCGCGTTTACGGTCAGGAATAGGTACCTCGACTCGCAAAACTTATCTGTGATATCCTTTGGAGGCTAATTTGTGCGACCTGTCTCAACTGTGATATATATAGAAGTTTAATTTACCTGTTTTTTGTTTATTTGTTATTGTTATAAATAAAACGAAGCATTTTTTGGACGTGGGTGTGGTATGTTTATATAAAAATATATAAACTAAACAAAATCATTTAAGTTTTTTTTTTTTTTTTGGTGAAAGAAAATATATTTGTAAACTCTTGTACAAATAAATAGAACCGATACCGGGTTAACAGAAAAGCTAAATTAGCTTTCAATCGTAAATATGTTATATCAAAAATATTGTAACAGCTGGTTTATTAGAGCATACAGAGAAAATCTTTGAACAACTATCTAAAATGTTTGATTCCATTTAATTAACGTTAATTTTTCTTTATTTAAAGATGTATAGTGGAAAAAAGTTATAATGTGGATACTTTATAATGAAAACAACCGAATATAAATCGAAAATTTATTAAATCTTTATTGTTTGTGAACAGTGAACAAAATTAATTTTAAATTAGAAACAAGAATAAATTATAGGTTTCTATATCTAATACCGAAATAAAATGAATTGGCATGAACAAAAAATTAATGCTTTGGGATTGTACAGGTAAATCTTGGTTGCACGTTCAAAAAAGATGGATCTGTTTTGTCACACAAATAACTTGGTTCTTTTGAATGTTTTTAGAGAACAGGGGCCCAATTCCGCAAGCGTGAGTTTTCTGTGTGTCACAAAATCGATTAGAGGTAAATCTACGAATTTCGCCATTCTTGGAATGTGATATCAATGAATCTGATTGAAACACGGAACTAAATCCGTCCTTCTCTAGGCCAAGTTATTCTTTTTTAAGTCGATGGGAAAGTATTTTTATTTTTATAAAAAAAAAAAACACGAAACCTTAAAGAGATTATCAAGGACGGAGAAGTAGGCTTGCATTGTTATACAACCCTACTGGGTAAAACTAGAATATGTTTCAACAAGCTAGAAAGACCTGCAACGGCCTTATTCAAATAACCAAATTTTTGCATTTTGGTCATTTGCAAAAAACATTCGAATAACTACTTTGTCTGCGGTTCCAGCGCTCGTCTTTATTATTGGATAAAGACTTATTGGATAGTTTTCAAATCTGATATTCATACAATAAATGCTGGCGTGTCCCAGGGCTCCGCTTTGTTTCCGACCTTCTTCCTTAGATTTATAAATGATCTCTTGTGTGACTTAAAATCCATTAAACTGTTTCGCTGAAAACAGTGCCCTCAGCTTTTCGTATTCGTTTTTCGTTGTTCTTCGGATGCGAATTTTCAATGGCAGCGATGACTAAGGCCTAGTCGCGCACATGAAATTTTCAGTTTCGAGACTGTTTGGTTGCAAAATTGAGTCCTTTGAACTCGTATGAGACTCCGCGGACATGCAGAAACTATTCCGTCGTCGATTCGAGCAACTTTTCAGTTTGTGTTTTGGACACACTGAACGATTGCCCGAAATCAGTTTTTCAGTTTGTCATATGGAATAATATGTAACTGCGCGGACATTCAACCAAATAGTTGCGGATATTTAACCACATCTTTGAATTTTGTTCTTTCCAAAGTGCGTTATGTTCTCTGTGCGAAAGAGAACAAATGTATCTTTTCTTTAATTTGCTGAGCATAGAATAGGACGAAGGCGATAATATTTTTCTTTGAATGTATGAGATAGAAAAACTGAATAAAAATTGTCCTTGGGTTGGTTAGGTTCGTTGCGACTGATTGTGGAGTTGCTCATGTGCGTACTCAGTAGTCAACCTGTGCCTAAACTATTTTGTTGCGTTAGCAGTTGCATGTGCGCGATTAGCCTAAGGCCATTTTACACGATTATAGAACTTATATGACTTGTCAAAAAAATCTTACCATGTCGTCTGACACTCATAGATCTCATATGACTTCTCAAAAGCAAAAAGCATATGACTTTTTGACATTAGAACTGCAGCTAATTCCATTCATTGAAAAACAAGAATTTGATTTCAAATGTCAAAGTTGTTTTAGTTAATTTACCCTGCGGCCACACGAGCCAGACTGGCTAGCCAGTTGTCTACACACATTGACTGTAAAATTCGTGTATTTGCTGTGACGTAGGCGGCCTGCTGTACCGGCATACTGGCCAGCGTTCGGATGTTACTCCAAATGGAGTAAATCTACTCCGAATTTAGGAAAAGAAATATAACTACTATGATATTCTGCTTTTTCAAGATTCAATGTACAAAAAACACCCTGACGACATGCGACAAAATTAGTAAAAGAACAGAACGTTGCGAATGTTTTGTGTTGGTTCCGAAGAGCCTTAACTTATTTCTGTAAAAACTCTCCCAAATCAACAGGAAGCAGTTAGAAAGAAAACGAAAATTTTACCTGTCAGAATTAGTTTACATGTCGTTAAATGAGACCAACTTCACTGACGCGATGTGATTTTTTATTTATATTTTGAGAAATAAAATGCGAGTCAATTTTAGTTTTGGGCCTATTTATACAAATCTGCTCCGAAAAAGTACTGCCGAACCCTGTTACTGGCTGCTCTACTGGCTTCTCAACTGGCTTCGAAAAAAACAGCCAGTTGACGAGCCAGTTGCTCAGGCTTGTATGTGTTAGTAAAAAAAAATGTGAGTGTATTGCGACTGGCTAAGCCAGTACTGGCTCGTGTTGCCTCAGGGTTAAATATCGTATTTCATGCTTTTCTCTCACAATTTCTATGTCTTTTCATATAATTTTATTAAACCCTTAGCATCTTGAACAAGAGCAAGTGCGTTCATTTTATTTTTGACCTGTTCCATTCTCCCGGTTGGCAAGGATCTGGCGCATTATATGCACCTGTGGTGCTTTTACTTTCTCTACAATGTGAACTGTTGTTGATGTGTCAAAAAATTTGAAATTTCATTGTTAAGAATGTTACACTTTGAAGCATTTCATTTAGGAACGATTAATGTTGAAAATATTGTTGATCTTTCAGAAGGCAAGTTTGAAATAAAAATGCATTTAAAAAGAATAATCAAGAAAACATAGGAAATGCAATGAATTTAGTGAAAAAATAATGCATATAATTTGAAAATTAAATTATTAATAAGAAAAATTACCAAATTGAAAAAAAAATCAAAAAAAGTAAATTCATCATAAAACAATTCAAAACTAAAAATAAACACTAAAATCAATTAAATTGAAAACACATATCTAGAAAAATGCAAATAATTACTAATCAAAAAGTAAACAAAAAATAGTCACAAAATTAAAACATTGCGATTTCAAGTGTTTTGACAGATTAACACCTTCATTTTATGTCGAGGAGATGAGTTCGAAATTGTTGCAAAGTGTAACATTCTGACACTTCAAAATTTAGCTTAGAAACTATTTTATGACGTCGTATTTTAGTCATTGTAAATATGTTAGAATTAAGGAAAGATCAGTGTTAAACTGTTAACATTGTAGAGAAAAGGAACGGACCACTGGCAATCGTAATACAAACATAACCCATTCTTTAACCACAAGCAAATATTTATTTTACTTTGTCTATTGTTTAAAAAATATTGCTTAGCCACGTTGATTGAAATCATCGGAGATAAGAGTTAGATTTCATTTCGTATTGATCATTGATTAGAAAGTTTTTGTAAACAAAATGTATGCTATCAAAATATGAGATAATAACTTTTTATTTTAACAAAACTAAACATTTTGCGATTAGATTAAAATAATAAAATGACATTTATAAACTCTGCCAAATGATACGCTTCCTTAAGTTTAAAGGCATTTTAAAATGTTGATATATTTTTTTAAATTTTGATTTCATCTAGTAGTTAAAAAATATAAAATTAAGTTAAAAAAAATTGCTTTCCAAGGTATTTCTTCTGATCTCAAAAAAATGAAAAGTTTGTATCTTCTCTTCTGCCCAAATATTACAAAAAGAATATCAAAGATTAGCATTATAAAGATGGCGAAACCTCGGCTGTCATTGGGCACGTTCCGATGTTTATTTCAAGCTATCCGTACCGTATCGCTTTGTACTGTTGTAGGATCTTTTGTAAAAAACCTGCTGGTACCGATGGTATTTTAAAATACAAAAAACAATTCAAGTTATTTTGAAGTTTTTGGGGTAGCTAGGTAACATAAATCTTATAAATAAGCTATGTACAAGTTTGAAAATCTGCGGAATCATATTTTAAGCAAATAACGCTTGATAAAATTATAAATATTTCTAGCTAATTTTGCAAATTAAGCTTGAAAACCAGGTTACATGATGCTAACTTTTTTATTTATGTTATATTTTAAAAAACCACCTACCTACTCGCATTTTTCTCTACATTACATTTGCTTGAGAAAAAGCTTTAAAATAATTTGATAACGGATACATTAACATACAAATTTGTTGCGATCTGGAGTACGTGATAAACAGCACGAAAACATTAATTTGTACAAAGCGAAACGTATGCTTTGCTTTGGATTTAAGTTAAAACAAAACAAAAATCTAAATGCGCATTGTATTGTGTCGTACTATAGATACCTACTGAAAAAAAAATGATTAGTTTGCCTTTATGTTTTCAATTTCATATTTCATTATTTTTCTTTCATTCAAGTATTAAAGGAGTCTAGCTGGAATATGTACATAATTTGCAAATGTTATTCAAAATAATTATAAGGCCGTGTTTATGTTGGTGTTGCGATTAAGGGATAAGAGGTCGACTCGAGCAAAGAGTTAAAAACTTTACACTGTTTTAGTGCATTTTCATCTTAGCTTTTTTTAAGATGTCTGTAGTCTATATCTACCGTATGGAAACTTAGGCCAGATATTTCAAAGACAAAAACAGAATATTCACTGAGCAGACCTCAAATGCCTCCCTTGGTTGAAATTTCTACGTGTCACAAAAATCAGGATGAGATCCGAGTCAGGTGAAACAGCTTGCCGCATTTTCACCCCACTTAACCTTGGTCCATGTAAGATAGACGGACATGCAAACAGACCGACAAACAAAAAGCAGGAACTATTTAACTTTTGTTCAACCTTCTAGGCGAAACTAATATTTGCCCTAAAGAGCTAATAAAAATTATCAAAAAAAAAAGTGAAAAATAAGATACCTATAAATATAAAAACAAATGACGCAAATAAAAAAATTGTGTTTTATTTTATTTTTATAAACTCGAGAATATTCGATTCGTTTGCCATAAAGTCCACGTCATATTCACAAAGGTCATTTTTTATTAATATCTTGATTAAGATGTTAGAATTTAATCAGTGGAATAACCCTAGAATACATATCTAAAATGAAATTATTAAAAGATAAGTCTTTGCTCAGATTGTTAAGAAA
This sequence comes from Dasysyrphus albostriatus, assembly GCA_946251815.1. NCBI lineage: Eukaryota > Metazoa > Arthropoda > Insecta > Diptera > Syrphidae > Dasysyrphus > Dasysyrphus albostriatus. Next base: position 11,439,578 of record OX276337.1, read on the forward strand.
GTTTGCCATTCACTTAATAAAACAACATAATTAGACTTCTAATATAATAATTTAGGTCGTGGTCTTGATGAGAATTTGAAACTCAATTTATTTTGTTTGTACACATTTTTATTGTAGAAGGCACGTTTTCTGTGTATACTTTTATATTTTTGTTCTGTTGATTTGTTCCATGAAGCAATACGTATTAGACAATCATGCATATGTATCTGTATTTAATTTCACCATTCGCTTCAAAGTCAAATATGTTAAATAATACAATAGATGTTTGAAATTCTCCAACAGCTTGGATGTAAGCTCAGCCAATCAAAATTTGTTTATCAGATTGATATTTGTTTATAGAGCTCGTACGTACGTACGTTATCGATAAAAGCAATTGATTTGTGAAATATACTGGTATGGATGTATATACAGATATACGCACATAACAAAATAAATATTATTTAATCAAATTGTATGATAACATTATTTGATCTCTCTGCACGGAGTTCTTGTTTCGATATGAACAACAACATAAATAATGATTAGATGAAATTATATAAAAGGGTATTGATACAACGCCACGTTGTTAAGCTGGCGTAAACGTAGCAAATTTTAAACTTAAAATTATACGTAAAATCTTTCACAATTTGTATGGAAAATTTGCAAGATGACAATTTACAACTTTACTTCATCTAAAAAAAATCGCTTGGTTATCATTGGCAAATTTCAAAGACAATTAACTAGCAGATGACATCATTTGGCTTTTTAATGGTTCTCCATCGAATTTTGTTTATTGATATTAAAGAGATAAAATTTTAAAACAAAATAACCCAGATTGACGTTTCATTTTAAAAGATAACTAGAATAATTTGGGTAAATTTCAATACTCAATGCGCGATATTTAAACGTGAATATGTTTAAGTGCACTGCGGCCTAAATACCTACTGTGTCCCCAAACTAAAGCCGATAGTAAAATTATTAATTCTGCACCTATTCCTCCAAGTTTTAAGAAACTAGTAATTGCAGGGGAAACTATCTCTTTTATAATGTTGACGTCCTAGATATCTGTGTTCTAGGTGCACAAATGTATCACATGAATGTGTAGTGTAATAAAAGCATTCTTTCATTTCATTAACGTAAAATCATTTCTCATTTCTCAAACGTAAACAAAGCCACATGTAGTATTCGATCGACATCATTGAAATAGTAATTTCATTGATATTCGAAACTATAAAGTTTAAAATCAAATTCATTTATTTGTTTGTTTTTGTCAAACGAAACTGAGTGTTGTGCTCAGGGCATTGCCACCACTTGGGTGACTATGCATATGAAGTGTCGTAGAAGTATTTTGTTACACTATGTTCCAAATTCATAATTTCATTGAGTCATAATTAGACTGCCCCAACATATAGTAAATATATTGAAAAATAGAATGCTGATGCAGCACAAAAGTATTTGTAATATAGTTCTTAAGCATAAGTGGGGATAACCCAATGGTTTTTAAGTAGTATAAATAGCGGTGAAATATGGTATAATAAAGACAGTTCTAAAAACTACCAAAATCAACATGTATTTTTATTTTTAATTGCGGCTCATTAGCCAAATTATACAGCGAGCTGCGCTTTATCTAGCAAAACATATAGGACCTATAGCCTTGTAGGATAGTTCCATCACATGGCGATCCTGCCAAACTGTTAGGTATAAAAAAAAAATTTTCTTTTACCAACAGTAGTGGACCAAAAACAAGTAGAAATGTCGACATCGAAACAATGTAACGATATTGATGCGGCTTCTATGATTGTTTCTCCACCGGAAAATCAGATAAGGCCCCAAAATGAAGTTCAGTTAAAGAAAGATACCGAATTGAAACAAGTCATGGAGCAGAAACATATGGCAATGTCAACATTGAACAAGTGTAAAGACAGTGATGCTATTTGTATCATTGTATCTCCACTGGAAACACAAACCAAGCTGGATTCATCCCAACAACAATCCCTAAACAGGTCTAGTACTAAAACCGCAATCAGAGTTCTTCAGGAAACTGGACCGAAAACAATTTCCAAAAAAAATCAAGATTCTCAACACGATGAATCAGAGTCGTTTTTGGAATGTCCGAAATCAAGCTTAGTGTCTGAACAAAAATAAAATTCTGTAGAAAATGTCTCAATTATACTTAATTCAAATAAATGCAGCATTGTGGAAGATGCTTTCAGTTGCATGAAAACAGTTAGATTTAAAAGCAATGCAAGATAGATACTCTATTTATGGCGAATATTTAGCAAATCAAATGCGAAAATGTGGTAAAAGTGGTAAAGAAATTTGGTTTGTTAAGCAGCTTATTGAAAATATTATACAAAATCTTACTTTGGATGGTAAAACGAATGAAAGGTGTTTTAAAATGTTAACCACACAACAGCAATTATTGTCAAACAGAGTTAAACAATAAATTCACTTTACTTACATAAATACGTAATTGAAATAATGCTTATATTTTATTTTTTTTATGCTGCTTTATATATGATTGAATATCTTTATATTGAATTGAATATCTACATTTATACATGATGTCATAAAGTAAATTGATTTCTGGGGCTATATATAGAAAACTCAATTAAACCTGGGTCAGACTTGTCAGCTTGACTATTAAAATGGATATTCCCAAAACTGTAACCGAAAATGCCATTCTTGCCTAGGCAAAATATATTCAATTTATTAAGTTGAAACTAATATTTCTAGTTACCTATTAACATTTATTAATTATGTTTTATTTAAATAATCTTATGTATTTGTAAATTAAGAAACATTTTCAATTTAAGTTATGTTTGTACTCAAAATAGGGTGTGTTATGTTAAACAACGATTTACTTTATAATATATTTACTTTATAATATATACAGAAATTGTTAATAAATATCTAGAAGTACACATTTTGTGTGCACAATGCAATGCTATGTAATTCTCAATTGCAATCGAAGTCACTTCTGGGGTTTTCTTTTGGTAACAAAAATTGATTTTTTTCCCCTTCTGATTTGTCAAAACACAGATTTTGTAAATGTAGATTAGATTCTTCATTGCATCACATAAGTTATTATAGGCAGAATTCGAATTGTGTGAAAGTCAAATTTTAAAAGTTCCTAAATTTGAAAACAATATTTTCTTCATTGAAATTAAACCATATTTTGTTAATTTAAGTTTCTTTGTAATACAAAAATAAAATATTATAAAATTAATACAAATATTCTCTTGGACAGAAGACTGTGAAAAATCTTTTAACATACTAAAGCAAAATTTAATAACTCCTCCCATACTTAGCTATCCTGATTTCAAAAAACCCTTAATTCTAACTACAGATGCTTCCAATTTTGCTTTAGGAGCAGTTTTGTCACAGGGAGAAATTGGAACTGATAAACCTACAGCATATGCTAGTAGATCCTTAAATAAACACGAATTAAATAAACCCATTATAGAGAAGGAATTGTTAGCAATACATTGGGGAATAAATTATTTTAGACCATATCTTTTCGGCAAAAAATTTATAGTTTACACAGACCATAGACCATTAGTCAGTTTATTCACTCACAAAAACCCATCATCTAAATTAACTAGAATACGAGTTGACTTGATGGATTATGATTTTGAAATAATTTTTAAAAAGGGCAAGATGAATACCAATGCAGATGCTTTATCAAGAATAAAAATTGAATCTGACGACTTGAAAGAAATGATACCCAAATACAACATAGACGTTTTAACTAGAGCTATGAAGAAAAATAAAGAGAAGATACCAAATGAAAAAGAAAATTGTGCAATAGCCTTGGACTCAATTGTGGAGACTAGCTACCTTCATATTTGGGACTGTACATCAATATCGGACATAAGGCGAATAAAGAAGTTAGAATTTAAAGAAAGTAACGTTACAAAGAAAGAAAGAAATGAAATAATAATAGCAGCAAACACTGTAGTTGTAGAATATAGCGATAAATCTTTATCAGAGATAAAATTGATTCTGAGGAAGCTAATATTCAAAATGAACAATGCAGGTGTTAAAAGACTAGCGCTAGCAAGAAATAGTCTAATATTTAATGAAGTATGCATACAAGAATTTAAAGAAATATTTAATAAGCTGCAAGAAAATATAAATGAGGATAAATGTCTAGACATAATATTATATGAACCTCCAAAACAGATAACAGATAAGAATGAAATGCACAAATTAATAGAAGAATATCATAATTCAAAACTAGGAGGACACTGTGGTATCAGAAGATGCGTCAATAAGTTAAAACAAAGATATGTTTGGAAAAACATGAATAAAATGGTTAAGAAATTCGTTAACAACTGCAAAACATGCAATGAAACAAAGATAACTAGATACACAAAAGAAAATATTGTAATTACAGACACACCCTCCACGTCATTTGAAACAATAACAATTGATACTGTAGGACCATTAAGACCATCAAATGGTTATAGATATATACTAACGGTACAATGTGATTTAACGAAATTTGTAGAAGCATTTCCAATAGAAAACAAAGAAGCGTATACTGTAGCGAAGACAATAGTTGAAAAATTTATTCTTAAATACGGATGTTTTAAGAAACTAAAAACTGATAAGGGAACAGAATTCACGAATGAATTGCTAAAAAATATTTGTACACTCTTGAAAATAGATAAAATAGTTTCTACACCTTTTCACCATGAAACAATGGGATCAATAGAGCGAAATCATAGAGTATTTAATGAATACATTATGAGCATAGGAAATAGGGATAGTTGGGAAGAATGGTTACCATTCTACACATATTGCTATAATTCCACACCACACAGCTCAACATTATATTCACCATTTGAACTTGTATTTGGAAAATTATGTACACTTCCATGTGAAGTAATAGAAAATAAAGATACAATTTATAACATTGACAATTACTTGAATGAATTGAAATGCAAATTAAGACATGCTCATGAACAAGCAAAAAATCACTTAATTGAAGACAAATATAAAAGACAAAATTCTCAGAAAAATGTAAACAAATTAAACTTTACCGTAGGAGATTATGTATTTTTAAAAAATCAAAACACAAGAAAATTCGATAAACCTTTTAGAGGACCATATAAAATTATATCTCAAAACAGTGTAAATAGTACTATTTTATTAGATAATAAGAAATATGAAATACATAATAATAATTTAATTAAAGCTAGAAACACAAACTTACAATAAATAACATACTGTACATATACTCAAAATCATAATAACACTAAAAACTAAAAAAAAAAAAAGGCAAATTATATTTATTTAAATTTTAGAAATGTAAACAAATATCATTTTTTTAAAGGGGAAGGATGTAGTGTAATAAAAGCATTCTTTCATTTCATTAACGTAAAATCATTTCTCATTTCTCAAACGTAAACAAAGCCACATGTAGTATTCGATCGACATCATTGAAATAGTAATTTCATTGATATTCGAAACTATAAAGTTTAAAATCAAATTCATTTATTTGTTTGTTTTTGTCAAACGAAACTGAGTGTTGTGCTCAGGGCATTGCCACCACTTGGGTGACTATGCATATGAAGTGTCGTAGAAGTATTTTGTTACACTATGTTCCAAATTCATAATTTCATTGAGTCATAATTAGACTGCCCCAACATATAGTAAATATATTGAAAAATAGAATGCTGATGCAGCACAAAAGTATTTGTAATATAGTTCTTAAGCATAAGTGGGGATAACCCAATGGTTTTTAAGTAGTATAAATAGCGGTGAAATATGGTATAATAAAGACAGTTCTAAAAACTATCAAAATCAACATGTATTTTTATTTTTAATTGCGGCTCATTAGCCAAATTATACAGCGAGCTGCGCTTTATCTAGCAAAACATATAGGACCTATAGCCTTGTAGGATAGTTCCATCACAAATGTTTCACAATCTTCATGTTGCACTACTCACTAAATCAAGAATACTGAGATGTGTCGTCCCGTGAAGAGGTTCATAATTATTCTTAGGTTTTTTTCTGCTTAGGCTGACGTAGAATGTGTTAAGTTCTTGGTTATAGTTCCCAAGTAATAATTTGCCCTGCCTCAGTTTTGGTAGGTCATTTCAGAGTTTGTAGCTTTTGGCTTTCTCGTCTGATTTGATCTTATTTTGTCGCCCTATACACAATCGGGGTTACAGGACAAGATGATGATGTATTATGTATAAAGAAACATGGTTGTGATTATTGAAATCCGTGCATCCTACTATAAATCGACTCCTACCAAAATGCATTACATAAATATTTGCACTAAAGTAAACTATAAAAGCAATAAATAAATAAACATATTATACTTACTTAAATTTACTAATAATTATATTTCATTAAATTTATTATAGCGACCCAATGTTTAGTAGTAGTAGTAGAGGAGATTTTCCAAGTACAAGCACTAGCTGCGGCAAATCGCGCACCATGTCTACCTCTTCCAACGCCACGACCATGTCAAATGAGTCATACTGTATCTCTCTCGGTGTTGGGCCTCTGTGGTGGTCCTGATGTCCCTACCCACCACAGAACAGATCACGATAGGGCGTCATTCTTAACTGGTAAGTTATGATAATTATAACATTTTAAAATCTTATAAATTCTCCTTTTTTCAGACTTTAACCGTAAAGCATCCGTAAGCTCCGTTGGAAGCAACATCTCCATTACATCTTCGGAGTTTTCTGATATTGAGTACGCTGATTCAACACCTGACGATGTTATTTCAACTTGCTCCGATGACGATTGCCAAGAAGTTGTTAAGAAAATTCTTCAACATCAAAGACCAATGCGCATTACCATCAAATTGCACATAACTGAAAGAACATACACCAAATGGGATACGGTAAGACTTTCCTATAAGTTATATAATAGGTTTTAAAAAAAATATAAGGTTTAAGGGCTCGAAAGCGTATGTAAAAGTGGCTTTTATTATATTGAAAAGGATACTATGTGTAGTTTGTTTTTTTTTTTCTTTTTGTTTGTCTTCTATTTTTACAAAGAAAAGCACTAGTGAACGCCTTTTGTATTGTCTTAAATATCAAATTGCTTTTAAATGTGAAATGAGAACTTCTGAAATATATACGTATAAATATAATAGAGCAGCAACAAAATATGGACTAGAAGGGGCCATTGTTTAAAAAGCACAACGAAGGGTAATTTTTTTTTTTTTTTTAAGACTGAAGGGTATTTTTCTCTTGTCGGGCTAGTTGTTTTTTTTATCGATTTCACGTTAACTGATGTCATGACAACTACTAACAACTTAAGTTCAAGACATGCTAAAAGAGTCTATTTCATATTTGGCACAATAGCACATGAAATTTAAATGCATATTAATACAGGGTCTTCCAACAAGATCATTCAAAAAACCGTTTTTTTTTTTAAGTGGTTGATTATGAATTTATATCTTAAGAACAAACTCTGGTTAATAATAAAATAGAATCATTATTATTTCTGCCGAATGTTCGACTCGCTCCTGACTACAAATGGTTATTCTTTCGATGAAATTTTGCATCACGTTTTCGTCGCCTCTGAGCATTAGCATAGACTTAATCTGCCATAAAACCAAAGAAAAAATCAGTGTTGTTTAATTGCATTATCTAGGCGTGTGATTAAGTGACGTCCAGAGTATTGATTGCAGGCAAGAACTGCGGTGAAAACTGGTTTTGCTTAACCCCAATTCTGAGATCATCTGGGATTTTAGTGTATTTCGATCCATAATAAGAAATATACAATACTTTGTACACATGTACATATCGTCCGCTTTCATGGTTCCTTTTGGTTCTATCCACCCGTTTCGAAACCGTCTACGTTCTAAGAATTCCATTTTATTACCCGTTTTCATGTGTCTTCTACGCAATTTTTCCAAATAGGCTTACGAGGTTTTGATAGAAAGCCGACGATATGTATACACCAATAAAATCGTTTTTTTAACAAGTGTTTGTATAGGGGCTATTTGCCAAGGCCGTTCTCGTGTTCAACAGGAACATGAACATGAACAACAAGAATAACATTCTTCGGGTGTCGATTGATTTTGGCTAACATTTTTTCTCGTCATAATAAGCTGTCCTTTTACTCTCAGCAAATTTTAATAGCTTCAGTTAGCAATCTCAAAACAGCAAAATCATATAAAGAAAATTAATTGTGGGGACCAAAGATTTTCTGCCGAATAGGAACGGCTTAAATTAAATACTTGACAAAAGATACTCTGAGAGACTTTGTCACTCTGTCATAACCTGACTGATAAAACTGCTTGATAAACTCAAATATTATATTATATTCCATATAACTCTAGCTACTTATAAATGAAAAAAATCGATTTATCAAGAAAATATTCTTTTGAATTTAAGTTACATTGACTCATAATAAGACTTAAAATATCATTGATATCATAATACTTGGATCATACGAAACCCATTAAAGAATAATAAATATAAAAAAAAATTGCAGTTTACAGTTACATAATTCTAGAATGGTAAACAAAACTAAAATTGATTTTTGTATTATTATTTTTTTCTTACTGTCTATAAGTATTGTCTCATATTTTATTTGCCGACGCTATAAAACTTTGTTCAAACCAAGATACCTAGAAGCAAAAAACAAATAACCTTCAATTTGTGTGGCTTTGTTTTGTGTGTGCTCATTAAGAATGAAAGCCTGCAATTTAATTTATATTGCTAGAGAAACAAATACTTCGTTTCGTTTGTCTGCAATTTGAAATACAAGTCATAGAGATATCGTCAAAAGGTTCCCATGCTGCGACAAGGTCGATGGAAAATATGAAATTCCTTTTTAATCACCTAATTGAGTTCTTATTCGTTCATTTTCAATATATTGGAAATGTAATTAGTCTTCTGTAAGTCTTCTAGCTTCCTAGTGTTTTGATATCAGGCATTGATATGGCGCTATGTATAATTTTTCCAGCATGTAAATACATACATGTATTATGTTTGTTCTTCAAATATCGATTAGCTTAATTAAGCATTCTGGTGGAAGAAAAATCAGTTGATACCTCACGATTGAAATTTGCTCGAGCAATAGTACATAATGCACATGCACACATAAACGGTGTTTTATTTTAGACGTGTGGTTTTCAAGAAGAAATAAAACGCACATCATTTAATGTATTGGTCAAGAATTTAGCTTTATTATAAAGATAAGGGTTTGCCATTATGTTTTAAAAATGATTTGGGGCAAGTGTCGCCGTAGCCGAATTTTCAACAACTTTTTGCAGCAATTCTGGCCGTATGTCTTTGCAAAATTTTAAATTATCTGAATTCTTATGAATAACCAACTTGTATAATGCTTTAAAAAACTCTGTCTTACAGGTAATTTTTCCCAACAAAACTTGAATTGAATTGAATTGAATGTCAGCAAATACGCGCTGAATATTCTCTTCTTCGTAGACAAGCGACTTCACACAACACCACACAAAAAAGTCCTGCGGTGTTAAATCGCACGATCTTAGAGACCACGCCACAGGCCCACGACGCGAGGTAATGCGCTCACCAAAAGCTTCCTTCAATCAAATGATTGTTTAGGTGACTGTATGGCATGTTGCGTCGTCTTGTTGGAACCAAAAATCGTCAACATCAATGTTATTCAGGAGTAGGTCTATTCATTATGAAATGGCAAACCAAACTGAGCATAAATCAAGTAACAGCTGTCAAAAAGTCCATCTTCGAAAAAAAATATTGCTGGATAAAAAACTACACGTCTAAAAAAACACTTTTTATATAAGAATACTGTTACATTTAAGTTCTTTTTAAATCCAGCACACAGTCTGGGTAAAATAAATAAGGCACATGTTTTTTGGTTATATTTTCCCAGATTTCACCAATTATTTTAAATATTAAAAAGATCCAATTATTAAGTTGCTTTTAAAAGGGTTGTTCTCCTTTTTGAGATTTTTTTTTTGACAATAAACACAAATAAAGCGTACACAAACCACAAGATGTTTGACTTAATCTTTTATTTACTACACGTAATTTTTACGGGAAACCAACAGGTTGGCTAAATTGGCGAGCCTTTATTTATTCATAAGCTATCTTTTGTTTTTTATTTCAAATTTATCTTATTTATTGAATATTTTTATTTGATTGCAGGTCCTTAATCCATTGAACAACATCTTGTACGTCGTGATGCCAGAGGTTCTTCCTCCAGAAGCATCCAAGCAATCCTTCATTTCATTGTTGGAATTCGCTGACGAAAAATTGGACGCAGACGCTGTAGTTCTCTGCATGCGCAAGGATCGTCCAGACCGTGCCCGTTTAGTGCAAACTTTCTTGATTCTTGGCTTCCAACCGTTGTCGCGTAAATCTCCTCTTGCTCCACCAGCAGAGAAGGTAGAAAACAACAACTGTTTCCTCATTTACAACATCGAGGAATAAACAAGTTTCAATTGTCACAAGTATTTTCATCAGCAATAACTAAATAAAACATAATCGTCGTAATCAATATCAGAGATGTCTTGATCTTGCAACAACTAACAACAACAAAACTCCTTATCAAAAACAAATTGTCATCTTAAAGTGTTCAAGATTTAAAAACGGATATCACAAATTTTAATTCAGAAGTTACATCACCATCTTTTATCAAATATCTGAAGGAAAATAAAAAAATTTAAGAATGTAAGCTGCTTCATTGAGGAGTGCTATATCGTATTTAAAAGAGAAAAATAAAAAAATAATATAAAAAAAAATAAAAAAAATAAATAAAAATACAAAAAAAAAATATAATTAGTTTTAGGAAAATTTTTGCGCATTATCCGTTTAATTTTTTTTTTTTTCAAATCAAGTATTTTAAGTTTGTCTTTTGGCGCATTTTTTTTTTATAAATCAAATTTGATTAAACTATGTCATAGTGAAATGCATTAAATTTTTAACAATAAACATTTTTTTTATACTAATCAATATATTTACCTTTTCAAAACAAATATTAAAGTAATTGGTTTATTCATATTATTATACTATCATTGAACCCTTTTTTATAATTGCCTTTTCAACTCAACAATATAACATATATTAAGGGTGTTGGCCGCGAAGATTATTACTATACTTTGTTTGTCCTCCATTTTCCTAAGAATGAGTTTTAAGCAGAGCTCATGTAAGGTAGTTTTGAAGTTAGACATTGCAAATTTATTACGAAAAAGTATTCAATAAAACGTAAAAACCTTCGCGGTGAACATTTTGTATTATTTTAATTATATTTTATCCTTAATTTTATAATTACTTTATTCCAAATGTAATAGGTTATACAATATATATTCATTGTTAATTATTTTTAAATACGATATGGTTTCTGAACTTGAGTATATAATTGTATAATTAATTAATCACCACAAATACAATATAAACAAAATAATAATTCTTTTTTATCGAACTTGTATCATCATGAAATTTAATTGATAACTGTTCCGAGAAATAAAACAAATAAATAAAGAAATTAAATTGAGTTTTTAAAAGGTATGGTTCTTGAACAAAAAATTTTTGTAAGGAAAAAGAATTCAGTTATGTATTAATACGTGGACGAGAACCTTTCAGTCCTTTTTTAGTTTTAATGATGACGCTAGACTTTTTCTTGTGCGGTTTTCTGAAGTTTCAAGTCTACCAACAAGCCGCAATCGAACGATTGCCTCAACATAACCTAGACCGTCCCCGTCGCGTTCCGTGGGAAGATATAGTCGATTTGGTGGCCAAAAATCAAATTTGGCATGTCTTCAATATTTTAATGTTTCATTATAAGTCGACAGAAAAATACTCATTTAAAAATTTAGTTTTCTAAATATGACCAGGATATGAGAAAAACGACCTCAGAATTAGAAACAAATTATATTGATGTAGAAGACACTTTCACGCATGAGTTTAAAACCACAATTTTTATGAAAACCAATTTAGGAAACGATCGATTTTGTAGAAGTAATCTTATTTAAAATCACTTTTTCGGGTTCATTAAGCTTTATTTATTTATGTTTTGAAAGTGAAATATGTGGTCTATCGAAATTTAAAATAATCATGCCTGCATGCTTCCGCGTTGAGGAGTTAGAGCGAAAAAGGGTGTCTTAAACCAACGCGAATGCGGTCAATTCAATTCAATTTCTTAAATTGAACATAATATATACAATCTGGCTTATAACTAATATGAGTACTATGATGAATTTACATTTTTTGGCACATAGGGCCTAATGTTATACAATGTCTTAAGTTTAATAAATTATAGATATATAAATTACATTTCAAAATTAATTTTTAAATTAAAAGTCGGCTGACTTAATCGTCCTCAGGGTGTTCATTCCTGGTTGTGAATGTAACGCAAATGCGGAGCGAAAAACAAAAATAATAAAGGCTCTCCCAAACCAACGCGAATGCAGAGCGAAGACGATTTTTTGTTGTTGTTAAGCGTTGTGTATTTGTCATATTGTTTACTATTGTGAGCGATTTGCAGCGAATTATTCACAATAGTACAAAATATAACACAACGCTAGACAACAACAAAAAATCGTCATTGCTCCGCATTCATGTTGGTTTGGGAGAGCCTTAAAAACATAATTCGGGCTATCGTGTATAAAATTTCCCACGGAATTTCTCCCATCTTCTAAAATTTTAAATGCCCACAATTTCTTACTGTTCCTTGCAAGTTAAAATTTGGTCAGTCAAAGTCGCAGCCCAGTGTCCATGGAATATTTATTTTCGATTCCAATAAATTCCGAGAGAAACTGCGACCACAATTCACGTTCCCAGTTTTCGAGGATGGGAAAAATTCCGTGGGAAATTTTATTCACGATATTCTGTTTGATTTGCATACAAGCTGAAGTGAACAGCTGTGATGATTAGATTTGCAGTGTTAGTGAATAGCAGTGAAAGCCGCACATATAGAATCAACTCGTCATTCAGCACAGGTTTTGTTGCTGCAATTCACATCTATTCATCGACACGAAGTGAAATTACAAATACAACAATGTACAGAAATGGGTTTTGGAGGGTGAAACGTACGAAAGATTGGCTTCTTGATAATTGATATTCTCTGGTTAAAAATTTAAAAATGATTGTCGTTGTTTTAGGATGTAATAACTCCCCGCATAGGCAAACATTTTTAAATTAAAAATTCACTATTTCTCGAAGGACGCAAAAAGTGTGTGAACTGTCGTTTTGTGCTTGTGGAAATATAAATAATCGTATTTGCTTTGAACATTTTGTTGAGAGTGCAACTATAGGCTTTGCGATATACTTTTAAATATCTCTAAATATCAGGATGGTTTCGATCAAAAATGTACCGTAAAGTTGCTGATCTTGAAGAACGTGATGTGGAATTACCACCAAATGAAATGAAAAACATTTATTCGAAGATTTAAAAAAAGATGCCATTGAATACCTCGCAGGTATTCTTATATCCAAACCAGTGACGCCACACAGCTGTCAAAGCACAACGAGAAATCGTTTGGCAGTACCGTCTTATTGCCCTTCAAGCAAATTCACTGATCCACTTTGCCGGAACTTCTTGGATCCTTAAAAAATGAGTTACACAGGGATTTTATTTTTTTACCACTAGTTTTTTTCTTTTAGTTTATTTTTGTAGGTCGTGCGGTGAATATCAGTGCGTATTTTAGTACGTTTTGACGTGAAAACTTTACCACATTTTCGGTTAATAATACCAACCAAATGCAATTGTAATTTATTTATTTTCCAGTAGTGCAAATTACTGTGTTTTTGTAATTATTTGTATAAATTCCAAATAGATGTGCCTTGGAAGGAAAAAAAGTTCTTTATGTTCTTTGTGTGTGTGTAGTTGAAAAACCCGAAAAGGGAATTTCCTTTTCATATCTCTTGGTTTTGGTACTTGCTAAGTATGGTGAACTTTTTATCTCACAATACATGCGCAAGTGGGTCCGCGGTGATTCTCATTTCCATACTAATCTGAGCCGCAGTTTTGAGGATCCACTTATGGATCCGAAAACGGAGTCTTTCGTACGTGGTTCCCTACGTTTGCGGATCCAAACCAGACTCGTTTGGTTGAAGGGTGGGACAAAAGTTAAATCCACTTAATTATCTGAAGTGCGTTCTTTGTCTAACCAAAGTTAACTTTCATCGTTTTTTTAATTCAGAAAAGTAACTTTTTTAACTATATAACGTCACAGAGTCGTTCCTAAATTCAAAGTTTAAGTGTCAAAAAGTAACCTTGAGTAAATTTTTCAACTCATCTCCTTGATAGGAGTTAAAAGGGTTCTGTCAAAAGCAGCTGAAATCACAATGTTTTCATTTTGAATTATCTTTTGTTTGCTTCTCCATCGTTTTGTTTGAAATTGATTTCATTTTTGTAATAATATATTTTTTATTTAATTGATTTTATCGTCTATAGTTTTGGAAATTATTTTGTATGCTTTGCGAATTTTTTTTTATCCAGTTTGATCGATTTGAAATTTGTGAATTTGTAAGTGAAAAAAAAATGCTAGTTAAAACATTTAATTTTGTGCTAAAATGAAGTTAACTGAAATTTTATTTTAAAAATGTATGCATTTTCGAAGTGCTGATAAAACTTCTTTTCAAAAATCTTAAGAAATCACAATTTTTTGTTTGGCAGATCAAATATTTTTAGCTTTGGTTGCTCCTTAATGAAAAGTAAAGCCTTAACTACATTGGCCACTTTTTGCAAAATTACAAAAGCAAAAATATCTTTTTTCCCTCTAGAGCAGTTGTTTTGTAAAGAAAAGTATATACAAATTATTTTCTTAAGCCAAAATTTAAGCTTCCTGCATCATTTTTATAAGTTTCCAGTGAGAAACACTATCACAAAATGAGTTTGAAAATTTTCATTTTTATACTTTTTCACTTTTTTGGCTTATGCAGTTAAGGATTAACTCAAAGTAAATTTTTTTACTTTGATTAACCATACTTAAGTAGAGTAAAAAATACTATGTTCCCACCGGAGCGATATCTCGGATTTCAGAGATTTCAGTCCCAATCTTCACATCTCCCCGTACAGTTTAGAGTTTTCTAAATGCGAGATTTCGTTAAAATCTAAATGAAATATAGTAACGATTCTTCTTTATGAACTGACCCATTTTCAGCTTTCACCATAGAAAGGTGAAAAGCTTTTTGATAAAAATTAAGATCTTTCACTCCAACGCCAAAAAGAGAGTTTGATATTGTATTTGACAACTGAGCGGAGAGAAACACAAACACATAGTTGTTTATGTTTATATGAGTCGAAACTTTGTTTTGGTAGTGTAACACCAATTTGAAATTTCGAAAGTTTTCAGCTGAAATCTCGAATTTCATTTTGGTGGGAACATTATATAAAAGAACGCACCACTGGACATAGCTAACTCTATATGGACATAGTTATTATTGTATTTTACACGTAAATTGCTTTGCTTGGTTGTCGTTTTTTTTTTCAGACAATAGCTGCGTTTTTTTCATGTCCATATGGACTTTGGTGAAAAAAAACGACATCGGAACATTTCAACATTTGCCTTGGTTTGCCATTTTTAATTGAACTATCCTACCAACAAATATTTGACATTTCTATATAAATTAATACAACGACAATTGTGCCGTTTTCATCGGGACAAAAGTTAAATCCATATAATCATCTGGACATAGCTAACTTTATATGACATAGTTGTTGTTGTATTTGACATGTAAATTTCTTTTTTTTGTTGTTGTTTTTTCAGCCTGTATAATTTAAAGTTTGCAAGAAAACACAACTAATATTATTTTGACTTGCAAGAAAACACTACTTCTGCATATCGTGCGTCGAAAGTCCAGCTCTAGCTCTCGATAACAGATGTAAGCGGGGTACAGGCTTGTCCCAAAGCCACCTGAACGCGAGAATTTGTTTTGATCAACTGTCATCATTTGTCATTTGGATTTGTACTAAAAACCTGCGGATGCGAACAGAAGTCAGGAGGCAACTTAAAATTTACAAAAATGGTTTGTAATAAAATAATTCTCTTTATTTAGTTTTGTTGCAATATAATTTTTGAATAAATGTAAATAGTCTGTTACACTCCACACAGATTCCGGTGACATGAAAATTGAATTATTCTGTGATGATTGTCCAAAAGCATGCGAAAATTTCTTGGCGCTCTGCGCCAGCGACTATTACAACGGTTGTGTATTTTTAAGAAATATTAAAGGATTCATGGTACAAACAGGTGATCCAACAAATACCGGCAAAGGAGGCACATCCATTTGGGGTTCGAAGTTTGAAGATGAATTTAAAGATTCGTTGAAGGTATAAAAAACATTTTCTGCTTTGGTATTTTAAAGCTTTTTTTCTTGTTTAGCATTCTGATCGTGGAATTGTTTCTATGGCCAATAATGGACCAAATTCAAATGGGAGTCAATTTTTTATCACATATGCAGCGCAGCCAAATCTTGACTTAAAGTATACAGTTTTTGGAAGGTAATTTAAGAACAAGAAATGATTTCATTTTAAATATTTTCTATTTAAACATTTTAGAGTGATAGACGGCTTTGATGTGCTTGATGAACTGGAAAAACTTACAGTAAACCCTAAAAACTATCGACCACATACTGAAAGAAAAATTAACAGCATAACAATGCATGCGAATCCTATTGCGAATGCACAAGCAGGAAACTGAATCTTTGTAATTTAAACAAAATAAAAGAAAAAAAAATACTGTACCTTGTAATTTTCTCGAAAAAACTGCGAATGGGATTGCAATAATTGAGTCGAATAAAAAAAACTTGAACAATCGACTTGTACCGGAGTAGACATAGGGCTTAGTTATTACTATTTATAAATAAAAATAAATTAGGTGCAGCAACAGCTTGTGGAGAACCAGGGCCGAGTGACTTAAAAGTCCCAACCATTGCTGTGTGCGTGTTATTGGCAGGAACTACAGGGACCTACAATTTTTTGCCGAGTCCTCGAAAGAGGCAGTATAACTCGGAAAAAACATTTGTTTTTAGGTGGAAGCGGCTAGGAATCGAACACAAAATTATCCCTCTAGCTTCAACGGGGAAAATAGACCCTCTACGATTTTATTCTTGTCTCAAATCAAGAGCAGACTAGTTTCTTATTCGCATTTGATTAGAATAACCCTATAGCGGAAATACAAAAATTCTTTTAAAAACAACGAAAAGTGAAAAAACGCAGAAAAATTTACCTTTTGTTGCCCAAATTATTATTTTTCTTTATTTCATAAAATAACTGTTATTGGTGGTTTCAAATTAAAACCACTAGCGACCGAGAGGTGTCTGATGATTTTACTCTGTAACCACCGAGCAACATTGAATTGTTGAACAAAAAATAGTCTATACATTTTTTAAAGAATTTAACCCTTATTTTTATAAACATTTGTCCAGTTTATATTTATTTCTGCGGACTCGGAGAATTTCCCCCAGTTTTTCTGTCAAATACTAAGGGAACACAATTTTGGATTCGTCTGCTTAGGCGACTACTCTGAAATATAAACTGAGCAATTGCCCACTTTTTTTTTAAAAAGTGATCGAGTAAGTGGACTTTGAAGATTCCACTGTTTATTGTGCGAGTTGTTTTATTTTACATACTACAAACTACTATTAGTCTAGGAGCTAGCAGCATATTTTTGGGTTGAACACACAACCAAAAAAATGAGTATGAGGACCTGTAGGTGCATGCCTCTTGACATCAAATTCAAAATTCTGGCAAGGGCTGGTAAATTCAAGAAAAGTCATAGGAGGGAGTTATATTCCCAACCATATGTCTTGTCTGTCGGCAGAAGTGGAGGGGACCTACAATTGTATGAAGAATACAAACGACTAAGATGACAAGGACTTATCGTTATCGTGTAAATTCACAAACGCATCGTTGCAGAGATAATACACAATCATTCATATATACATCAAACCTGCATCACTTTTTCCGTTAGGTGTAAATTATTTGCAAAACTTGCATCAAGTGATGCGCAAACTTCAAATAAATAAGAATCAAGAAAATTCGTGATGCGTTGTTGCTAATGCAATTGTATCAGCATCAGCTGAGTCACGAATGAGCATTGAAAAAAATCAGTGATGCGGAAACATTTGACGTTTAAGAATGTTGATTGATTTTTGACTTTCTCGTAAGAGATAGTACCCCTGAAAAAAAACATTTACCCTTATTACGATAATCGTGTTACTAAAACGCCAGAAAAACGACACGGCTCTAGAAATGACAACTGGTGTTGGAATGAAACTTAAATAAAGCATTCTCTCCCCTCTTCACTACTCTCACTGACACGCCAATTTTCACTTTAGAGCCGAGTCGTTTTACTGTTTGTTTTAGTGAAACGACTATCTTAATAAGGGTGATATTTAAGTAAAATATCCTGAGACTCACGACGCGATGCCCTGAGTGAATGTTCAAGGCTATAAAATTACGGCAAGAGGTACTTCTAAATGAAGAAAGAGTTCTTTGAAATCACATTTAAATTTTCTTACAAAAAAAACAACATATTTGATTACCTATTCTTATTTTGCTTTATTTTATTTTGTTCTTATCATATACTTCATTTTTATACATCTTATATTCTAAGAAAAATGTTCAACTTAAAAATTACAAATTTACTTAAGTCTAAATAATAATTACTATAGTATAGTTATATTAAACTGAGTAACAAAACAGAAATGTAAAAAATAAGAAATTTTAACAAAATATGTTGTGATACAAAGTACCTACCTATTTCGTCTTAAGAATAAAAAAAAAACATTATCTAATACAACTAATGAGAAGTAATATTTGCGGATTAATTTAAAACAACAATCACTTAATCTAACAGTATTGAAACATAGCTCACTTTCATATATGAATAATACAAATTTAACTAGGGAAATAGAAAAAAATTAACTAATATTTTTTGTTTTGATTATAAAAAAGTGTTGTATCGTTAGTTTTATACAAAAATTTGCATTGCACTTATTTTGTTGATAATCTTTTATCTAATCTTTTTTTTAAGTTAATCATTCTCCCTGAGAAATTTCAACAAAAGTTGTATTTTTTGTTTGGAAATAGAAACAGCTCTTACTAAAATGCACTCTCACTCACTGCACCAAAAAAGTGTTTTTGGGGAAGAATAACAAGTAAAAATTTTAAACATTTACCAATAGTGTAAAGAATCTCAAAAAAGATGCGGTCTTTTTTTTTTAAAGCCTTTTCATTGGCGATAAAAGTTTTTTCCTTGTTTCTCTCGGAGAGCATGGGTATTATTAAATTAACTTTAAATCTTAAAACTAGATGGTAAGTCTTAACATAAAACAATGTGTTTCTAATGTGATCGGCCTGTAATTCCTCCTAATTTTTAATAGCTCCATTTGCTTTTTTTGGATTATCCTTAAGGTGTTGTTCGAACATGATACGCATATCAGCAAGAGCTTTGCGTATATTTTCACCAAATCTGTGTGCACTCTAAGGAACATACATAAAAATGAAAATTTATAATAATTTACTGTCTTCATTCTATCACAAACTTACCGTTGTTCCGCAGCTCTTCTTGGCTGAAATGTGGAAGAAAATCAAATCTTCACCAGCAATGATGTAGGAGACACCATAACCATCATCTGCAACAGGACCAAAACCACCACCAGCACTAATACAATTTGGATGTTTCTTCAGATCCATCTTAGGTGTCTGTCCGTGGGGGGTTTGACTAGTGGACAGGCGCCAAGGTTCGCTGAGAACTTCGTTTAAAAATGGAGAATCCACTTCAAGGTACTTTGAGACAACATATAAACAAAACAAATGCCTATCGATTCCACGGCCGGACATAGCATCTTGATAACCCAATTGATGGCGGTTACACGCTTTAAGTAACAAATCAACGCATTCTTTATTCTAGAATCATATTATAAATTAATTATTAAATAAATTCTATTTTCAAATAGAAGTTCTCAAAAGTATTTACCGAGCTTTGTCCACTTTCCATAGCCTTAACCCAAGCACTTGATTCAATTGTACATGGGCGAACCGTTTCGGTTCGTCCTTCACGGAAAAGTCTTGTCATAGAAGCTTCGTATGTCAGTGAAAAACGTTTGGCGTCACGATAGTATGCTAATTGAAGAGCCATTTGAATGTATGCATCTGGAGATATGCGACATTTCTTCATGAATCCTTTGCCGTATTCGTTGTGAACAAGAATACGCAAGTCGACATCCTGAAAATAAATTCGAATAAGTTATACGTTTTTTTTTTGTTTAACCTGTCAAACTACAGATGTATGTATGTACATCTTGTTTTAAATGGGAAAATCTACTAAGAAATCCCCTATGAAATCTCAAACACATGATCAATTTCAAAACACCTCTCATAAAGTAGTTAACAGTGCTCTTGTAAGAAAGTGTGTACCCATAACTATAATCAGATGGATAAGTAGAACAACGCTAGCTACAAAAAAGGCGGAAGCAAAGGAAAATGGTGTCTATTAGTGGGATTAAACTCCAACCTTACCAAAACAACGATAGTAAAGTGAAAGAAAAGGGTAGTGAGTGATTCACAAACCCGCAAAAAATGCTATTAAATAATATATTTACTACTGATGAATGGAGAACAACTGACTGAAGTAGGGATTTGTGGACCTAGAACCAAATTCTTACACCGATGTCTACTTTTTCAAAAAAAAAAAATATTTTGGATGTTAAGCTGAATAATGAACAATCCCATCAAACTCTAGACGGAGACGCAATAAGTCACAATGCACGTATACCCCAAAAACAAATAATTTCTAAAAAACAAAGTCAAAAAGATAAAAATTTAATTTTTTAAGAAAAAGATTAGAACTTTCAGGAATCGTTGCAAATTCGGCTGAAAATTACCTAATGTAGCTTCAAGTGTTATTAAATGAATTAAGAATCATTTTGTTTTTTTTTTTAACCCGAGGAATAACAACGAAAAACTAGCGGGAATTGCGACGAATAGATATTTTTTTCAAAGGAATTGAATATGAATGAATTTAAAGTCAATATTTTCTAATTTAAACCAACAAATAACATAACTTACATTCAATAGTTTTGTAGCATCGGAAGTAGCTTCTTCAATCTTCTCCTTGCATGGCTCTAACTCCCAATTCAATCTTATTGGTGACGGGGGAGTGAATTCCGGTGTTCCTTTTGTATTACCATCTTCGTCATATCTGTTTTGTAGAATTGATTATTAGCATTCAAATTCTATCACAGCACAATAATATAAGCTCTGCTGTTATTTACATATTACTTGTATCATTTTATTTTTTTGAAAACAAATAAGTTATTATCAAATTAGTTTAGCATCCAATTGCAATGACCAATATATTAACATATAAAAATAAAATAATGCAAAAATTAAAATCAGCAGCTTGGATGTTAGGAATGAAGCATTATATAGGTTAGAATAAAATTAAAAGCAAGAATTGGGTATTAAAAAAAAATAAAACTATTTACCCATAGTTATCATCACCCATTATGTATTCCCACAAATGTCCCATAACCGGTGCATCGGCCCTAGGTATAGAAATATATTTACATTTGGGCATAAAATAATAATAAAATAAAAGTAAGCATGTCATGTGCATTTGGAAGAAAAAAAAAACAAGTATAGAAATAGTACATTTCCAAATACGGAAACGTAAAAGGAGTAAGATAGTTGGGAGAAAAGCTGCCAATTGGATACCGCTGCCATTGCAATATATAACGTTATTTAGAGAATAGACGAAGTTGCTTTGGTTTTCATTACCCATTGGTCAGGATTTCATCCATGATAAGGTTCTCCCACATATGAGAGCCGACAGCAGCGTCCCCCCTTATTTATTTCAAAACAAACAATATTTTTTTTTATTTTTGTAATTTGAGTTACTTTAAATTTCTTCTTCCAACACTAATTAAAGTTCACTTACCATGTATGTTCTGCATTAAAACCTACTTTGCCATTGGTTCCTACACAAACAGTGAAGCACTTATCAAACCATCTATCGTATCCCTTGCCATGTAGTAGCCGTCTTCCAAAATTGTCTAATTTCTCATGATTATCCTTATCATATTCGAGTGGTTCATCGTCCAGAGACAATACGAAGGCTGCTGATTCAATTGCATGAAGAGATACGCGATTGACACCACGTGTGAAATAAGTGTTACGAACTTCCGCCCATTTGGAACGCTGCCATGCTGTCAGAGCGGCAAGATGTTCCTCATGTGGCAGGGGAGTTGCATTGGAATTGAGTATTTCTTCCATTTGCCTGAAGGAATAAGAATCAGTTAGTAAAGAGAATTTGTAAATCTCTTGCATAATTTACACTTGAAGTTCAGATGGTCTCAATAGACGTCCTTTAAAGTAGATTATTACTTTGTAGAAGCATCCCTTGTGCATGACAACGATGTGATTCGAGTCTTTATAGTGAATAATCCGATCTGTTTCTAGACCTGGTACACGAGATGTATTAAAAGTACGCTCATACTGCCACGAGCATAATGGAATCATTCCTTGAATCATAATCTAGAATAATTATTCATTAATTAACAACATTTCAATTAATTCATTTTACTTACTGGTTGAAGCTCTTGTCGTTCAATTAAACGTCGGAAAGACAATAGTAAATGAACAATATTGGCAGCACGTGCAGCTTGTTTATTCGTTAAGTGCATAAAAATAGCATCTGTTCCATAAAAGTTGCTATTAACCATCAATGGGCTGCGACCACGAAGGTATACATACTCTTCCCACCAATCTGAAACATAGTTAGACGACCACCAACTCTTCAAAACAAGATAACGTTGCAATTTTTTGGCAATTGTGCCCTCAAATTCTTTGGCGAGATTCTCCATTCTGTTATAGTTTTCATCGTCTAAAAGAGGACGAACTGATCGCAAATATCTTTGCATTGTATCATGCACACTGGGCAATGGCAATCGTGGTAAAGAACCTTGAAAACTATACAGACCGGGAGTATTCCAACTGGAAAGTACTTTTACCATGCCCGTCCAGAGTATTGTTTTAAGTGAGATCTTACTACCAGGTGCTCTGGACTCATACATCCATCCCTTGTAGATCAGGAGTAATTTTAGTGTATAACGCATTGTAAAACATATTGTCAGCCAAACCACTAAAGAAGCTAGGAAGCACGCTAATATTTGATAATTTACAGTATTTGTAGGAAGACGGACTAGAATTCTGTTTGTTAAGTTAAAAGGTGCATTATAGCCCGTAAAATGTAATCCAATTGCGATGGCTGTTATTAACCAAAGGCTCTGGATATGTGCCGGATAGACACCATTGCGTACACCGTTCTACAAAGAAAAAAAGTTATTATGTGGAAGAAGTTGCATTATAATTTAACTTACTCTTGCTCTGGCTATACGTTTCTTCCAAGATCGAACACCCGAATCCCAAACAAGATTGAGAACTTCTTGATCATAATTAATGTCCCATCCTTCGTGAGTTATTGAAAATGAGAAGGCTACAGCTGAATGGGCTTCCGCCATGGCGGCTTGTTTTAAACAGCCTTATAAGAAAAATCCAAATCAATGCCTTGAGATGAAATTATAAAGAAAAATAAAAAATTAATGATAGGAGTATTTTGAGTGTTAAGCAATTTTCTATTTCTTAAATTGTGGATTTTAGCTTACAAATAACTAATGTATAAATAACGGATTTTTTATAGGGAAAAGTTCAACATTTCGTATATTGGTATTCTTGAAACAAAAATTGTAGATATTCCAAAGCAAAAATCAAAAGTTTAAGTTGTTTTTTTTTTAAGCGCAACCACTGTAGTGTTTTTTAATTCTTAATAGAAAGCTTTTTAACGTAACGTGTCTGAAAGTCCGAGGTATAATGATGACGAAAATAATTTTCGAAAAATATTTGATTTATAGTTTATAACCAAACATAAATTGCGCATAGAAATAAATTTATTCAGTCTAATAAGCATAATTCATTCTTTATTGAACTGAGGGTCAGAAGTAGGGACATTATAAAGAATATAGAGACCTAAAAAAACAACGCTTATCCGTTCACTGTTGAGTAACATAATAATTATGTAAACACTCACAAAGAAAACTAAAATTTAATTTGTATGCAAAGGTTAACTAACAAAACAAGTTTAAGATTCATTCAAGAGTATAAACTAGTTAAGAGGTGTTCGATTTTCGCGATTTTGAAATAAACATATCTAAATAGACTACTTTTGCAAAGCGAATTTACTTTAAGGAAAAAGTTAATAACTATGCTATTTTCAAAAAAAAAAAATGAAGATACAACAACAACACTCACACTCTGTTCAAATTGGGTTTTCCATGCATATATTGTATTCTGGCACTTTATTTTATTTTTACCCTATTGACGTGTACTTTTTATGAGAGTTGCTTCTAAAACAAGGCAAATATATATTTTTTGTTAACTGATTAATTGTAAAAAGTATCTACATACCTAAATAAAAAAAGCTTATAACATGAAAAACCGACAAAAGCTTTACAATTTCAGGCTATGTTCTTGTAAAATCTATAGTTAATTACACTTTTTTCCATTCTTTCAATCTTAATAGGTATGAATTTTTGAATCAGCTGCTCCCGGCATTTAATTATAAACAACAACAAAGAGACTCGCTAATTAATCATATCATAACTTTTAAGAGGTACTTCTATTATGTGTGTACAAGTATATATTTATGTTTGTATTTTTAAAAAGCAAAAATGAAAACTTTAAGCAACTTTTAAATTTTCTTGTAGATGGAAATATACAAGTTTATTTGAATTGCTTATTTTTGTATCTTCGTTTTTATTTGGTACTACGATAAAATAGGACAAAATAAGATGTGTTTTTTTTCCCTTAAAAAGGGAAAGTAAACAAAAATGTGTTTTTGTTTTTGTTGAAAAATAACATTTTATCAGTCTTGTTAGTTCTTTTTGTTTTAAATATTTTATAACTATCACCCCTGTATTGCTTTCAGTAAAACACTTAACTTTATTCGTTAACAATAATGATAATGATATTACAACTAATCTAAATTAACTAATGAAGGCGGCAAAAGGGATTTTGATAAGAAATTATGTAACTTGGTGTTAGCTTGCCTCTTTGAAGTGTTTGTTTTTTTGGAATCTATAATTAAGTATAAGGATTCTTTTATTGGGAATGCATAGTTAGTGCATTTGAATTTCCTTTGTGAAACAACAACATCATTTTATTGCTGGCTTATTTGTTGAAACTTTCTTGTTTTTGTTGCTGTTTACGAACATCATTTTCTTGAAATAGTATTTGTTTTTCTTAGCAGAGGCATACATTTTAGCGAGTAGGCTGTACTGTGTACATATGAAACTTTCAATTTTTAATAAAAACACGCCTCATATAAAAACAACAACAAATAATATCTATCGTATTTTATCGAATCGGTTTAAAAGTTAAATCCAGTTTTAAGTAAA
Source organism: Dasysyrphus albostriatus (assembly GCA_946251815.1). Taxonomy (NCBI): domain Eukaryota; kingdom Metazoa; phylum Arthropoda; class Insecta; order Diptera; family Syrphidae; genus Dasysyrphus; species Dasysyrphus albostriatus. The sequence goes on from OX276337.1 coordinate 11,464,939, forward strand.
CAAGAGTTCTACAACCTCTAGCTGAATAACATAGAGATTTCAATTATTATATTACTCATCGGATCATGATGTCTAACCTAGCATGGCATCATTAATCTAAGGTTAAGTGTATTCATATTCAAAGCAATTAGGTACATACATTGGTAGTTACTAATTTCGAGGCTGAGGTTAAGATTTACCTAGCTATACAAAAAAAAATACCCAAACATTTCTTAAAAATTAAAAATTTTACACCGCACATTATATACATATGAGACAAATGAATCATTTTTTAAAGACTTTGTATTCTAAGAAAAACAAGGGGCATATTAATATATAATGTTAAATTGAATTCAAGTATATCATTCATATAAGTCCACTCATATAACAAAATAATCTGTCTCAGACTTTTTTTACGGTAGACCGAAGAACATATTTAACGTCATCGCGGAGGTTAAGATCGATAACCTTTTTCTTCGCATACAATTATCACTAATTAAAAAGCACCGCACACGAGAATGATTGATTATTTCTTAAATGAAATACTTTTAATAAAATCTTTCTTTTTTTTGCAATATGTAACTAATTTATAAATTTGTTTTATTGTGACAGCCGTTTCTCAAATATGTATTGTTTATATAGGTAGGTACCTACTTCAATTTGTATCTTATAAATAAATCTCTATGACGACGTACTTTACACATTAACATGGTTGAGTAACAATAAACTGTATACCTACCTACATATTGTATTACATTTTCTAAAAGCCTTTCCTTATCAAAATGACTGCGTTAAGTCCAAAGTTTACGTTACGCGATTTTTATTTGAAGTTTTTAATCATTTTAGTAATGTATTTACCTAATTAATATGTCATGCACTTTGTTTTCAAATTTATTCGGCGAACTTTAAAAACAGGGAACTCATGTTTTTTTGTTTTTTTTTTCCTTCTAATTGAAGGTCAAGCAAATTAGTCTACATTTATATACATCGATAATATATGAATGATTGAATATCCATGCAAATATAAACAAATTAAATGAGGAATTTATAGGTTTGAAACTGTACAAAAATGCGCTTTTAATGGGAAGCGAAACTCAAATGTCGTAGGTGACAAAAATGTATGCTTATGCTTAGTAGGCAAATTATATCTCAAAATTTTTAGAACCCGAAAGAATATAAAGGACAATTCCAAGGTAAATCACGTTACATTTGGGAGAGTTTTATCTCTGAAATTACTGAACCGATCCTAAAAATGGTTTTACTAATGGAAAGCTACAATGTCCCTGAGTAATGTGTGTTATAAAATAATATTTCTAAGAAGGTGTTTACTGCATTTGTTAAACCTAAGCTCCATTCCTAGGGTGAAATGGGGTAAAAAGAAAGAAAGGGTATAAAGACTTCTAAATCACCTATTATTCCGATTTAAACAAATACTTTTATGTTTGATAAAGGTTATATTTAGAGCGGTTTTGTTGACAATTCTTGGGGTTGTCAAGAAAACTTGGGTCAGCCCTGGGCAAACTTCAACGAACAAACCTTTTGACATTTTATTTATTTTTAACCTCAACTCGCCCCAGCAAAAAACCTAGTTCTACTTCAAAGCGACCCCAGGTTTCAAAAATCACAGAATTGGCTCGTCAGGGTCATTTCAGGTTTATCAAAAAACGCTTCGGGGCGATCCCAGGGTTACTTCAATGCTAAACGAACAAACCTAGTACTTAAGGTGTCTTAATATTGAACGCGGCCAATTTTTGACATTTGGGAAAACTTCTTCTCTTCCACTAGCAGCGCATTCATATTCCAGTAGATTTCAGGTAAAGTATATATAGTTTTAAATGCATATTTTAAGTTAATTTTTTTCATTTAACAAAATTTGAACTTCATTTTATAAAATTGTCTTTAAAAAAAAAAAAGAAGAAAATCTTAAACCAAAAAAAAAAACAATAGAAACTTCGTAGAATTGCGCTTATACAAAAATCGTTTATGAACTTAGTGAGCTTTAAGAAGGAAATTTTAACTACTCAAATTAAATTTATTCAAGCTAAAGATTTTGCAAATATCTTAACTGTTCAACTTGAGTAAGTTATGAAAAAATTCAAGCTTGAAAATTGCACGTTCAAAGTTATAGAATACCTACTACAAGGGAAAAATAGCATATTCAAGTTATTGGATTGTTCATGTTATCGTATGTTCAAGTAAGCGAGAAAACACTGTACTAAACGAATCGAAAACGAGAACCCATGGTTTTTCTCTGCGGCGGTGACTGTGGGACACCCTGACCCTGTATATAAAGTTCAAGAAATATTTCTGCACATGTCGCTTCCAGACCAACCTAAAACTGGTTTCATTAGAAAGGCAATGGCCACGTTCCGCAGTTTATTCTCAATTATCCGGATAGCTTTGTGTTGTTGTAATCCCTTGTGAACAACTTTACGCGCCGTTTCATGAGTATCCTTTATAGATTATTTTTTTTTTTGTAGGACAGGTGTTTTTCTCTCTTGTACACAAAACCTGCGAGTAGGCATGTCCTAGCATTAATATTTTGTTAACTTTGCAACTGAGAGGTGTTTCCATAGACACTATAAAATTGCTACTATCAAGGCAATTTCATGCGCCCATCGTGTATGTGGCAAGTTCCGAACAAAAGAAGGTTTTCTGAACGATTTGATTTTCACTGTGGTCTGAATATAGATACTCCGACTTTACAACAATCAAGAAAAACGAATTTATAAAAAAAAAAAACGAGTAATAGAGGTGAAGTAATCTAAAGCTGGTTTATAGAAAGAATAAAGCCGGAATAAAGTGTTTGGATTGTGGTTACGATGTTGGACGACATCTGTATGCCCTGTGGAATCGGGGTGTTATAGAAAGCGTAGCTAAAACGGTTTAGAAAGTATTTTAAGTAGAATATCACTGGTCGAGTTCGGCTGGTCAAGCGATAGGGTGTCCATAATCCGAAAAATGTTCAGATATGTTGAGTTGTTTTTGCATCAGCTGTTTTTTTAACAAGGGACTACAACAACACGTAAACAAATCCGGATCGCTAAAGATATGTTGCCGAATGCGCCCACTTATCAACAAGAAAAAAATTATGGCTGACATCAAACAAGCATGTTTAATGTTTTATCCTGCTTTGAGCTTCAATAAAATGATTTTGAAACCTTTCTTTGCCTTCTCCATCATACAAAATAAGTATGTAGGTATGCCAACTTGCTAAGAGATATTTGCTTTTATACCTATAACATAAATTACTTTTTATTAATTGATAAGCGATGAAACTATTTGATTTTCTTTTCAATTAAATAGCATACACCCAACATTTATCAAAATCCAACTTCCACGATTCTAAAAACAAAAAGTAGGTATAAACAACCAACAAAAACAAAATACCTACATACCTCGCATAACACTATTTTCTACTTTTTGATAGGTATGAAACTTCAATCTCAGATCTAGACTTTGCCCTCAACGTTTAGTTACGAATGTGATACAACAAAATAGATACAAATAAATATAAAAAAATACAAAAATAATATCTATTCCTCTACCTATTCAAATTAATAAAGCTTTTAAAAAGTAACTTTCAGATGGGCCATTTATGTATGTGTGTGTGTGTATGTATGACTCTTGAGTTGAGTGCTCTTGAAAAATAAAACCATTGAAATCATTTGTCGTTTATATCACTTATTCGTCCGGCGCGGCGCGGCGACGGCCGTCATTTGGTCGTTTGGTTTTAAAAACGACCTTGTCCTACTTTACCATCTCTGATTTTATTCAAAACATAGACACAAACAAGGCAGGTTAAGCATGCAAGTAATAAAAAAATTTAAATTGTTGTTGTCAATATAAAAACACGTACAAAACAAAACAAAATGCCGGCACCCGGCAGCCAAAGGTTTTAGAACCACAATGTGCAGTTCAAACTGTCACACAACTGCAAATAGTTTTCCTAGCAAAATTGAGGAAGAGGACTAGAAAAAAAAAATGAGGAAGTCAATTGCTTTGAAAAGATAAACAAGCGAAGTGCGACTCATTAAATTCAATTGCTTTATTTATAATAAACAAAATAATTTAACAACAGACCTTTTTATCAATAAAAACATTAGGTATTGACCACAGAATGTCGACTCAAAATTGCTTGGGTTGTTTGTATGCATACTCATATCTTATTTAAGTGTTGATCAAAATAAAATAAAAAAATTAAAAGAGAATGATTGGAGAGTGAAAATAATGCAGATTTATTTTCGTATCGTAGTTTAAAAGTAAATTCACAAAAAAAAAAACACCGAATGGTCCTCAATTGTAAAGTGATCGGCAAAAAAGCATTTTAATAGTTTTAAAAAATGAATAAAAGCAACACATGCTTCCGATTTTTTATTTCTATTCACTTTTATTAAATAAGATTTGTGTTTTGATTGAATTTCTGTTTCACAACAAAAAAAAAAACTGCTTCAGAGTTCATGCCACTTTGACAGTTTATGCTTTACATCCACTCGTCTCTGCAAAAAAAAACCAAGATCAACTTCAGGGCGACCCTAGGCCTCAAAAACCACAGAATTTACTTGCAAGGGTTTGTTCAGGGTTTTTAAAAAACGCTTTGGAGCGACTTTAGGGTGACTTCAGGGCTCAACGAACAAACTTTCAAACAAATCTTGATCTCTATGAGCCTGTCTACATTTAGCCAGTTTATATTTCTGAGATCTCAGAGGACTCAGAGCGCTCAGAAATATAAACAGGATTCCTCTCAAAAATTCCTCACTTTTCCCCTTAAAAACTGAGACTGAAATTTTTTGGATTCGCTTGCTCAATTATTTTTTATCTCAGTAAATCCTATAAGAAGAAAAGAAAAAGAGAGTTGTTCTGACTTCTATTTGAGGAATACTGTTTATATTTTATTCTCCTGCTCTGTCAAAAAATTGAGGAAAAATACTGAGCGCTCAAGAAATATAAACTGGCCAATTGTCTTCTTACTAAAAGTCGCTTTGATAAACAGCGTGTCTACATTATGCAAAAAAAATCCATTCATTTCAATATTGATATCCTTATTTCACGCAATCAAACTCCAAACATCTCTCGTTCAATTTGAAGCCAAGAATAATTATTAAATGTGGCGCATCGGTGGATTTTGAGTGAAATCCTTTTTCTTTCGCAAACAAAATCTACCTATCTCACTGGATCCACCTTTCAGTAAGAAGACAATGTAGGCACTCACTTTCTGATATCTCAGAGGACCCGGAGCGCTCAGAAATATAAACAGGATTCCTTAGGTTTTTTGTTGAAGTTTACCCAGGGTTGACCCAGGATTTCTTGACAACTCCAAGAATTGTCAAAAAAAATACCTGGGGGTTTCGCTTCTCAAAAAACACCAAATTATTTCAATTGTGTTGTTGAGATAAGCAAGAAACAAAATTTGATTTAAAAATGAAAAAAAAAAAAACAAACCACACTTTCCATTTTCTATTTCTATTTGTTATTATTTATGTAAACTGAACTGGTGTATTCCTTCAAATTTCCATTTCAAAAACAAAAGAATTACTTTTATCACGTAAATCCACAACAAAAAAAAAATGCATTAGAGCTTTTGCCACTTTGACAGGTTATTCTTTACCTCAACTCACCCCAGCAAAAACCTAGTTGTACTTCAGGGCGACACCAGGTTTCAAAAAACACAGAATTGGCTCGTCAGGGTTAGTTCAGGTTTTTCAAAAAACGCTTTCAGGCGACCCCAGGGTGACTTCAGGGCTCAACGAATAAACCTAATATTTCAATTTGTGCCAGAACGACTGCTTTTGTTCTGAAAAGAGGATGAAATTCTTCGAGTACCATTCAAACTTCCCATTGTCGAACTGTTCTTCCAGATTACAAATCGAAAAGGTAAACAAAATATGGAAAGCAGAGAATATATCAATTATCAATTATTTTGTTTATGATGGGAAGTTTAGAAATTTTTGGTATAATGACTCGTTCAGTTGTTCCTTTGTTTAAAAACTAATCCCCTTGTTACATATTGTATTTTTCCGTAAAAAGATTAAATTATAAAACAAATTCTTTAATTTTTTAATTCATCATCATAAAATATAAGAATGTGTACAACATTCAATTAGTCCATTTTTTTTTTAATTGTAACTACATATTTCCACTTATTGAAATTGAAAAGCACAAAATATGGTTTACCTTATTTTATAGCAATGAAGAGAGCGTTGTGGAAACACTTCAAACCTATTACGAGTAAGTATCCAAACAAACCAATTCACTTTATTTGAGTATTCTAGTATAGTAAATATTATTTGATACACACAAATTTTATATAATAGGTAAAATGAATTTAAAATGTCACAAGGTTTTAATTTAAATTTTTTTTATTATCACAGTTTCAAAGCAGTCAGGAATAGTACTGTCAAGTCTATTCACGATCAATGATCTATTTATTTTCAAATTAAAAAAAAAAAAACAACTTGATTCAATACCAGACTAAAACTGACTGATTACTGAAAGTCACATTACGCGATCTTTTAGCTATGAGATTACGTGGGATAGCAAATGTCGACACTATTACATTCACAGCAAAATAAGCTTTTTCCAAGCCACGAGTGCTGCAAAATAGAGTAGATAACAAAAAAGAAAGAAAAAAATCACATATTATGATTCAAATGAAAGATATAAAATCAAGCCCCCGTCGACACCTTCTACTACCACTAACAACCGTCATCGTGTTGGTCGGCATAAAAGTTTCTTCCTACAAAGGAGGACTTTGACCCTCTTGATATTAAACAAAATAATAAGCAAAACATATTATAATAGCCCCCGCGTAGTAGATTAGGTATGATTTGATAATAAAATATGAATTAAAAAATCAATGGCGAAACCAAACGAAAAACATATTTCATGTTAATTTTAAGTAAATATACAAATGTACATTTTTAAATCTCGTTAATAAATGAGTGGATTAAGATTTTGTTTGTATTTTTAAATGGCAATGTACTTAGTACATACATATTTATCTTATTTTCAATTCAAATTATAATTTTCAAAATACATTTATAGCTATGTACAATAGATTTTTTCATTTTTCTGAAAGAAATCACACTTCATATTTGTACATTGTGTTATCTTATCTGTCAGTACAGTAACAAAATATTATACAAATATGTACAAGTATATATATGTATAATTGTATAATGCACAGTATATTTTGAACAAATTTAGAGTATATTTTGTTTTGAGCAGTTTATTGATTAAAGCTACGAAAATGCGATGCAGAAGAGAAGGGCAAATCAAAATTTAATATTTTTGTTTTCATGTTTTCGATATTAATTAAATAATACATACATACATACATACGACCAAAAGCCTGTGAGTTAACTCCAACTTTTTTATTTCTAAAATAAAATAAGACCCGCTTATACGCAACTTAAATATCTAATTTCAACTTAAGTAATTTTTCATTGTTGCAAAGAATTGATGTTTTTGCGAAAAGATTATCATTTTTTTCAGGTTTTATTCAAATAAAGATGAGATCTGAAGACAAAAGATGAGATTATTCTCTTGTCAAACGACAACTTGAAATAGGGCAAATTGTTTGTTTTGTATTATTTGTGTCGACGCACGCCCTATGACATTTTTATGTGTATGTATGCTATGTGTGTGAACAGAATCTACGCAAAAATATGCCCAGATGTTTCATTCAAGATAGCAGTTCTTGATTTTAAAATCAAATCTTTCAGATTTCAATTAAAAACGACAGTAGGTTTTCGTCAGCATAAAATGTTATTGGTACTAATAGGGCTTTTATTGCGGGTGCAGAAATCAAAGAAGCACGGGATTAGATCCTGATATCAGACGATACAAATCTTCGGATCACACCTTCGAGACACTCCCTTGAATCATTGGCACCCGGAGAGGATAGGGGCAGAGGGTGAAATTTCTCCTCCTGGATCTGTAAATTACCACGCTACTAACATCTTTATCATTTTGTACAATAGACTATGTCAAAGGTCTTTTTTGTCTCTCTCAATCTATGATATATGCCGACCACTGTAAAATTTGCTTCCATCTTGAAAAAATCGTGCCGGGGGCACCTATGCTTCGTACTAAAAACTTTGGGACAAAAAGAGGTTCCAGCTGAAAGCACGTTTCCTGACCAGACTAAGACTATTAAAAAAAAAACGCTCATTTAGTCCATCTTAAAAAAAATAAATCTAATGATGACATCTTTGTAGATTTGAGTGAAAATTTTACAGTTTTTGACGATTTTTGTTTAAATTTTTTCAAAAACTATTTTATTACCTAACCTGTATTCGGGTTAGGTGTTCGGAAAAAGTTGGGGCAAGTGAGCGCGTGCGCTCACTAAATTGACACTCATTTTTCAGCCTGACAGTTAAAACACATCAAGTATTTGGAATTTTTTTGTTCTCCAAAAATCAAATAAGACTCGAAAAAAAAAATTAACAAAAATGTGCCAGGGCATAGCGACAAATAAAAATTCAAAAATTAAAACCAATAAATGTTTGCATAGTTAGTGCTAGATAAAACTATATTTTAGTTTCATAAATTTTGCTTTGAAAAGTGTTTTTTAGTAATAAATTTAGATTTCATTTTTCTCAGAATTAACACAAGTGGAATTATAATATGTTCCCCTAGACCCTTCATAGGTATAAAAGTGGTTAGTTTTGCTTTTCATTTTATTTTAAGGACATTTACAACATTAGTTTATACTTTTGCCCAAAGCTAGTATAAACTTTCATTCATGTGAGCAACCTTGAGACCTTTTTTAAACCCGCGAAGCCCCTTAATATAACATTAGTTCTTTCTGAAAGAAAACTATAGGTGTTTCGACGGCGCATCCACAGTACTTTGATTATTTAATAAACTTTGTTTGCTCAGTTCACAATTTTATGTTTGTACATTAACAACTCATTTTTGCTGCAGATTTTTTTTCCAAATATTTATTATAATTTCGAATTTAAATTGTGCTCGAAGTGGAGTTAAGTAAAAAGAAATCTAATCACTTAACCATTATGATCAATGCTTCATTTCCTATTACGATGCCGATGTTTGTACATTCATATACTTATATACGATTAAGCTTCTTCTTTTTTTGTATTCAATCAAAATAAAAAGCATTGTCAATTAGATTCATCGTTTTTATTACGAAAAATGCATTCCATTGGAAAAATTCATTGTAAAATGACGGCAAGTGCCTCACACTGTTTGTTGGGGAAACCAATAAATTGCCATGTGGACTTTGAACTTAAACGCAAGCTTTTTCAGAAAACATGACGTAGGTACAGATAGTAAAATTGCGATTCTGGCGAAAATAGAGCTTATATTATCTCATTTCATAGACACACATTACACGAACCGTTTGCATGATGTTCAATGTGCATTCAGGGAAACGCAGAAATTTTACATATGTAATTTATTCTTGCTTAACTTTAAAAGTAAGAACTATAATTCCTATGAATAAGTTTGTGAAGCAGGTTTTCAGTTGTGATTTAAAAATAAAAATGAAACTAACAGATTTAATTCCACGAAAAAATAAACTAAATTATATGTAAGTAAGACTACAAGCTTTAATGTCTTTAGTTTAGTTTATTTTTGAGTACGACCCAACTAAGAGGCGATTGTCGTAACAAAGTTTCAGTTAATATTTTCAAGACATTAATGTCCAGTGCGAGATCATCCTAGTTTGGGGGTTTAAAGCTCCTTAGTCAATTTATATCTTGAGTAAGCTTTGAGTTTTATACCTTAAGATATTCATTCCAAATTATTAAATGCTTCAAAAACTATACTTCTCACAAATTATAAAATATTTCTTTTCTCTGCAACTAATATGCGACGATTAATGCTTATTTACATTCCACTCACAGAAACGTTTGGGATGTGTTGTGCGTGCGTGTCAAGTCGAGTGCATTGACTTGCATATACTTACTGGAAATAGATTATTGTGATGTTTAGTTTCGACCAGAAAGCACATGCAGTTGCACTACAAATTGTTTGCAATTTAAATTACAAATTATTATGCTTACGTTCTTATTAAAGATAACGCCGAGATATCATAGACCTCAAAAAAATTAATACAATTTCCTTGGAGGAATATAAAAAGGAGATTTTTATATTCTTAATTTTTGTTAATTCAGCCAGTTAGTACTTTGCCTTAAAAAGCATGGGCCAACAGAACGCGATCCGGCGATCCGATCAATACTTCACTGGGAAAAAAATCGCAACGGTCAAATTTGTTTTTGTAAATTCTCACAAAGACGCCGGATCGTGCTCTGTTTGACCAGGCCTTAATTGTTCTTTAAACCTGCATTCACACTTTCGTTCGAACGAAAAACGAAGTAATTCAATGCAGTTTGGAATTTTCGGTGTACGATGTTAAACAAATACTGAATGAATTAAGAACATAAGTCGCGTCGGGAGTGCTCATCACTCGAAAGTGAAAAAGTGAACGAAACTAGACGAAGAGTAATAAAGCGCCTTATTATTTCTATGCGCTTATGCAATCACTTTAGTGCAACGCCGTGCAGTTCCGTTTGTTACATACGATTCCATTCTTTTTAGCTAAAGAAAAATCATTGAACCATTTTAAAAAATAGCACAAATTCCGTGAAATTTAAAACGCTATTTCTAAAGATTATAGTTTATTTTTTTTTTTAATCATAACAGTTGGTCGGAGGTCTACCAATGTGCTATCGACTAAAATGATTAACTTTTGAATGAAAAAGCTTGTTATAGCCCATATGTGGGATGAGTTCTAAAATAAGTACAGTTATTGTGGCAAATTTTTTTGTTATCGCAAAATACCAGCAATAAAGATATACATATAAATTCAGTAGGGGCGTTATTTTATTATAACTGAACACATGTAAAAAGACTATAAAAAACTTATTTATTAGTTTTGCTAAAAAAACAACTTCACGTGAAAAGTATAACACTGTAGATGCTATCTTTAGGTTGATTATTTCTTTTTTGTCCCAATATTGTATTATCATTATCACTTTATTAGTTTGTCCCACCTGGAAACAAAATACATATTTTAAATGTATTCACTTAAGTTGTATGTATATATAGGAATGTATGTAGACTTTTACAAGTATGTACATACATTCATATTTATTTATTATAAAGAATGACTTGTATTTTTATATTTTATTAAAATGGTTGTTCTTATCCAATAATGATGACTAATAGGGCTACATTTGAAAACAGTTATCTCCACTTTCTTAAACAGCGATAGTCCTAGAATATAACATACATTTCAATTTGGCTGCAGTTGTATATGATAAGATTAGTGGTTTTTTGTATCACTGCCAATACCATCTTTAAGCATCAAATTTTACCGAAATCGTTTGAGTCATTGAGGTTTTTTAGAGCTAAGAGTAAACACAAAAATTAATATTGTAAATTAATGCAAACAAATAACAATTCAAACATTTTCAAATTTGAAATTTCACAGCTGAAAGCTAACACAAAACTGTACTTTCCTCTTTTTTCTTGATCTGACACACACTTGTGCTGTTCCGCTCTTTTTGTATCTAGTTTTTCTTCATTAAAAACAGCTGTTATATAAAATATTTAAAAATGGTGCGATTATACAAATATTTTATTAACATCGTTCATGAAGCAAACACGATTTTGAATAAGGGGTTTTCTAAACAATCACATTCAACTACTACAATCAACGCTTTTAGGACCAGTTCTACGATGTGCTTTATAACCAATTTTTTTATCAATTAATCCATAGTTTGAGCTGTTCATCATCGAAATCACTAAGTAGTCCGTTCTGATTGATCAACGCCATTTTATCAGAGCCTGGAACTTATTACAGATTTTAACCTGCACTGCCAACAAAATGGCCCTTAATGCTACCACACACTTGACTTGACGTGATTGTAGCCTTATGTCGATTTCCATTGGTTTCACTCAAGAAGACACTAATTCTGAATCCAATGGAACAGTGCTTGTTGATTCTGAACTTTCTTGGTAAATCATTTAATAGAAACTTTTGCGGACACACAAAAAGTGAAATTAAAAAGAATAGTGAATCTACATAATATACCCCAACTTACAAATAATAAATTTTCTTTTTGTTCCTCTTAATTTGTTTTTGAGTATGAATGTACCTATTAGTGCTTCTCGAGTGGATTCTGATTTCAAATCGAGAAGCAAAATTCTCTTCTAGACGCTTCGGAACGCTGGAAAACGACATTAAAAAAAAAAAAACGGAGTATGTTCAATCAATTATTTGTAAATTTTATGTCATAGTCCAAGAGTCACCGCTATCTTTATTAAAAATCTCGTGAACTGTGCACCCTAAGAAAAAAAGCAAATTACATTTGAAAGCTAATACATGTGCCATTCTTTTATTTGCTTTTTTAAATCAAGTTGTTTTCATTAAAATATTTTGAGAAATTTAATTTTAAAGTCAATTTATTTTTGAAAAAAAAGATAAAATAAAAACAAAAATAATAAAACAATGCAATACTTATGTAAGCTTTAAATAAAATTACAACTTTTGGTACGATGAACTGTTCACGAGATAAATTGCTTTTTTAAAGATGGCGGCTAATACTCGTGCCTCCCCCTTCATCCCGCCAGCGTGGATAAAAACATTCGGTGGAGGGGGGGGGGGGCACACCCCCTACAGATTATCAATAAAATCAGCTCAGCAATAAATTGCACAAAAGAAGTATCTACCCGGCTCTTGCCCTACTGACTGCTTTAAAAAATTACTAAATATATGTATAGTTATTACATATAATGCAAGTTTTGGATTCGTGCAAAAAAATGAGATAACAATCAAACATGACATTACGATGATAGAAAACACCAAAAAAGTGTGTGGCACAATTCTGTCTGTCTGCTCGTCTACAGCCTAAGCCGCCTGATCGATTTTCTTCAAACTTAGTACATAGTGGTTGTTGGTGATTATGCCCACACGTTCTTTACATTTTTTTTTTTGGAACCAAAAATAACGGTACCTGCTATAATTTTTTTTTTTTAGCAATTTTACATAATCGTATTTTTCTCAAAAATGGTTCGACAAATTTTTTTTTTTGAAAATTAAATATTTCGAAAACGATATGATCGGTTTTTTCGAAACTCGATATTTAAGTTTTTTAGTACTCTCTAAAATATTTTTAGAAAAAAATTTTACATGTATGAAAAAATAACGGTCCCTTCCATACAAAAGTTTAAAAACCGGAAAAGAAAATATTTTTTTTCTCAAAAACGACTCCTACGATTTTCAATTTTTTTTTAAATCCAAAATGCAGATAAATAAATACTTAAGATTTGCATACCAAAAGTTTTCCTTAAAAATGTTTTAGGTATTTTATATATATATTTTTTAAGAAAACCGCTCCAACGATTTAAACGAATTTTTTCGCCCATATACAATTATATTCAATAAAGAATTAAGATGGATTTCTTTTTTCTATCTCAAACTCTCAACGAAGTTTTTTAAGCTTATTTCATGCTTTTAAACATTTTTCTCTTATAATTTTCATGTCTTTGCATATAATTTTCTTACACCCCCAGTGCCTTGAACATAATAGAAAGTACGTGTGACCCAGTCGTTTATTATATTTTTTCATGTTCTGGGCATTTTTTCAATTTTCAGAGACATGCCGAGTGAAATAAATTAATCAAATGTTTGTCGAAACGACCAAGATTTAAAATAATTTTTAGAAGCCCAAAATTCTATATTTTCAAGCAGGTAGGTACTTAAATCAAGTCATTTGTGTAACGTTTTAAGTCATATCAATAATAACTTTTGAGGATAAAAACTATAGAGTTGTTGACTTATGACAAAAACTGTTCAAAATGCAAGCTTTTTATTTCTTGTATGCACACTTTTTCCTCCGACCAATGGACATTGAAATAAATCGATGTAAAAATTGTACGTCAAGTTTGCTGTTCGACACGTGTAAGTAAGCTAACAAACGATTGTTGGTTCAACATCTCAAAGTCTTATATTGAAATGACTTACAAACATTCTAGGGTTAAATAAATTAGAAGAAAAAAATGGTCTTTTTAAAAATCTTGTTTAAATTGAATTCCCCCGCTCTTTCAAATGTCAAATTCTTGGAATTATTTTGTAAAGAGGACAGAGTAAGTTTGGATTTAATAATTAACTTATAGAAAGCCTCTTGAGAAAGTACATACCTACCTATGAATTTAAAAATTGTTGATTTATGTTGACAAATAACCTACCTACATACCTCACACAAACGACTCATCCCATAATGTGTTTATGTGCTTGTACCTACCTACTCAAAATATGTTTCTTTTTATTTACCTACTTTAACTGGGCTATTTATTAGCAATTATGTTACTCTACGAACGATCCACATTATTACTTTTCAAGAAAATCCCGAATCTGAATCGGAATACAGTCAGTCTTATAATTATTACTTAACGACATTTTAAACGCAATATTAGTTGGCTTAGTTATAACTTCTGAGCTAGTTCAATATATAAAACATACTTTCAAACTTTCACATTTTCAAAAATCTAAATAAATCTTATCAAAACTAAAACGAGGCCTCACAGGGGCAGATATAAAAAAGGCGCCAAACAAGTATATACTTGAAAACCCTAAGTGGCAATAGTGGGTTGCCTTGAACCAAGACTACGAGCTTGTTTTCATTAATTTTGTAGGTTGGTCCTTAGTTTGTTTATCTTCGAATACATAAAAAACAATTAGATATAACATATAGTTGGCAGGTGTTTACCGGCACTCCCTAGTCCAGCTGACAAAAATTACACATCTTTGCTTACCAGTTACCAATTTAGGTCTGTTTCTTTACTCGCCCGCGGGCTCCCAAAGTAACCCAAATCTACCCAAAACGTGTTTCTTTACTATTTTCTGACACAAAAATGCCAGAGCTTTTGACTTTTTTTCATTTCCCCTCCAGCAAGAATCTACCCGAACATTTTAGTTCCGGCACTTTCTTGCTTGTCAAACAAGAAATCAGCTGATCAAAAAATTTTAAATTAAATTTGTCAAGTAGCGTATATAAAACGGTTTAATTTAAATAAATTGAATGAAAATGATACAATAGACACAAATATAAATTAAAATATTTCTTTTGGTATCTTTTAATAGAGCCCAACATGATAATTGCTAATGTTAATAGAATTGAAATTGCATAATTTTATATGCGTTGAGCCTACAAGCAATGACGTCGAATGGGTAATTTACACCGAAACGAACCAGAAACATCCCAAATGCGTTTCTTTACTTTTCATTTCTGGTAAAACATTACAACAACAACATCAAAAAGCTCATCCCCAAACTTTTTCCCGAACTTTTTCCCAAACTTTATCCCAAAAGTAAAGAAACAGACCTTTTATCTTATCACATTTAAATTTATCTTATCACATTTAAGTCATTGAACGATGAAATTTCTTTCGCTCTAGTTCATATATTCGCAACATCTTATCTTTTTAAATTGCAGCGCAATGTTTATATTTGTTCGTATTCTCATCTCAGCCTAGGCAAGGCAACCTGTATGTTTTTGCGTGTCTCTACATCGCAATTGTGGCACACACCTTCTTTTTATTGTCGCGTCGTCCGAATCTACGACAGCAAAACAACAGCAGCTTGTCTTTTTGTACCTCACCGTCGCCAGCGCAGCGCAACACAAGATTAAAATTGTTGGTGAATCGCTGAATGTGGTTAAACCAGAAACAGAAAAAAAATAAATGGACTTTGGACTGTTCGTGTCCATGGTTTTTCGTACAGGTTAACTTTTAACTTAAAATTTATTAAAACTGGTAAAAAGCAGATTAGTCGTCGTTACCTAAATCTTTTTCTAATTTTTGTTGACGAAATAACAACAACTGGTTTGGATAATGCAACCACATTTGACCTATTTAAAGAAATATGGTCCACAATCTGTAAATTTTGATAGACTAAACTACTACTAAGACCGAGCCAGTATTTTTTTATAAAGTATCACCCTCACTTTACAGGTGCAATATAGTATTTCAGAGTTTTACTAACTACTAACTACATATAAGTTGCATTTAAAGGAATTTTACACTAATTAATTGGCAATTACAATACAAAATACTGAATGAACTTACGTTGAGCAAAAATATTTTCCAAAATTGAGCGGTTTTAGAAAATTAAAAAGTGCACAGTTAAAAAAATATATATATTATGAGAAATTTACTATGTAAACTCTATTTTTAACACAAAACCAAATTAGATTTATATAACTTTAAGCGATGTCAACACAAATGTATAATTTTATTGTTGAAAGAAAAATAAAACAATAAACTTAAGAACGCAGCGAGCACATCTAACCACAAAGACAAAATATATCGAACTAAAGAAAAATTTTAATTGGATTTTGGATGGGATTTTTTTGGGTGATAGATTTATCGCACCATAAAGGGTAGTTTGCATCTGCATGCAGATCTGTTTGCTAGTTTACATAAGGTGCGTTCTTTTTCCAAAGTCCCTTTCACACGAGGGAACTGAGTTGCAAGCAACTTTCAGTTCTTAGATGAGATAGGCAGGAAGAAAGAGGGGTGAACAAAATCTACCCGATCGAAGATTTGAAGAAATTTATTTGACATTTCCTTTCACATCTTATACTACATTTTCGTTAGGTTTTTTTTCGTTCAAAATTTCCAAATTTGATATGAAATCACCTTGCAAATTCACATTTCCAAATTAGACAATTTCAACCAAATTTGAAAATTAAGTCAAAACCTATTGAACACACCCAATTGGCCACAATTTGAAGAGCTCTTAAAAAGTTTTGTATAAAAATGTCAAAGCTCAATGGACGTAGAAACAAAAAAACAACAATAAAAAGTGTTTAACAACCAGTTGAACTTCAAAAATGAAATGAGCTGTCAAACGAAATTACCAAATTACAAATGAAAATACTTTTTCTGTGATTTGTGAAACTACCCCATTTCGGCTCTAATGAAAACGAAGTATAAAGTTAAGGTGCTTTCAACCAATAAAATTTCAGGAAATTTCAAAATTGCCTAGATTTTGCTTCTTCGTGTGGAAAGGTACAAGAGATTTTTAAGGAAATTAAAAGAAAACGTCAAAAAAATCTCCAGCGTAAAAGAGCCCGTCTACATTGTCTTCTAACTGAAAGTGCGTTTTGATGAACAGCGTGTCTACATTATGCAAAAAAAGTCTTTTTAGTTCAATACCCATCCTTATTTCACGCAATCAAACTTCATACATCTCTCACTCGCACAAAAAAGAGTCAATCATGTTGAAGCTAAGAATTATTATTAAAAGTGTCGCATCCACCTTTCATTACACCCCTACTCCACAGAACATACAGATGCACAACATCACAACCACAATCCAATCAACAAACAGCAGATTTTTTCGCTGAGCAAATTATGTCATGTCGTTTCATTTCTCTCTCACCACTACTTCTATCTTTTGCAGCAATAATCAACTCAAATTATAGGAACAAAGGTCACGTAAATAAATAAAAACTTTTTTAGCAATATTAACCTCTAGATAAAACGAAAATCAGACAAAAAACTCACACGCACGTGAAATCTCAAATCTCATGAGTCATGACTAAGCTTTGAACAGCGTTCATGTACTGTTCAAAGGTTGGTTTCCTTCTACATGTCGTCGACAAGACATGGAATTTTCTGGCTTCATTGGTTTTTTTCTCGACAGATTCATAGTCCGAGCATGGCTCATGTCTAGTGGAGCCGGCATGTATACAATACCAACGAACCAACGAATCAGTCGTTGACTGGACACTTCTCACTTTTCGTTTATGAAATTTGACTTGGGCAGGTAGTTCCCACTATTAATCCAAAACTTGTTGGAATTCAAGATATGAACAGAACAAACATACCTTTTAAAAAGTTAAGTGCCTAGTAAAATGTCAAAAAAGAAAATGATTGAATGCTTTAAAAAAATGAAAACAGCTGACGAAAATCTGGCATATCAAATATAAATTCAAATCTCAAAATTATATAATTTATTGAATCTTTTGTTTGTGGTCACCCAAATTATTCATACAAAGATCATATTTATATAATCACCATTTTACTTTCATTAAATGGAAGAAAAAATAAAAGAAAATAGTTGTGTGGTTGGTTAAAGAAAAACTGTAATATGTCAATCGAAAAAGTGTTAATGTTCGGTGTGAATGGTTTTCGAGTTTTAAAAAGTTTTCACCGAAAACTGGTTTTATTACGAATTATTACGAATGGTATGTTGAACATATGAAGTTGTACGGCAATTTGTTTTGTCGAGTGGGTTGTGATTGTGATTTCAAATCGAGAAGAGAAAATATCTTCTTAGAATTATAAGAAGAGGTTTTTCGTGCCAATGGAATGGTTTCAGAAGACGCTCCGGAAGGCCTTTGGATGTCCAATGGAAAACGACATAAGTTATTAAATCCAGATTGAAACTGAATTTCATATAATTCACTTTTTTCTTGACATTTCAATTTCAAGAAGTGATATCAAACTGAAAATTTTTCAACTGAGTTTAAGCAAAAATTTGTTATAATTTTCATGCGTTGTTTTTGGAAATTGAGAAAACACTCGGTTTGAGGTGAAAATGACGACGACGACTCATGTCTCTCGCCGTGGTCACCCAAACGTAGTTTCCAGTATCGTGGTCATTGATTTCGTCTCACTGTGGTCTTGCCATGCCTATTTACACGGGAATCTATGTCGTGTTTATCACGCTTTGGTCTCGTAATGATTATAAAGCCCTAACTACATAAGCTGAAAAAGTGAAAAAGGACAAAAGAGAACATTTTCAAACTCATTTTAAGATAGTGTTCCTCACTGGAAAACTCACAAAAATGATGCAAAACGCTCAAATGTTGGTTTAGTATCGTGGTCATTGATTTCGTCTCACTGTGGTCTTGCCATGCCCATTTACACGGGAATCTATGTCGTGGTTATCACGCTTTGGTCTCGTAATGATTATAAAGCCCTAACTACATAAGCTGAAAAAGTGAAAAAGGACAAAAGTGAACATTTTCAAACTCATTTTAAGATAGTGTTCCTCACTGGAAAACTCACAAAAATGATGCAAAAAGCTCAAATGTTGGTTTAGAAAAAAATTTGTATATTTCTTTTCATAAAACAACTGCTCTGGCGGGAAAAAAATATTTGTACTTTTGCAAAAAGTTGTCAATGTAGTTAAGGCTTTACATGTGGTTTTTGGTATTGAGCATGTTTTACCAACATCCCTCTTTGGTCTCGCCATAGTCTCGACAAAGTTCTTTTTAAAAATTTAAATTTTCAAAGTGGTTAATACTACGTTTTCATTAGGCCAAATGAGGTGTTTTCATTGAAAATTTCCAAATTCGATACGAAATCATCTCATTTCTCATACAAATTAACATTTTCAAATGAAATAATTTCAACCAACTTCGTATGAAATTAGGTAAAAACCTAATGAACACACCCAATTGGCCATAATTTGAAAAGCTCTGAAAAGGTTTTGTATGAAAATTTCAAAGCTCGATGGAAGTAAAAAGAAAAAATAACAACTAAAAGCAATTAACAGCCGCATTTAGTATTCAAAAATGAAATGAGCTGTCAAACTAATTTACCTAATCACAAATAAAAACACATCTTTTGTGATTTGCGAAATTACTTCATTTCGGCTCTAATGAAAAGGTAGTATTAAAGCTAAAGGTTAAAAAGTCCACACGTGGTTATCAATGTCGTGGTCATTGTTAAGCTCCTGGTGGTGTTAAGCTCTCTTTCCACTCGAAAAGAGAACCAAAAAACTGTTAAGTGAATTGGTTAAGTAGTAAGGCTTTCCCAAACCAAAGTGAATAAATATTCTGATGAATTCACATCGCGTCAGTGTAGTTACTTTCATTTAACGCCATGTAAACTAATTCTGACAAGTTTTCTTTCTGAATGTTTCGCGTTCGTTTAGTTTTTACAGAATTAAGTAAAGGTCTCCAAAGCCAAAGCAGAACATTCGAAACTTTCAGTTCCTTTTCTAGTTGTGTCACATGGCGTCAGTTTTAAGTGCATTTAATTTTGAAATAGCGGAATATCGTAATAGTTTTATTTCCAATTTAAAGTTATATTTCATTCCCTAAATTCGGAGTAGATTTACTCCATTTGATGTAACATCCGAATGCTGGGCAGTATAGAAGCCAGTACGACATGCCACTTACGTCACAGCAAATGCACGAATATGAATATGAATTGTGTGGAAACTCCACTTTTTTTTTGTGATTGCGTCGCTAGGGCCCGATCTTGTTCATAGAGCTAAATCTGTTCGAAAGTTGTTTCCGATTTTAATTTCAAATGGTACTCTGTATAACTTTCGAATCGGAAGAAAATGTTGCAAGGAAATCTTTGCAACATTCGGATAAATGTATCGAGACTCTTGTAATGTCAAAAATGACATTAAAATTCACCAAGTCTTATCTGTAATTTGAATATATTTGGTGGGAAATTTATTTGTACAGTATGGATGTAAATGCAAGGAGATGCAATTCCACTGTTGAAATTCTGAAATAAATTCTTTACCTGTATTAACAGGTTTGTTGGAGAACTGGATGATCTAGCGCAGATCTCAATGGAAACCATGAGAAAATTCATAGAAAGTACAGGCTGGTTCGCGAACGAACCAGTCTATCTGAACCAGTAGTTTAGGAGCATCTCTGCTTTTACTTCGTAAAGGGATCACAATAGACCATATATGCCCCCGTCTTTGCAACGGCCTCCGTGCTGTGCACACCACTCCTAACCTAACCTAACCTTGCATAATTATTAAATCATCACAAATTGGATCATCTACTTCTACATTCAAATGAGTTAATACACGACTCCATAGACTAATTTTGCAGTTTTCCTTGCGTCCGCAGTTTTAAATATCCCTATTTTCCTTTTCCAAAAATTATTTTTGTCTTGTGAAGACTAAAATTCACAACTGCAATTCAACAGGCCAAACAAAAATATTTTAACTATTTTATGTGTTTTTTTTTTTATAGAAATAAGGGATTTTAACAGTGTTAATATAGTTAAATAAGCATAATAAAACAATAATTCAGAAAGTTAGCTGTGAATTTTGTTGGATTCTTCTGGGTCTTCTGGGTTCACGACTTTTTTTGGGTTTCTTTTTTTCTCGTTTGATTCTTACGTCCGCTGAACATTCCGAATTACATTGTCAAATCCGGAAAAACATGATACCAACAAGAATTTCAAACTAACACTGTTTGGTACATACAAACTTATGTAATTATATTTTTGGTTAAAGTTTCTTTAAAATGTGATGTTTTTAGAAACCAACATCATCTAATAAATATTGATTATGTTTTAAGTTTTGTCAAAAAACACTGGTTTATATATTTTGTACGTGTTAAATAGTTATCGAATGAAATTTCCGAAACTCGAGTACCAAAATTTCGGATTTTCGAACAAATGTGTCTAGACAAATGACATTCGGGTAGCACATTTCGGAGTACAAATATTCTGAATTCGAACAATTTAACTCTCAAATCGGATTACAGAGTAAAGTTAAGAGTACACACGGCCTATTAAATGCCGCTTCCTCATACGGCGCTCATTGGGCTACACCTATTAGACCCCTATTACACGATGATTCTTTGCGTCTGACGTTTTTCGAATTTTCGTGAGAGGAAAGGAGAAAAAACATCTGATTTCACCTTCGCACCCATTGAATTTTGAAAAGAGTCAGACGCAAAGAATCATCGTGTAAAAGGAGTCTTATTGCTTCTTGAATAGGTTTATGAAGCCATTGTTAGAGCGTTCGGTGAATACCGCCCATAGTTTTTTTCTTCTTATTTAAATGCAGACATGACCCTAAGAATTCTCGTTATTTAAATTACTGACACCTAGAGAGATGTAGGGAATCTTAAAAATTTCAACTCTTTAAAACGTCAAATATTTTAAGAAAAAAAAAAAAACAAATTAAAAACAAAATGAACTTACTTGATTCAGTAAAATTTAAGAGTTTGTAAACAAAATTTACCTTAAATTGGCCCTGAATACATTTTATATACTCTTCTTAATAGGGTCAGCTCGGTTCTTAATAAAGACGTGAAGCAGCATGGCAAGACTTTCATGTTCGATTCAGAAGAAGACACCTCCTGGAGTTCCAGCGAGGTAAACAAATTAAACTTTTTTTTGCATATTTCGTTGATAGACAATTATTTAAGGGTACACCTCAATGGATAGCACTCCAGTTTGATGAACCACAAACTGTTAAATCGTTTTGTTTCCAATTTCAAGGTGGATTTGTTGGAAAAGATGCTCTGGTCACTGCCACCACAATAAGTGGCACAGTTTTAGAAGAACATTTTTATCCAGATGATATAAATTCAATTCAAACATTTATCCTTAAGCAGCCAGTTGAAAATGCAAAAAAAATTAAATTTGTTTTCGGCGCAAGTACTGATTTTTTTGGACGAATTATTGTTTATAAATTAAAAGTATTTTGATTAAAAAAAAGTGGATGTTTTTTTCTTTGTCAAACACATGTACATATTAACTATTACTCACCAGTCATCGCTGCTATCGCTTGCAGTAAATTCTTGTTAAGTGACAGACGGATATTACTCCATTTTGGATCAGACTTTTCCTTCTCTCTTTCTTTCGAAACGTGGAAACGTCAACATTAAGTTGAATTTCACATCGTGCTGCTAAAAATTAATTTAATTTTTACAAATTAACGCAAAGTAAGACAAAAAAATCCTATTAACAAAACATGAACAATAATTGATATCAATTGAAAATTTGCAGATGCCGCGTGAAATTAAAGAAGTCAAGGAATTCCTAAACACAGCCCGCAGGTCTGATGCGCGTGCTGTGAAGATAAAGAAGAACCCGTCTAACACCAAGTTCAAGATTCGTTGCTCCCGTTTCCTCTACACTTTGGTCGTTCCCGACAAGGAGAAGGCTGAGAAAATCAAGCAGTCTCTGCCTCCAGGTCTACAAGTTAAGGAGGTTAAGTAAAGTTGAACCACTACCTAGATTATTTTAACCTAAAAAATAATACGATTCCCGGAGTGTTTTTTTTATAGAAAGAATCAGCATTAATAAAAAAACGATGTTGAACTAAAAGATATGCAGACATTTTTTTTCGAATAATTTTTACTATTGGTATTTGTTAAAAATGAGTGTAATTGTAGTTTCAAGGTATTTGTGCCTTTTTGGGGACCAACAAAGGTAGCGTTTTTTTTTTACGCAAACAAGAATCTGTTGATGTTATAGCTCTTGCTATGTTTTTGTAATTGAGTATCCCATCCTATGATGGAATAAAAATTGTAAGGAAAGTTCAGCAAAGGTTAAAAACTAGAAGAATCCATTGGGAAGTGATCCAATTTTATTTTATTTTTAGTATGTTGAGATTTTAGTGGTTTATACCTTGCGATAGATTCTGTAGTTGGGTTGGTCAATCATTTTCTATACACTAGAGCTGTCACGGTCATGATATTACTGCTTTAAAATAACTGATTTTCCACTTTTGAGGTCAAATAATCTTTTTTATTTATAATGATTTTTATGAGCATACTTTTTCACATACCAAGTTTGTTGTCGCAGAAATTACTTGACTTGAAAATTTGTTCAATTAGGAAAAGTTTCAGTTGAGAATTTTTACTGTATTCCTTTACTACTACTTCAAAGGTCAGTCACAAAATTTAATCCCAGAAAATGTTTTAGTTCTTTTTGGGCAAGTAGACTAGCACCTGTGAATAATTATGTCATAACCATTGCAAAAGTATGCTATTGTTCTTCAATATTTTACATGGAAAAGCACATCATCAACGTAAGGTGCTTACCACGATAGCTGTCCATCACTGTCGGTACCTCGGAGTCAGTAGTGGTTTTGCTTCCTTTGGTCGTAATTCACATTTGCACTTCGCCGAAAGAAACTTTACTTTCATTTTTGACATTAATCGATCCATTATTGCCATAATCGTCTCTTATGGCAAACAAAAAAGTGTGTTTAATGAAAGAAATACTGGCGTTGTCAGATGATATTCATTAGATGAGAGGCCTGATAAGCGATTCGTATTTGGTACCATATTTTTTGAAATAAGGTAGGTATTACCCCTTCCTCAAAGAAACAATCGATGTCACTTGGTCACTTGACTCTAGGAACAATTGGAATGATAGTAACAATGAAAGCGACCCTAATTTAATTGAAGAATAATAATCATCATAAAAGAATTCTTGGTAGGTATGCATTGGGTAGTATCGTATACAAATTAACTTGAGGGACATACAACATTGAGTTTATCTCGCAATCTTCATCCGGCTTTGGGCAGTTGCAATGCAATGTGAATTTGTATGTTTTATGAGCAAAACACAATGAATTAAAGAAATAAGTTTTTCCTTAAAATGTCTCCATTTCCATATTTTATGAAAAAAAATATTGAAATACAAACTTATTTTAGGGCAAACACGGAAATAAAAACAATTTTTGCTTTTAAAGAGCTTAATTCCTATTTAACCTAATTCAATGAAATATTAATATTTATTCCATCATCCTCCTCACCAACCTCCAACATGACTTGCATGATTTTTCGCTTGAGTTTCTTTCTTGATAGTTCTGAGTTGAGGTTCTTAAATTCAGCAGCGACAAACTCCCCAAATACATCCCATTGGTCGCGTTTCTGTTCGTTGCATTCTTCCGTTCTTGCTCTTTTCTTGGGAGGAAGTGTTTCCATATGAAGGACTTTTGCTGGCATCGTGATCTGAGAGTTTTCAATGTGTAGCACTTCCTGAGATGGTTGACGCTGTTCTTGATGTAAAATCCGATGCTGAACAGGCTGGTGATGAATGAATTCCTGTGTTTCTAGTCGATCTTGGCTGGGTCGGCGGTATTTTGATTCTAGAATTTCTTCTCGACTCGCAACCGGGATTGTCTCGAATTCAATTGCGTTTTGGACTGTTTGGGTAGTTTCTTCGTACTGAACTTCAGTATCTACAGTTTCTTGAATCTCACTGTTACTCTGTTGCTGTTCATCCTCCTGGTCCAACATGCTATATTTTATTTCGAACTTCTAAAACATGTTGATAAAGTACATTTAGAAAAGATATAAATTTAGTATATATATATTAGATTTGTACCCTTGGACCTTTGAAAGCCATTGAGAATCCCGGTCGAGGAGCGATTACATCTTTCAAAAACATCAACGCCTCATAATGTTCCCACCTACTACGACGAACCTCAGTTGAAGATTCGTTTCTCTTCTCTAGCTTTTTCATTTCAGCATTAAACTGATTGCGAAGATTATGGATCTTCTTGCCGAAATCGACTTTATTGAGGTTCAAATGGTTGCAGATTTCTTCAATTGCCTTAATACGTTTATCCTTGTTCTTGTAGGATTCAATAAAATTATTCCAAAGACATTCATGGGACTGGTATAAAGATATGAGTATGGCTGTTTTTTCACGTGTCCATTCGCAGTTTTTCATAGCTTTTGTACAGTCCTTCATCTTGAGAGGGATTTGATTTGATTGTAAGGAAATCTCATAAATAAATAATAAACTTTTTGTTTTCAAAGTTTTGTTTATTTTTTGCCAAACACACAAAAAATATCACGAGAAAAAATTATTGTATGCCACCATTGCTACCATCTCTACCATGCAATCGATATACTTTTTTCATACAAAAGTATTGCGACACTTTTTATCTTCTGAATTAAAAATGTCATGCAAATGAATTTTTTTATTGTGTATCGTGCGATAAAGTTAGACCCTGCTTAGATTGGTTGGTTTTACTAGATGCGTTTTTTCCATGGCTATATTGTCCGCTTTCACATGAAGAAACAAGTTGCTGGAGATTTTTTGACGTTTTCTTTTTATTTCTTTAAATATCTCTTGCACCGTTTCACATGACGAAACAAGTTGCTGGAGATTTTTCATTCTGCCTCTCTCACAGTGGAATTACAAGTTGCTGGCAACTGAGTTTCCTAGTGTGAAAGAGGACTTTCACTAGAGGAAACAATATCTAAGCAGTTTTTGAGATTTCATATGCAAATCTATTGGCTGAACGCACCTAAACCTATACGCGAAAGGAAATATCAAAAAATCCCTTCAAATCCTCGACCGGGGAGATTTTGTTCATCCCCTTTCCTTCTGCCCTTGGAACTGACAGTTGCTAGGTCCACTTTTACACAGCGCATGTTTGCCTTGCATGCTTGAAGTGCGAATGGGAAAGATAGTGAAATAGAGTGAAATAGAAATAGTAGAAACCAAGTCAAGTTTCATACCGCGCATGAAACTAATGCG
The DNA here is from genome assembly GCA_946251815.1 of Dasysyrphus albostriatus. Classification (NCBI taxonomy): domain Eukaryota; kingdom Metazoa; phylum Arthropoda; class Insecta; order Diptera; family Syrphidae; genus Dasysyrphus; species Dasysyrphus albostriatus. The sequence continues at coordinate 11,491,174 of OX276337.1, forward strand.
CAACTATTGCGTATTGAACTTGTATTAGGTAGTACACGCATTCTTACACGAAGCAGGTTGGCCAACTTTTAACTTTTGCATGTAGCTTCTTTGACGTTTCAAAATTGTGAGCGCAACCAAGTGCTTACAGGGGGGTTGAAGAGAGTTTCAAACTCTTTTTAATCTCTGATAAAGACGTGAAGTAATTTTAGCTTCCATTTCATCATTATTCTTGCTAATTTTTGTTTAAATTTCTATTTTTGTGTTGAATTAAGTTCGCACAGCTGACTTGAAATGCCAAAAATATCAGAAAGCTGTACAGCACATTGTGGGCGAGTAAAAAAAATCACGTAGGTACAGCATTTTTTGACAGCTATTCCAGTTGCAGCTCCAGCTCCAGTTGCAGCACTCAATTCTGGTCAGGCAGTAAGGCAAATTTATTGGAAAGTTGACTGGAAAGTAAGTCAAGAAAAATCTCCTTAATATTAAGTCAAGTGTACTTCTGTCAGAATATCAGCTGATTGTAACGGGTGATTTTTTAGCTGGTTTGGTTTTGGCAACACTGGTTTTGACAGCTGACGTGTGTTTAGTACCTTGTGTCACTGTCAAACAGCTTCAGTTTGGTTTGCAATTTAACCATGGATCGTCTTACAAATGAACAACGCTTGCAAATTATTGAATTTTACTATCAAAATTCGTGCTCGGTTCGAAATGTTCATCGCGCGCTGCTTCCATTTTATGGTCGGCATTCTCGACCTTCTGAGCAGTCTATTCGGAAGATTGTGACCAAATTTCGCACCAAATTTAATTTGTTGGACATTAAACCACCAACACGTTTACGTACTGTGCGTAGTGAAGAAAATATTGCGGCCGTATCAGCTAGTGTGACAGAAGACCGCGAAATGTCGATTCGGCGCCGTTCCCAGCAGTTAGGCCTTTGTTACAGCACTACGTGGAAAATTTTGCGGAAGGATTTGGGCGTAAAGCCTTTTAAGATATAGCTGGTGCAAGAACTAAAGCCAGCCGACCTACCACAACGCCGAATTTTGGTGAATGGGCTCTTGGAAAGCTGGCCGAGGATCCGCTTTTTTATCGAAAAATTGTGTTCAGCGATGAGGCTCATTTTTGGTTGAATGGGTACGTAAATAAGCATAATTGCCGCATTTGGAGTAAAGATCAGCCAGAAGCATTGCAACAGCTACCAATGCATCCCGAAAAAGCCACTGTTTGGTGCGGTTTATGGACCGACGGCATTATTGGGCCATATTTCTTCAAAGATGATGCGAATCGCAGCGTTACTGTCAATGGTGAACGCTACCGAGCGATGATAACAAACTTTTTTTTGCCCGAAATGGAAGTTCTTGACTTGCATGATATGTGGTTTCAACAAGACGGTGCCACATGCCACACAGCACGCGAAACAATGGCGCAATTGCGAGGCGAGTTTGGTGAACAGTTAATTTCACGTTTCGGGCCGGTCAATTGGCCACCTAGATCGTGCGATTTGACACCATTAGATTATTTTTTGTGGGGGTATGTCAAGGCTAATGTCTATAGGGACAAGCCCGCTTCGATTGACGCACTGGAAGCCAACATCCATGCATTCATTCGTGAGATACCGGCCGATATGTGTGAAAGAGTATGCCAAAATTGGACTCAGCGGATGGGCTACCTGAGACGCAGCCGCGGTCAACATTTGCATGAAATTATCTTTAAACATTAAATTGCAAGGTTAAAACTATCGATTCAAATAAATATTTCATTCATTTTTTTGAATTTTTTTGTGTTTTTTTTTTTTTAAAGTTCTAAACCTCTTAAAAAATCACCCGTTATTTTGTCACTCAACAGAAAGCTGAACTTTATTTGTGGTGTGATTTATTTATTTTTTGCACGTTCGTTTTTACCATTTTGTAGGAAGGTTTCTAATCAAATACGAAATAACAAATTAAAAACCGTATGATATGTAAAAAAAACAACTTTTGTATGAGATTTGGTCATTTTATGTTTGGTTTCCTAATACCAAAACCTAATAGCTTCGAAAAACTATTTTTCGAAAACCTAATTTATTAAAACTTGTAAAGAGGTTATTTCAGACGTGAGATATTTCATAGATAAAAATAATATCAGTAATTTTTTCACAATCATCTGATAGTAAATGTTTGAAGTAAAGTTCAAAGTTTGATATTTCAAAGAAACCTAGTTACCTTGGTCAAATTTGCGTTCAATGAATGCAGTTGACTGAATATCTAGTCCCTTGGGTCGTCTGAACGTGCCCACTTACATGTGTTATTCTTGTCTTAAAGGAATGATCATGGAAAGGTAGAAAAAATTGAAAATTATTTTAATTCAAGGAACTTGTAAAATGGAAACGAGAACATTTCATGGGCATACCGATATCGACATAATCTTCAAAAACAAAATCGACGAATCCAAAAAAATCATCACGATTTTGAAAATCCACAAATTTGTAATCTTCAGTCACAAAATCTAAGAACCAAAATCCCAGTTCGAAAATCAACAAATCCAAATCCCCAATGCTTACATTATATGGTATTTGCATAGTACTTAGTATTTATATGCATGTACCTTAAAAGCATAATTCAAATTAATTTATCTAATGTTTTAGGTTGAAAAATTTGTATTTTGTATAAGTTGGATTAGTTATTTTAAATTTATACTAAAGATTTTTGTTAAAATTTTGTTCAATGTAATGATTGGGTGTTCATTTTTTCCAAAGTTTAAATTACATATAATATTTTGTTCACTATGAAATAAAAATTAAATTTTCTTAGAAAACTCTACAAATAAAAGTTTGTTCTTCGCTTAAGCTCCCACAAATCCAAAATTGTTAAACGCAGAGTCCCCATAACTGAGGAATCTATGTGGATTTTGGTTCGTGGATTTTGGTTTATGGATATTGGTTTAGGGCTTTTGGATTTGGGGCTAGGGTACCCAACCCAGTTTAAAGACTAATGGCAGAAAACGAACCATACGGCAGTAGTTTTACCGATCAGGCGCCGGAAAATGTTTCGTTTTGTCCAATGGATTGGCCAGGTTGAAAACGTCGGTTCGGACGGTTTCGAATAGCCTCGGGTTTAGATAAACGCAGCGAGGAAGAACAAATTAATACTTTCATATACCTAATGGATGACCAAGCGGGTCACTTATTTTTGTCTTTTAGTACGTTGAGCTATGCAAATCAAAGAAAGTACATCCTGGTATTGCCAGCATTTGAAAAGTTTTTTTGTCGAAACGCTTATATTCACTTTTTTTCTAATTTCAAATTTGGTATAGTCTGCTTTGGTATAGCCTACCTTTTATTGGTATAGCCTGGGGTGGAATTGGCTAAGGTGATTTGTTATAGAAGACAGTCATAACGCCATAGAATATTGTGTTGTGACTGTCAACTATCACAAATCACCTTAGGTGATTTTACCCCTGGGTGTAACTAAGAAAAGGATCGAAAGAACTGGCACAGTAGATTGAGATAGATTTGTATTGCCTCAATAAAATCCCACGGGTGGCATCCAGTTAAGCTGGGTGAATATAGAAAAGAATGGGTGCTCGAATCCACACCTCTAATTCAACAGTCAAGCACTATATCCACCGCGCCATTGCAACTTACTTTACTTATTCGGCTCCCATTCTATGAAGGATCGCAGCCTGAGAATAGTTAATGGCCCTTAAATAATCACATAAGATATAATAGAATAATTCTACCAAAATACTGCTGGAGAAATAAACTGACAAGTGGTTTTGACTGCGTCGAAATAACAAATGCAAAATAGAATATTTCTGTTTTGGAAATTAAATTTGAATAAATCTTGTTAGATATAGCTTGTAGACTGAGTGTAATGTGTGTAAAAATTATATGTTACTTTAAACAAAAATTACACTTTTGCTTTCGTGTTGCGGTTACCGCCTGCCAGAGGTTTATTTCTTTCGTCCCACAATGTGACTCCATCACAAGCGCAAATTTTCTTATAATTTTGTAAAATTCCGGCCGATCGTGCAATGATTCCACATGCAATTCTACAAAACCAAAATGAAAATATAAATGCAACCGTTTAATTATTCGAAAAATATTGAGACAAACCTATCACCACTGTTGCCATCAATTAGACTTCGTTTGTTATTCCCTTGACCGAAGTCATCTGGGTTCTCTGTTACAACTACTGATCGGCCAATAATGTCCCACACTTCCACCAAAGGATCAACAAACCGGAATGTTGCTCGACCATCTTCGTCAGCTCTTATGTTTCCCAAATCGCCAACATGTCGTCTATCAGCCGAGTTTTCTGGCGAGCCATGGGGAGAACCTCTTGGATTATAGTGTTCACCAATTGAGTCACATCCAGCGGATATATCACCACACTCATGTAAATGAATTCCATGTAAGCCAGGTGTGAGCCCATCTATAACTCCATCAACCACACAGCCACATTCGTCATTGTTTATTGCTGAGAATCTAACTACACCTTGGACTTTTGAACCTTTTGAATCAGAGTTGTTTATCATTGCAACCGCAGATTTTCCTTATAATTTATAGCCATCTTCATCATATTCCGAATAACAAATATGTAAAACATACCTCCAAAACCACAGAGAACCGCCGTCCTACCTGTTTTTTCGATTCTATCTTGAATATTTGACCATGGGTGTTTTGTAGTTACTACAACACGGCCCTCTTTTAAATCTACACTTATTTCGCCGAAACCTTCAAGTGATTTTTTAATCTTTTCCGAACATTTCTCGCCCGACATCTGTACTGCAAATTCAATCTAGATAAGCAAATTTATTACCTTTTTTATTTTATAAATTATGAGAATAATAGTTATTTATTTCTACCTTTATTTCACTCATTTTCGACAAAAAGCAGCAGTTTAATAATAAAAATAAAGAAATTTTGGAAATGTTCTGATTTTGACATATTAGGTTTGTTCGTGTACTTTCTGGGCTAAATTTGGGAGTCTGTCAAAATGTGAGGAGTGGAGATGCAATTGGCCGCGTTCGGATGTTAATTCTCAGTTATCAGTATAGCTTTGTGTTGTTGTAATGCCTTGTTAAAAAACAGCTGAAGACAAATCATCTGTGACCAACAAACAAATCCGAAATTATCCCAAAAATTCTAGGATACTCAGCAATCCAAAGAGAAATTTCAAGACAGCTGATATTTGACAAGAAGTTTGAGTTGTTCATGTTGAGCTTTGCAGTGTCGGGTTTTTTTTAAGGAAAATTAATTAGATGCAGCTAGCTAATGGTTATTTGCAACACCTTGAACTCTACGCAATATGTAAATATAAATGGAATAAAAGTCCGTTAAAAAAGTTTAATTTTTTTTTGCAAATTAAAAACAATTTTAATTCAATTTCTTTGTCAGCTTTTTTCAGCTAACCTATCTGGTTGTGGTCGTTCACAAAAGTATCGGCTACTCAGTTATCTTGGGTAACCTATCCGATAGCCGGCCGAACGCGCCCATTTTCTCAGAGAGAAGTAAGAGCCTGTTTAAATTGGGAAATTTGAGTCCGGACTCGTGAGTCTCATCATGTCTACATTCGACCACATTGAGGCGCCTCAAACCACATAGAAACAACAACAACTTCAATGCTTTGCACATTGAAACATTAAGAACAGAGTCTCATGAGGTCGGTGTTTATATTTTGTTCATGCCTCACGAAATCCCTGACCCCCACTTCTCTTGTCCAGAAACTACCGTGAGACCGGTCTCAATCTTCCCAATCTAAACAGTGTTAAGTCGTGCCCAGGGGCCCAATCCCGCAAGAGTGAGTTTTTTCTGTGTGCACAGAAAATTGTGTACACGTCAATTTCAATTTTTGACAAATATGCACAATCAATCAAATTTATTCACACTTGTTTTGGGCGTGAACGGAATGTGTACACAGAAAAAACTCACTCTTTCGGAATTGGGCCCCTATCAGCAAAAAATTTTCGTTGTGCGCCATGCGTTCTGAATTATGTATTCGCCACAAATATTTTCGCCAAAAAAACAAATTTATTTCGAAATAAATTTTTGCGTACTATGCCGTCCACATCAAAACACCTGTGTGCCGTAAATTTTTTCGTGTGCGCTGAATATCCATCGGAATCGGATAGAGTGCGTTGAATGTGTCCGCATCCATTCTGAGCATTCCAGAAATAAAAAAATTAAATACACTTAAAACTAAATTTTTTATTTTTAAAAAATAGTTTTTTTTTTGCTATGAAATATCAATTTTTTCTAACCAAAAAGCACCTCCACAATGAACAAAAACATAAAATTCACAATTAAGTCACATCGAATCCTAACAAATACTCGGTACTAACATGACAGGAAGAAGAAATCACTTTGTGCTAATATGAATACTACTAATTAGTATGTAACAACCAAGTACTGGCTGATTTTAAGGACCTAGCTAGTACCGAGTCCCAACCAATACTCAGTTCCAAACTAACAGGACTAGGGCTTAGTACTTGTGTGAAGAAACGAGTTAGTACCAATATGAATACTTAATCCAGGACTAGTACAGGTGCTAGGGTTAGGACTCTGTGAAGAAATTGGCTGTATTTTTTTTTTTAATTTTGATAATTATTTTTTTTTTTAAGTCTATAAAACAACTTCATTTGAAAAATTGATTATCGAGTAAAATTTTCTCAGGTTCGTTAATAAAACTTATTCACTTTATTTAAATTCTCCACTTATTTACTTCACAAAATTAAACACTTTACTTTTCTTACAACAAAACAATTTATTGTTCACCACTGAAATTAATTCACCATTTTTTACTTTTATTACAACTATCTTTACTCATTCAAGATTAAAAATAAACTGCGTCCTCTACCGGCCAGACGTGGCTTTTATACTTTTCACAAGGTTCCCGAAAAAGCTGGAAGGTTCTATATTTGCTTCTAGAGCTTTCCATAGGACAAATTTCCCATAAATTTCTCTTTCCAAAGCTTGTTTATCTGGTCTTCGGTGTTTCTTTTATTCGAGAGTGGTTATAGTTCATTCAAGAGTCGTTATAGTACAAATGTGAGTCGTTACACTGCCACCTCCTTAAGATTGATCGTCCCCAGCAAATCCTTCACCATTATAACGGTCTAAACGGTCACTGTGTTTATTCGTGTTACAACAGTATACGGGCGTTTCCAATGTTGTGAAGTTTCGATGAAGATCCCTTCCGACGAAGCGGCGTTGTCCTCGTTTTTTTAATGCCAAGGAGTGTACAAACTTCCTGAAAGATTTTGGACTCGAAGTTTCTTCCTTGATCTGAATGGAGTTCCATCGGCACACCAAACCTCCTAATCCAGGTGAAAACAATCTGATCCACGACTGTTTTGGTTTCCTGGTTTGGGATGACAAATGGCTCAGGCCACTTGCTGAAGTAGTCCATTACTAACAGGAGATATCGGTTTCTCGAAAAAATCCCGCAACGTCTATTGCAACCCTCTCAAAAGGCGTGCCCACGTTATACCTATTAATAGCCCATAGTTGTCGTACTGAAATTGTTGTCGGCATTTTCGGAAAAGATAGCCCAATTTCCGATAAATAGCCCAATCTGGTAAGCCTACTAACGACGTCTATGTGTTAAATTGCTTTTTCACTGATTTATTCAAAGAAGTAATTTTTTGATTTAAAAGATAAAAATCTTTCAGATTTCAATTAGCCGGGTTTATATTTCTTGTGCGCTCAGTAATTTTCCTTCGTTCTTTGACAGAGGAGGAGAGGAAATTTTAAACAGGATTCCTAACAATTTTTGTGGGAAATCCTATTTATATTTCTGGACCCTCCAAGTCATGAGATCCCGTTTCTTTTAAAACTAAGCCAAACTTTGATGGATTCTTATTTATTTTTGGAAACCTGATTTACAAATTGTTTAATGTGCATATAACGGTTTTAAGGTAATTTTACTATCAAAACGGTTTTTTTACTTTCGAAACCATTTTGTCCTAAAATAAATAGGTTATTGAGTCCCATTTTTTACTTCTTAGCGTATTTAATAATAAATTCAAGGAAAACCGTTTCCACATAGAGAATAGATGTAAGCCAGATCTAAAAGGTTAAGAACAATTGTCGGAATACAAAAGAAAATCGAGCATCTGTCGTACATTGGCAAAGATAGGACCAGTAAAAAAAACGGGAGTGTGGGACACCTTGTAATTGCAAAAATGGGTGCATTTACTGTTGTGATACCTTCAATTTGAATTTATGAACTTGGAAACAAAGCTTTCAAACTTAAACTACTAATTACCTTGAGATTATCGCAAAATCATATGAAAACCGACCTCTTAGACCTCATTTGAGATCCTATTGACTTTTATCAGTAAGCTCTTTGACTGCGCTTTATCATTTACTTTATTGAATTTGAAATTAAAGATTTTTTTGTTCAATTTTTTATATTGAACATTTCTATTAGAAATTGGCTTAAAAGATAATTTATAACTTTTAAAATGCATTGATAATTAATAAGATTTGGTTGGCACTTAAGGGGCCTTACGGTGTACACTATGATTCAATTTAAAATATAAATAAGATTAAGATTAATTAATAATATCTGTATGTGAAAACTTAATATAAAAGTCGGCTCGACTTTGTCGTCCTTGGGTTGTTCAGTCCCGGTTGCCAAGTGGCAGTATATTTATTTAGAGTGGGGGTAGAGTTGGCGTTTAGCCACGATAATTGAAATTAAAAAATATTCACAAGTTCATCCACCTTCGATTTTTATCTAAATGCAAAACAATCAAAAACCACACATCAGGTTCCAATCTTTAACATACATCAGACAAAAGTAAATAAATACCTTTAGACATTCGAATGAAAAAGATCTGATCTCTACACTTGGCTGTTTTTTATAAACTATATGACGTGTGTCGGAATATTTTTTTTTTTTTAATTAAAGAAAGGTAAACTGTGGTAAGAAGTGATCGTTCCACGTATAGTCGCTTTTATGGACAGAAAGGAAAACTTACGGTTATATCCTAAGATCCATTTCAAATTTGTTAATAAAAATAGGTATCTACATTACTAAACTTTTGAATCGACTTACCACACGGCGCATATTAAAGCCTAAGATAACAAACCCAAAAGGTTAGCCTTATCATGGCGTAAAAATATAACGATAACCTACGCTAGCGTCTTTTTTTATCTTATCATCTTGAAATTACTTAGGGCTTAATTTGGAATTTATTTAAAATATTTGAGGTTAAAGCAAAAGCAACAATCTCGTGAGAGCATTTCAATCCTTCAAGCTGGCACATACATATTTTTTTTTTTTTTCAAAAATGAGGTTTACCGCAGTATTTTTAATAGTTTAAAATAATTAAAACATTAAGTTTGGAAAAATGGATGGAATCGCTGTATGGCTGCTATTTTTAGTGTTTTTGCCTTTCTTATTGTTCTTTTGGAAAGTTAGTTCATGTTCTGGAAATAAGTTTACTTCTTTCAAAATTATTATAAATAACTTTGTTCTTAGATGCTGTTAATGGCTTGGCAGAGTTTCTTGTTTACAAAAGCAATAAAAAATCTGCCAGATGAAATGGAAATAAGTAAGTCCTAACACTTTATTTATTTAAAAAATTACTTTTATTTTTGTTGAGCGGTTTCGGCGCGTGTATAACTTAATGTTCCATTTCTTAACAAAAAACTGAGTATTTTTTATTTGAGTTTACATATACACTCCAAGTGATAAAGTTATAAACATACATTTTTAAGGAGTTAAACTGAAATGTATGTGGGAAAGAGAACAAATATGTTAAACCCATAAAAGAGATTGATTAACCTGCTATAGAAGCAAGGTGCAACGTGATGAGCGTAACTATATTAACGCGTTGGCAAAAGAAGCAGAAAAGGCCCAAGTAGGTGTGACAGAAGGACCGTCTACGGAATAACCAAGGAACTTTCAGGTGTGCAAAGCTCTAAACAACACCTAGTAAAGGACATAGAAGGACCACTGTTAGTTTCGGATGAGGACCAGTTCAATAGGTGGAAAGAACACTTTTCTGCGGTTTAAAATTGCGTTTTCACCAGTGAAGCCAACCTAACACCCAACGACCTATCGGTACTAACGAATTCCCGAATACGCACTGTATCCTCACTATCTTCAGTAGAGAAGAAATCTTAGCCACAATTAGACTTATTAGAAAATTTTATTTAGCGTAAATTTGCTACTTATAATAAGGGTATTCAAACAAAAGCGTTAAGCCGTCGTAAACTTTGTAAAGTCTTAAACATCGTAATTCTATCACAATTTGTAAGGAAAATTTGACGTGTTTACGCAGTTTACAACTTTACTCTGTTGCATGACCCTTAATATTTACAATAAATATAATAATGATAAATATATAGAATTATAATATTTAGATGAAATTAACGTATACATATTTTGTTGAACAAAGTTAACTATTGCTTGTTTCAATTCAAAATTACTACCCAATTGTTTAATATTATTTGGTAAATCATTAAAAAGTTGAAAACCTCAATTTATATTAAAATATTATTAGATCTTGCATTTCTAGATTCTTGCAGTCTTAAATCTTCTCTATTTCATAATAAAAACGGTTGAAGTTCTTTATTTTTGATTTCAAATACAAAGAATAAAAAATTGAAATCAATACGCTGCTTAACAGTCATCCACACTAAAGTATTTCAAATAACTACTATAGGAGAATTTTTACTGCATCGAAGTATTGCACGCATTGCTTTATTTTGCAGTTTTATTAGGTTGTTCATGGAACTTACATTAATTAAGTAATATAACCCAGATTTTGGTTATACATCCAATCCCAAAATTTGTTCAGTTTATAATTGTAAATTTATGAATTTAACCTTCTATAACGGAAAATGACATATCCACTTCACAAAAAAAGTTAATACTTCAAATGCTTCTTATCTTCTGACCCTATTTAATTGTATATGTTTTGTATATAATCTGTAAATAATATTCAATCATGTCTCATTTGCAGTGTTAAAATTTTCAAATTATGAATTAAGGGGTTATTACATTAGTTTTACTTCCTACAAGTTTATTTTTGGTGGAGCAACCATCAGTTTAACTCTTCAAAAAAGCCTGCTTCCATTCTTATAACTTAGAGTGCAAGAACGATTTGTGTTTGGAGTTTTTTAACTACGAAAGCATCTCAAAAACGATCAGTATGTACGTAAATTAGCTTGAAGTTTATTTCGTAATGTAAAAGGAACCAATCTTTATAGTGTGATTCTCAATAAAGTTGAATTTGAATAAATGTGCTGTTTATGCCCTGGTTAATAAGAAATTGACAATTTGCTTAGCTGTCGACTTTGACCGATATCCAATATTCCCGCAGCTGAAAATTATAAAACATTATTAAAAAAAAAAATGGCTGGAAACATTGCCGCCGCAGTTTAAAATGCGTTGTATTTGATTTTATTTAAAATGGGTAAACTCTTTTGTACGTTTGAGTTTTAAAAATGTAGCATGCCGCTTTATCAGATCACTGTTGATTTTTAACAATAAAAAAAGCAGATAACCAACTCGACTAATGACCCAGCGAAGAAATATTACTTTCACCCCAGTTGAAAAATCAAGCCAAAATTTTGTATGTATTATCTTAATAATGATAACACCTTTAGAGATATACTTTATATGACAATTAAAATATAATAAAGATAGAATTTTTTCAAACTAATAGAACCTGTATAATACATAATTACACAAATATGACCGATTAAAAAATTAAAACAACGTTACACATTAAAAAAACAAATCTCTAAAATTAAATAGTTAAGTTAAGTAACTTCCTATCAATATAAACGCAATTTTTTCTTTGTAAATTATTTGTTTATACATGGGTGTTTTATTATCGGCTCTATCAAATAAAACTCCCTCGCTGAGCTTAAAGAATCATTCATCAAAAAGTCATTCAATTACACTACCTATCAGCTATTATAGATAGAAATATGCTGCCTATTCTTATCTTTTTTTGTTTGAAAAGTTAGTCCTTTTCAGACTGTAGTGATAAACACTACTCGCTATGACGAGGAATATTTCACTAAATTGGACTTCACCAATTTTTCCCGCAGTTATTAGTCCTTCTCCAATAATTGTTAATCAAAATGATTCGTATGCAGTTACCGAAGGCTATGCTGTGTATGGATGTTTTCTTGGAGTTCTAGTGCTTGTTTTAACTGCACTTATGATAAAGGTATATATTTTGAAATTTATTAAAATGTTTATACAAAGAAAAAGTGTTAATTTTCGTTTTGAATAGATTGCATTGAAACGGAAAAAATTTCAATCTAGAAATGCTGCTCTAAGGCAAACTATAGGTAGGCTATACTATAATGATTGTGATTAACTATTATTGCTATTAATTTACTCTTATGTAAATACTTTCCTAACTTTGCTGTTAATGAGAAAAAAAATTAATTTTGTAAGGCCATTTTTGTGATTGTTCAGAAATATAAACGAATTTATTTATTCCTTAGGTATTGAACATTTAAAGAATTCATAAATTAAACTCATCAATCACGCCGTTTAAAATGTGATTGCTCACATCGCGTCGGTCGGAGACTTTCAGCTATCTATTGTTAAAACACGGTAGTACCTCTTGGCATAATGGCTAGTGTGTTGGACTGTCATGCCGAAGGTCTGGGTTTGATTCCCAGCCACTGGCTCCTAAAACCGAGGTGCTCTTGCGAGGAACAGACAAATCCTCCAAGAGTATACTTGTCATAAATATGTTTCTCATGTAGCCGTTCGGACTCGGCAAACAATTGTAGGCCCCCTCAGTTCCTGCGAACAACACGCACACAGGAATTGTTAAGAGTTGTAAGTCACTAGGCCCTGGTTCTCCACGAACTGTTGCGCCACCAGGTTTATATATTTATTTTTATTGTTAAAACACGAGTTGTAGAATTAGCTTGTCTTTTTAAGAAATGTGTTCTTAATTTAATGACACATTTAGTAGAATAGTATTAGAAAGCAAAATCTAGGTCTAATAAAGTTAAATGTGGTATACCATCTAAAAGGCCACTCAATCGTCATAGTCAAAATGTTTCAAAGATTCGTCATTTTAATTTTTTTTCATTGGATGAAAGAAAAGATACAAATTCAGTCAACAAAGAGTTTAAGAAATTCTAAAGTTTTTTTTCTCAAGGCCTTTTAGCCTTATAGCAGGCGCCGTCGTAGAAGATTCGTAATCCGAATGCCATACAAAAAGGATTATAGCTCCCGTCATACCAGAAATATTGCTACGAAATGCCGAGTTCGTAAAAAGTGCTACCACACAAGCTGCCAAATAATTAACAATTATTAGGCTAGGTCGATGGATACGGAACATTTTTTTCTAGATTCGTAGTACGAATTTATTAAAACGGGGCCTATCATAAGGCTGACTATGACCTTTTATCCTGATTAAATGGATAAACGTTTTTTACGTGCGTGGCTTTAAAAAACATTAATCATTGATTAAAAATTTTTAATGGATGACCAATGTCTTAGAATAGTTAACCATTTTTGACCAATTACATGGCATATGTTTTTTGTTAACATCCCATATATGGGGTGTCAAAACCCCAGAGTTTAAACACACGTCTATAAATATGCAATAATAAACAGCAAAATCAAAATGGTTTAAAGAACTTAAATTAAAACCAACAAGCACAAATTCAGATTCATATTTGCTTTCTTATTTAAAAAATATATTTTAAATTTTATTAAAAAATTGTTCACAGTAATTTTATAATATTTAAAATAGAAAAGACCTTGATTGTTAATTTACTAATTCAAATAATTGCAGCCCATCAAAATCATCTATCAACAATAAGTCGTTCCGTAGACACAAACAGCAATTACTCAAATGATGGAGCAAGTAACGCTCGCCGAGGAAGTGATGCGACCTTAAAAATTGACCTGCCACCCACGTACGAAGAAGTAATGAAAAATTTCGCGGAGGCAAGAGAAAGAGCTGCAACATCGGTCACATCTACTGGAAACGGCGGCACTATCGAAACAATGGATACTCATGGAATTGTTGCAGTCGAAATAGTAACAATTCCAACTTCGGAACAACGTAGTGTAGTATAAAATTGTTTGTATAAAAAAAAACTTTCGATATAGTAACTATAGTTGAGAACTCAAAAGAACTAAAAGCCAAAATATTTGTACGTTTAATTTGTATTTAATTATTTATTCATAGAAAACTTAAACGCATTTAAGACAAACAGGCGAAATAGATTTGTATTATATATTAACTCTTTAGTTTTAACCATAAAAAAAAAAAATAAACTTTGTAAAAATAAATTTACAAAAAAAATATTTTTTACACAAATTTACACAAACGATTTTGTTTTTACAATCATATTTTTTAGGATCGATTGAGAATTGTAGCAAGTGTAGGACCCCACTTGCCGTATGGATCTTTTGGTAAAATGAATATGTCGTTACACCATGTGTACCCGATAACACGATTTTCAATAATTTTTTTAAATGCAGAATTCTCATTGAGGAGATCACGATAATTATCGTTTGATACTACAGCCGCATCTAGTTCCGATGCTAATTGCAGAATAAACCTAATTTCAGTAAGATATTGTGATGAAAGTTAAAAGAAACTAAATATGTACATTATATTGCTGTGAACTTACCTGTCGTCATAAGATGTTGAAGATTTTCCAGGCAAATTTTTACACGGTGTGAAGACAATTTTACCCTCACGGTGAAGAGTTTCTAATTCATTAGGATCTGATGATCTTTGTTTTTGCAAACGATATTGTGGTACAACAGCTTTAACTTCATGACCCATTTTACCGAAATAATCAAGGCATATTTTAAGGCCTTTGACTGAAAACTCTTTGTTAAGGGCGTGTCTGGAAGTTTGTTTTCAAATATTTAAAACAAAATTTCTAAAATTGAATTAAGTGTTATCTTACTGGTAGGCTACGTTACTCCCATCAACAATGACCATTCTTTTTTGTGTGAGTTCTTTGGATATATCTTTGTTGGGATTATATGCATTTTCATTGTATACCTTGAGCTGTTTTTCTTCTCGTGACGTAAAAAGTTCATTACGTTGTCTTTTCGGCCTTGGTGATGCTGGACTAATGGGTGCTAACTTTATTTTTACCTTTAAAATTAAACAAACATTAATTACCCGATATCTATCTACTTATCTCTCAATCTTTGTAATAAACATATTGTTTTATAAATTGACGAAAAAGAAAAATAAACTAAAAACTCCTATAAATTCTATATTTTATACAATATTAAGGCACAAAAAAAAAATATGTATAACTTTAAAATAAATTAGTATTGCGTACGTCTTACCTCTTCTATTGGAGTATTCAATGGTATAAAGGAAGGAGTCGAAGTTGCCGGTTTGCAAGCAAGATTTTCACTCACAAATATCACTGAATCATCACTTCTTGGTCTACTTCTTTTATTTTGTCGACTTAAGCTATTACTGCGAGGAATAATTGTATCATCAATGACAATAATATCGGTGGGCTGATAATTAGCATCTTCCACAATAGTTACATCATCAGTATTACAAACAATTGTACTAGACGATATCGAACCGAAACTAGAACCCGTGTCTTCATGAAACTGCATTCGAGACGAAGTTTTACAATTTAAACGTCTTGGATTTGGTGTTGAGGTAAGCATTTGAGTGCTTTTATTGTCATTGGATTGATTCATACGGATTTTACCGATTGGTTCGTATTGTTTGAATTTCAGGTACTTCAATTCTAGTTCTTTTACCACATTTATATTGGCAATACTTTCGTCATCAATAAGTATGACTTCTGGTTTTGCCTCGATGCAAATGCAATCATCATCTAAATTCTCGGATGAATTATTTCTTTCCGAGTCTCTTTCACCATGTTCATGCTCCATAATATTTCTAACGAATTTGGGCGGACTTTTGCTTTTAGTTTTATTATTTCGTTTTTTAATTTGATCAACAATTTTTTTTGAAATAGCCTGACTAAGACTTGGTGATCCAAAACCATTCAATCCCGTAAAATATCTTTTCTTTGTGTTCAACTTGTATTTCTAGAATTTATATGGCTACAAAAGTAAAATATAAATAAAATAAAAAATTAAAAGTAAATAACCTGGATAAGTTCTTCTCGGTATTTGTTGTCCTTGATTTTTACAAAATGTTTTCTTTTGTCAGGGGTTTCTTTATTAAGACTTCTTGTTGAACTGGCTCCACTTGTTGATGCCTGTGGTTCGTTTTGCTTTTTTGTTTAATATAAAATATTAAAAAAAAAAAAGTTATTAATAATTAATAGAAGAATGTGGATTAAAAAACTGTTTTGAACAAACTAGAGCTGGTAAGAATTGATCCTTCTTATCACTCAAATAAGTCCGATACGCATTATGAACATATACATATACCCATACAATTTTGAAACCATGAAAACCTTGTAGGTACTTGTATTTTCCAATGTTTTTAATTCAAACAAAATAACTGAGTAAAATGTACGTATGTACATAATATGTTGTCAATAAAGCAGACGGCACTGCCATACACTTATGATTTATGCACATTTTGTAAATATAATTTGATTTAAAATTTTGCAGAAATTAATAAATCTTATCTTATCAAATATAATATGTTCATGACCATTTCAATGAAAGTTTGAAACATTATAAAAGAAAATCAAATAATGAAGACAAAACTAAGATACTTACCAGTTGAAATCAAAATTAAATATTAAAGTTTTTGTTCATAAAACTGCATTAACATTAGTAGAAGCTTTAAAAATGGTATAGGAAATAGTTTACAAAAACTGTCGACAACCTAATTATGTATTTGCTTTTCTTATATATTTATTATTTGCCAAGTTGAGTAAAATAGTTTTCATTAAACCGTAAATAAATTCACTACACTCTGAAAACAGACTTTCATTATCACAAAGAATTTGAAGGCGATTGTTGTTTATTTTTGAGAGATGAGTAAAAGTGTAACTTCCTTATTTTTGAAACGACGAAAACGACAGTGAATTATTTACATTTTCGAAAAGGTAACACAAGTATGACAATATTGAAAAACTTTTGTACATCCAATTTCACAAAAACGCACTTTGGAGGAATTAACCTGGCCCGAATCAAAAGTACTTCTTTTCTGAGAACAGAATAAGTAAAGTAAATACTTATAACAGCACTGCTCTCCATAGATGCGAATTTGCAGAGCATGGAGCATGTTTATGAATGTGGCTGTATTCCTTGCTGGCGGTGAACTTTAAATTCTAAAATTAAATCACAGTTTCTTAGATTATAAAGGTATATTGATTTTATGCATATTTCAGAAAACTCAGAATCTTATTTGTATATAGGAATATACTTTGAACGCCTCAGTTATGGAGTCGTAACATTGACGATGATACGATAACCTTACCGATGTTTTGGAAAATCAATTGTATTCGGGGGAATTAGAATGAAGAAGAGCACACAATAAAAACGAAACAGAAAAGAAAAGCATTTGGACAGCTGCAACATAAGAAATCTACTAAATAATTACTCCAGATTAGATATAACTCTTCTTTATCTCCAATTCAGTGAGCTCTAAAGCTTAACAATTATATAACATGAGTCCACAAGAAATGGAGCTAGCACTCTTCAATGCATAACGACGAATGTATTACTCGTTTATTACATTTAACAAACAAAATTTACAATATAAAGATTCTGTTAGTTTTGGACTGATTTGGACAGTACTAATTTTTCCTCTACCATTTTTTAAAACTTCCTTACATAAATAGAAAAGATTTTCAATAATCATTTACAAACATTGCTTTTTATATTTATAAACAAAATATAATATTTTACATTGACTTCACCGTTTTTCGATATGTTTCAACTTGTTTTACATTGAATAAAACTACATTTTATGTTTTTTTAATTCAGTTTATTTTTCATCTTCAGTTTTACAACAATACAAGCAATAAATTTTGTTAATTTACGTATATAATACCACATATATTTATAAGCAAATAAATAAACCATACGGCTACGGAATACTTTGGGAAACATTTATATAATGTGCGATATCACTAAGATTAGCCAGAAAATTTAACCAAAGATCTTGTTGCCTTAACAACTTTTGGGAGGGAGAGGGAACCAATAAAAATAATTGAATCGGGCAATATAATGTCGTCATCGCATCATCAACTTTATTCAATTTTTTAACTCTTCAATTTCTTTAACTATGTTTTTACGAGCAATTTCTTCAAATCTCGACTGAAAATCATCTGTTGAGAATATCGTCGGAATCATAAGGAATGTTTGTAGAACCTTAAATAGAAAATCACATTTGTATATCAATCTGATTTACGTAAATTACTCATGCAACAACCTTTAAGCGCATTTTTGTGTAACTAGAATCATCTAAGTAGGAGTATTCTTTTCGTAGAAGCTCTCTATAACGTTTATATTCTTCTGGAGATGAACTGTTATCAAAGAAGTTAGTAATTCATTTAGGAAGGATTGTGCTAAGCCTACCCTAATACCACGAGATCTAGATCCTGGAGAAGATTGATTTCTTCGTCATATCCTGGCACTGTTTCAATAGTTTCATCGCCAAGAAGCTTCTTTACAAGTTTTATGGTGTTTTCCTACAAATAAAGTTCCCCCGTTATGAATAAATCATATTTCAGTACCTTTTTACTTACATCCTTTAGGCCAGCATCAGAACAAAACTCTTGAAAAGCTTCACAATTTTTTCCAACACAATTCCTCTTGCCATCGAATTCAAAATATTGAAAGAAAACAGCGAACACAATAGTCGACGAAGAGGTACTTATTTCACCAAGGTAATCCTTTTTTCTCAGTAAAAGTTCATCCCAATTATGATAGTATCGCCCAGAACCTTGAACCATTTTCCGACGAATTTTCTCATACCATGTGCGAGCTATATCGTCGGAAATTTCCAGCTTTCTAGATGCATTCATCCAGATTTCTTCCATTGTTGTATATTTTTGTTGAAAAATTGAACTTATACTCAGAAATAAAGGATTTACCCCGAAAGACGAAGAACCCAACTTAGAAACGAAGAAAACCTAGATTATATTTGTAAAAAAAATTGATTTCTACCACTAGTACCAAATGATAATTGAAAACTGGAGTGAAAAGCCCCTTATAACAAATCACAATTCACAACCCCTTAAAAAACAAGGGTAGTTTTTTTGTTGGAGAGAACTCTGTATTTGCACATGCCCCATATTGCCATATCACATGCCTCGCAATCACAGGAAGTGTCAGCAAAAGAGTAATCGCGACGTGTTATGAATGAAAACAAAATAAAACTATTACTTCGCGCTATTTAATCGTCGATAGCTTAAAATAAATACAAAATTTATACTACCTCATTTGTTGATTTCATCTTTAGGACATTTTCAGAAAAAATGCTGTTTTGCAATTTCGATCTGGCTGCTTTTGATTTTGATTTGTTCCGATGAGCGAGGTGGTGTGATTTTTTGAAAGATTTTTTAATTATTTTCTTGCGCAATTTCGATTGTTTTGAAATTACTTTCTTTGATCTATGCTTCACTTTCATAGCCAACCAAAACTATGACTGTGAAATTACTGTAAAACTTTTAATTTCTTCAAATAATTACAGTGTAATATATTCTTTTGGTGGGCCTTCTTCTTATTTGGGGATTCGGAATTTGGATTATGTTTTCGTTTTGTCTAGATTTTAGGACAATAGTTCTCAGTGGGTGACATTTGGGTTTTTGACTTTTTCTGTTTAATAAAATTGGCATCACTTTTACTTGTTTCTTGTACAGCGGGTGATTTAAAGCAATATACACAATGTTAGGTTCATACTTCAGCGGAATCGTGTTTATATGTGCCTTGTTGGTATTTCTAACTAGCACAGCAGTGCAAGCACCAATAAAACGCTATACCCACTTTTGCTTTCACTCTGTTTTTTGTCTTAAGGTTGGCAGGAATTCTACGTAATGTTGAAAGTATTCACCATTAAAAATTCCAACATATCCTTACATGCGCTGCCTAGTTTCCATTTCAACTTTACAAAACCTTAACTCAACTTTTTACTGAGGAAAGTCTTACTGTTCTAACTACAATGGGGCATATTTATAGATGTTGTTTAAGCTGTTGCTGGCAAATCTGTATCTTATCGTATGGAAATTTTATCAGGTAAACTTCAGTTTTGTCTAGTAACAGCTTAAACAACATCTATGAATATGCCCCAAATTTTCCAATAAAACACGCTTTATATACAGATGACTGTCTAACCTCTATAGAAAATGTGCCGAGCCTGTTTCTGCACTTGCACCAAGTTTATAACATAAACGTTTCATCTTCGTCTCATTTGAAAATCATATTAAACAATTAACCATTGGTTGGTTGGTTAGAGTTACATTGTACAGTCGTACAAGAGTTGTTTTACTCTGCAAGATATTTAATAAAGCTTTAATTTACTATAGATTCAATTGGAGTCTGTAGCAACTCATATTATTTTTTGAGTAAATTACCTTTTTGCTTTAAATTAAAATTCAGTGTTGTACTTAAAAGATAAAGCCTTTCTGGTTGTACCTCATAATTTACTAAATAATATACCTGTTTGGTAAAGTGAAATTTTCCCCAAGTTTCCCAAACTTGGGTTATTTTCTATGGTTTCTGACAGGAAATTGTGAAAATTTGCAAGAAATTTCACGTTAGCAAACACACCAATTGTTCAGTTAATAGGCACGTCTCACCAACTAAGATCTCACTAAGTGCTCAATGTCAAGTTGACGGAGGCGGAATACTTTGGCGGGACAAGATTCTCCGTTGAATTGTATAAAAACCATATGTTATAATTATCGTGCTGACATTCTGGAAACAAAATTTCAACTTTGCTTAAAATATTTAAATGTTAAAGCACAAAACTTTATCAAATGTATGAAAAATAATAGCAATAATTCAATTTATTTTCATTTTTATCAGCATTCCTCCTTTATTTTGTATTTTTTTTTATCGATTTTGATATTTGCACATCAGCGAGAAAATGAATAGCTGTTTATGCAGAGAAAGAAGACTGAGAAATTAATCCTAAAAATTTCCGTCTCCAGTAATCTCCTTAAAAAATCGCATTACTCAGGTGAGATTTTTTGTCCCACTTAAAAAATCTCTGAGCGCTCAGAGATTTTATTTGGTGAGACGTGCCTAATGACTGAGGTTTAACCACGAATTATATATTTGTACAACACCTCATCAAACAAAGGAAAATGTTTAAGTTTTTTGTACAGTTCATATATATACAAAGGTTCTGGTATCTGCTTCTAGACCATTCCATAGAAGAAGCTTTGGTATTCTATTTCGAATACAAAAGCTCACCTCAAGTTGTTCTACAACATCCGCAATCCGAAAGAAGATGGCGCTATAGAGTGTACTAAAAGTCATAGTTGAAGTAATAGATGTTACAATATCTACACAAAGTGACCTTGCACCACTACTTTAACTAGCTCCGAACAAAACGAATGAGTTTGTATTTATATAATCAACACTACTCAATAATTAACCCAGCAAACGCCTATCTATCCCACAAATATTATAAAAACTAATATCACCAACTTCGACTTGGGCATCAAACCTCTGCCATCCACTTTCACATTCTGGAAAAGACCCCACCCACCTGTCCTACTTGTAATCAACACTTGCTCTACGACTGCAACAGACTAATGTAAAGCCAATCATCATCAACATATTGAGCGGAAACGACAGCATAAACAAAACTAATGAAATCCTATTGAAAATAGCATTAAATGTATAAATTAATATTAAAAACTAAGTTAAGTTTCATAGACCGGTAGGTCGTTGCAGCAAGAAGCTCTTTAACGTATTATTAGCCTGTAGTTTATTACATGGTTAAAAAATATAACTAATACATAATAATAATAATATAATTTTAAGTCGGTTTTAATAATGGGCTTTCAGAAAACCCATCGCTTTTGTAGTGTAATGTCACCGTTATTTTTGTATATTGTTTTTCCCTTCCACATTAACGGTCGAAAATAGACTCATCTCATAAAGTACATATTTTTCTTGTATTATCCTAACACATTTTATGTGAATAAATCTGAATCATCAACTTTAACACCTTGTTAAGGTTTGGTAGCGTTCCAAAATCCAAATAAAGATGAAGGTAATATATCTTGTGTGGTTCTCTTTTTTCATAAAACTTAAATTTAAAATTTTAATTTAATTCAGCAAGTTATAAACAAGTCTTGTAATGATTTTTTTTTTTAAATATTTGTATTTTTCACTTTCGAAAATTAAATAAAGATGTATGTTCGATGAACGCAATACACATAGTTCGTATTCACTGCCCTTAGCTCCCCCTTAATCTATTTTTACAAAATAAAATCTTCTCGAGCTAATAATTCGATTCTTGCATTGACAGAAGATTAAAATTAGATAAGTCATTCGTTTAAGTTAGAACACAGCCTACGATTGATAAGATGTTTTCAGCTTTTTACTTCGACGTCTAAAGTCATGATCTTCACCATCTGAACTATCAGAACCCTGTTCTGGTTTTACATGTAACTTTGATGAATTCGCTGGTGGATAACCACCATCTTTGGCGTTTTCCAGCAAACGAACTGCAAAGTAGGGTTGAAAGTTTCAATCAAGAAAATGGTTTGACCAGTAAACTTACTTTGCGCTTCCAATATTGCATTTTGTTTTTTGATATCTTCGACATCTTTTTGGTGGGAGTGGATTTTTCTTCGCATCAACTGAATGCACTCTGCAGTCTTTTTGAGAATCTGTGCTCGGCTTGCCTATATGGAATGTAGAAACAAATTATTAATTATTTTACATCTGTCCGGGATTATAAATTCAATTTGTTTTGGCTGACTACTTTTTCGCCTTGCAATGATGGAACTGCTTCGCGGAGACACGTAAAGCTATCTTTTATGTGATCTCTTCTTTTACGTTCAAGGGCATTGTGATGAGCTCGTTTTTCGGCCTGACAAAAAATACAAGTGCTTGAAAAATGTGCCCAATTAATCAATCATTCACCTGATACCTGTGTGAAATTTTGTGCACCAGCATTTCTTTGTTGCATTCGCCCATTATCGGAATCATTATCATCCTTAATATACAAAGAATTTCGGCAGTTAGTTTTAATTTTTCTTTCACTTGAAATAAAATGCAAGATCTCAGAATAGTGTTTCACTTACGTCACTTTCTATATCAATTTCTCTATCGTCATCACTCATATTAATCAATAAACTTGTATTTATTATTAAGTGTGTTTTCTTTAACAGTCTAAGATAAAATTAATATTTATAAGATTTTTGTTTCAATACTAAAAATGCAATTGCCAGAAGAAATTAAGAATGCAATTTAAACGAAATTTATAATTATCAACAAAACAACTCCACTCGAATGGAGACGACATACATGACATCGACATGTGCTCATTTTGATGTAACTTCAAAAAAGTAATGCCAAGAGCACTATATTTGTCCCATGGTTACTTTAAACGATGCAACTTCACGTTGCGAAATCTTCGCAGGATGAAGGTGAAGCTAGAACTATATGCTATAAAACTATTGAAAAACAATATAAAGAAAGCAATCATCAGCTGTCTGTTTGATTTGCCTGAAGCGATGATGATTAGATTTGCAAAGTATTAGTGAAAAGCAGTGAAAGCCGCACATATAGAATAAACTCATCATTCAGCACAGGTCTTGTTGTTGTTGCAATTCAAATCTATTCATCGACACGAAGTGAAATTACAAATAAAACAAATGGGTTTTGGAGGGTAAAACGTACGAAAGATTAAGCCAGTTTATATTTCTGAGATCTCAGAGGACTCAGAGCGCTCGGAAATATAAACAGGATTCCTCTCAAAAATTCTTCACTTTTCCCCTTAAAAACTGAGACTGAATTTTTTTTGGATTCGTTTGCTCTATTATTTTTTGTCGCAGTAAATTACATAAGAAGAAAAGAAAAAGAGAGTTGTTTTGACTTCTATGTGAGGAATACTGTTTATATTTTATTCTCCTGCTCTGTCAATTAATTGAGAAAAAATACTGAGCGCTGAAAAAATATATAATCTGGACAATTGGCTCCTCGATATTGATATTCACTGGCTAGAACTGCTCGGAGGAACACTTCATTGGCCGGAAGAAAAAAGGAGAATACACGGAAAGCATATGGCACGGCTATAACTGTGGAATGGAGCGTTTTGTCAAGTTCAATCTCACTTTCTTTGCGGAAGTGAGTTAAAACTGACATTTTGGTAAAATAGGAATGCCAAAAAGACATAGATGACACGTGCAGTATATTTGAGCACCCATTTTCCTGTTTCATTTTTTTTTAATGAAAATTCGCATTTGTCCGCTATACTAAACACGGTGTTTACATTAGACTGAAAAACTGGATTTTTTATTCACATCTCGCTCCAACTCCTTTATTAAAAAAGATGTGTCCAATGAGAACACTGTAAATAAATAACTTATGTGAAAGAAATGTCAAAATTTGCGATCATTCGCAGTTCTTGATATTTGTACCCATTAGCATTCTTGATACAGCGTTTTCATTAGGCCAAATGAAGAAATTTCATTGAAAATTTTGAAATTCGATACGAAATCAAATGAGGAAATTCCATTGAAAATTTCCAAATGCGATACAAAATCACATTTCGAAATGAGGTAATTTCATCTAAATTTGCACGAAATTAGGTTGAAAATTACACACAATTTGAAGAGCTCTGAAAAGGTTTTGTATGAAAATGTCAAAGTTCAATTGAAGTAAAAAAAAAAAATAACAACAAAAGTGATTAACAGTCAGTTAAAATTCAAAAATGAAATGAACTGTCATATGAAATTAACAAATTACAAGTGAAAATACTTTTTCTGTAATTTGCGAAATTACCTCATTTCGGCTCTAGTGAAAACGTAGTAGTATTGCTTACCCTGAGGCCACACGAGCCAGTACTGGCTTGCCAGTCGCAATACACTCACACTTTTTTACCGACACATACAAACATGAGCAACTGGCTCGTCAACTGGCTTGCTTTTTTTGTAGCCAGTTGGGAAGCCAGTAGAGCAGCCAGTTACAGGGTTCGGCAGTACTTTTTCGGAGCAGATTTGGAAAAAAGGTCTTAAAACTAAAATTGACTCGCATTTTATTTCACAAAATATTAATAAAATAAGAATCGGGGAGTCAAAGTTTTATTAATTTGCTAATGCCCATTTTATTCACTCATTTAATGCAATTGGACTTAAACTGCTTTCCGGAGGTCAGTTTAAGTTATTAAATCCAGATAAATACTGAATTTTATATTATTCACTTTTCTTGACATTTTTATTTCAAGAAGTGATATCAAACCTAAGATTTTTCAACAGAGTTTAACCAAAAATTTGTTATAATTTTCATGCATTGTTTTGGAAAACGAATTGGCTTACTCAAGATTCACATGTCTCGCCGTGGTCTTCGAAACCTACTCGAAACCTCGCCATCCCCATTTACACGAGAATCTATGTCATGGTTTTCTCGCTATGGTCTCGCCATCACATTTACACGCTGTCCTTTGCATTGAGCATATTTTGCCATCATCTCGCTTGGGTCTCACCATAGTCTCCCCAAAGTTTTTTAAATTGAATTTTTCAAAGTGGCTGAAATAAGCTATAGGTCTCGTGTGGTGTGTTTTTGGGTCCTCTTACCATTCGGGAAGAGAACCAAAATATTGGTGAATAAATTGATTAAGCGGTGAGAAGGCTTTCCCAAACCAAAGTGAATCAATTTTCCCATCGCGTCAGTGTAGTTGCTTTCATTTAACGCCATGTAACGAAATTCTGAGAAGTAAAATTTTAGTTTTCTTTCTGATGATTTCGCGTTGGTTTGAGAGAGCTTTTACAGAAACAAGTAAAGGCTCTCCAGAGCCAAAGCAAAACATTCGTAACGTTCTGTTCTTTTGCTAGTTTTGTCGCATAGCACTAGTGTGTTTTTAGTTCATTTAATTTTGAAAGAATGGAATATCATAGTACTTCTATTTTTTTCACTGAAATCGGAGTAGATTTATTCCATTTGGACTAATATCCGAGCCCTGGCAGGAAAGAAGCCAGTACAGCATGCCGCCTACGTCACAGCCAATACACGAATAGGAACTTGACAGTCAATGTATGTAACCAATTGGCTAGCCAGTACTGGCTCGTGTGGCCTCAGGGTTAAGAAAAATGTAATGAAAACAACACCCACCGGCCAAGTGAATACAAGTGATAGCATTGCCTTAAATTTGCTACGTGTAGAATTCGTCTACAGCTAACATTTTGTCCCAAAACTCCTGACAACCTGTCACCTGTGTGTGTTCTGACATGAGAAAATAATCATCCCTCAAATAAAAACCACGACTTGTGAAAAAGAAAAAATTAATGAATTGAAAATCAGATTAATTAAAAAATGATCAAATCAACAAAAACCGCATCGTTGATTTTAATTATTTCGTTTGCATTTTATGTAAGAAGTGAAATACAAATTGGTAATGAAGAAGATGAAGTAAGTGGTCTGTACACGATCGAAGGACGAGTCTATTCACCAGAGCTCTATGCCCCAGACTCGAATTGGCAGCGTGAAACAACACTTTCTATAAATAGTGGAGAATACAAGGGCTTCCTTCGTGAAGATGGTGCATTTATTATAAGTAGTGTTCCCTCTGGGAGCTATGTTCTAGAAATTCATAATCCCGACTACTTCTATGAACCAGTAAGATACAATTTTGTGTAGATACAGTGTATGGAGTTTCCATAATTGATTTTTTTGTAGGTTCGGGTTGAAATCAATCCAAAAGGAAAATTCCGAGCGAGAAAAGTAAACTATGTCCAACCATCACAGGTTATACAAGTGCCTTATCCATTAAAACTAAAGGCACTGACACGATTTAAATATTTCCAAACGAGAGAACAATGGAAGGTGATTTAAGCACCTAAAAACTAAAAACTGTCTGCGGAGATGATTCATAATATTTGTTTGCTTTTATAGATAACTGATTTCTTATTCAGTCCAATGGTATTGATGATGTTACTTCCGCTGTTATTGATGTTGATTCTGCCAAAGATGATGAGTGACCCAGAGGCAAAGAAAGAAATGGAGAACATGAATTTCCCAAAGGTTGGTTAAAGTTAAATTACTTACGTACCTATTTTTCGAAAATATCGATGCCTGGTTTCAAATAAATCCTATCGAAAAATATAACAAAATGTATACCATTTTTGGCTGTACCTACATTCAAAAACGCATGGTAGAAAAGTAAGATAGCATTTAACTAACGAGACGAGTGTCGATTTTGGCCGCACCGTGTTTGAATTATAAGTACCTGCCTATCCCCTTTGAATAATGAAATTTGATGATTCCTTTGGTTATTTTCAATCAATCTCATGCACTTTAGTTATAAAAATCCTTATGCTACTAATGGAAACTACATATTTACATACATACATAGCCATTTATCGAGGATTTCGAATAAAATAACTGCACTCTACCACAATGCGTATGTGGTCGATAAATCGATTGATTGATTTTCTAATTAAGTTGTCAAGAAGTTGAGAAAACCAAATAAATTTATTCTAATAAATAAAATTTTTGAAATATGAGGTTTCTGATTCTTAACTGTACCAGATAACCCAAATTTTACATACAATAAACGGAATTTATTATTTTTCATTCTCCCGTATAATTAAAGACAGATTTTAAACGCACTTAAAAAATTGAAAAAAAAAAACATCAAACATTTGCATAAATTGTGTCACTAGTAGACTTATTCCAGTTTGTTTAAATCCGGGCCATTCTGAATTGTATAAGTTATCTTTACTTTTGATTTAGAAGTTTAATTAAGTTAATTATCTGCAGGAATGCAAGACATTAATTTGCGTAAAATTATAAACTAAATAATTTTATTAACATTTTATATTTTAGATGACTAGTGATATGCCTGAAATAAGTGAAGTGATTACATCATTCCTGAATGGCGGTTCTAAGCAATCGGAGAAAGAAAAAAAGCCAACAACTTCAAAACAAGCAAAAAAACGAAACTAAAAAGTTTGTGATTAGTTAATTTGTTTCCCCTAGCTATACAAAATTTATATGTTTATCATATTTATTATTTGAAATATTCTATAAATTAGTTGTTTATTATTTCCGTTTTTTTGTCGAAACCAAAATCCTTTTCCATAGCCTTTTCTTCCTTGCAACTGGTGTTGCAGTGATTCAAAATTATAAAACCACATTTAAATAGTGATTTGAAATAAAACATTTTGTATTAAACTTAACTAGTTTAAACTTTTTTTGTTGAAGTAAGCTTGCAGTTAATTATGTATGTATATATGTATGCACAGTTGTATATATAACACGAGGCACTAGAATCTCGAAAATAAATCTGCAACTTGTAAACATTTTGTTGATAACGTCAAGTTGTTGAGAACGCTAACTGACTTAAAATAAACTCAACATAATTGAGACGACGCACACACAGTTTTGAAAAGCAATATGACTGAAAATGCATACAACTAGGTTAAAAAGACATAAACGGAAACACAAAGTAGAACCGCGTCGGAGTGATTATTTAAATTGATGAAAACTTAAACGACCGTTAAACGACAAGGAACGAACAGTTGGTATTCCAGTAAAACGAATATCGTTCTAATTGCAAAAAATTTGGGGAACAAAGAGAACGTTGAAACTAAAATTTCATTTAAAATCCAAACATCGCTTCCACAGCTGTGTTTTTTTACTGTCGTTTTGATAAAATGACCATTGTAAAAGGGGTGAATGCGATGCAAGGTCCCATAGCTAAGAGAAGTCGCAGTTTCAAAGTTCAAGCTGTCTTAAAAATTAGTACAATATAGCCGTGAAGCTGACAAATTATGTTGATAACTACTGCACCGATTGTTGACAGCAAAAAAAGGACACTTCAAATCATGTTTTGAAGTAAAGTTAGTAATAAAATTAATAAAAGAATAAAGAATTTTGGTTGTGTAGTACCATAGAGCACTCTTAAGTAGGAAAGATTTTGATGATGACGGTTTCGCTTCTATATTTGGGGTATCTACCCCTCAGTGTATGAATATAAGTGTGTGTTTTTAAAGTAGAAAATTTATTTTAGAAGCTATTAACATGTGTATGTCAGTGCATAAAACTATCTGGCCAAAGTGAATGCAATATTTGCTAAGCAAAACACAGATAACAACACAGAATATGCCAACGCAGAATTGCGCAACATAAATTGAAAATTTTTACACGAAAATGAAATCAACTGCATTTAAAGAAAGTCCGCTTAGCAGAGATTATTATACTTTCTGTTTGGAACAGATTGGGGGTGGAATTTCTCCATTAGTTCATAGGCTGTGATACAAAGTGACATTTTCGTCAAGTAAAAATTTGGAATCACAGTGCATAGGGTTGATTTTACAAAAATTCGGTAGGTATACAAAATTTAAATGAAATGTTTGACTTGGCTTTTATTAAATTTGAAAATCTTCGTTAGCTCTTAATTAAGAACTTAATTTTTTTCTGTTAATCGATCGGTAGCTACTCATTTTCAAATCAGGCTACTTAGGTATTGCAGTGTAAGTATTGAATGAGAACCAAAAAACTGGTTTTATTTTAATTTTGAACTTTGGTTAGAAGGGGTGATGATACGGCGAGCCGCATCATCTCACTCGGATCTCAGTGGATCCATTATGCTCCCCAGAGTGAAAGGTGGGTGGTGAAGAGGGATAGGGAGGGGTTCGAGGAGAAGTATTAGTTGTAGGGGGCCTCCCTGAACCATCCTGATTTCTGAATGAATTTTAGGATGTTTTTTAGTAGCAATACAGAGATGTCGCCCAGTTCATCATAGAAATATTCTCCCAGGGCTGCTTTCCTACAGCCCTAGTTTCAAACAGAACTTAGTTTCAAAGACAAAAAAATCCTCCCATTTTATCATTTATTCCAAGAATTATTTAAATTTAAAATACAATACAAAAAACGAGGAGCATCCAATCCAAACTATAGATTAGTTCCCAGCCATGATAGCGGCTCCATCCTCAGTGTTGAAATACACACTTCTCTCGATACCTGATTCAGTGATGACACCAATGCGACAAACGCCACCAGAACTTCCATCATGATAGATTGCATGTTTAACAGCTAAGGAAAACAAATGAAATTCGCAAAATGCTTAGGGAATTTATTTAAAAGCAAAACATACCTTTCTTAACGAATTCCACACAATCGGCCTTGGTCATGTTGGGTCTGTAGAACTCTCTTACAAAACCATAAATATAGCTACTTCCAGATCCACCAATAGTAACACCCTGACGGACCAACATGCCACCCAATGGAATCGAGAAGACTTGGCCACCGTTCTTTTTGTCCCAGCCAGCGACAATAATACCTGCCATAAGAGAATCGCGGTAGTTGTAGCAATAGTTACGGAATTCTGAAGCAGCTTCAGACACAAGTGGTTCCTCGCCGGTTTGATTTCTTAAATAAAAAGAAGCATTATATGAAGAAGAATTATTTCGACGAACTTACTCATGATAGTTCAGGGAATATGCAACAATATCGGCAATTGCTTGGGTATCGGCAGCTGACCCACTGCGACAGCAGTAAATCTTATCTGAGATTTTAGTAAGCTTGTCGGTGACTCTGTTGGCCACATACACTCCCGTACTGGTACGCGAGTCGGCTCCAATCACAACTCCTCCATCGAATTCCACCGCCATGATTGTGGTCTACAAGATAAAATATTGGAATTAATTTTTTGTTTTCATATGAAAAATATTAAACTTACTCCCGTACTGTGAGGAGCATCCATCCAATCGTTACCGAAAACCATTTTTATAATTTGGGGGTAATTTATTTCAATTTAAGAAAGAAAGAATAAAAGAACTTGCGAATAAAATTCGTGCTAACTTCAAATGACTCGATGCTTTTTAAAATGTCATATGGCTTGACAGTTGTTCTTGTTGGTGTGACCAGTCCTCTGGATACAAATTTGGGAGGGTTCCGAAAAGCAAACGATAGAGGTAGAGATGTGTTCGGTAACTTGAATTTCATAGACGCTGTTTAGATTGGGGAAATTGAGTTCGGTAGCACCGAAGAACCTGACTTGTTAACAATTCATTAGCCCATGGCTGGAATTACTGCCACTATTCTTTTTTTTTTAATTTTGTTATCATCCTTTTAAAATGTTGCATTCATTTGAAGGAATATAAAAATTCGTTTGAAGGAATATAAAAACAGTAGAATTTTTAAACTCGATATTACCAAGAGAATCCAATATAAAAACATCACAAAGTTAAAAATAGTAGGTAGGTACCGATAATACCTAATATTTTATATAGAATTTTTGTTTATAGATTTTTGAACGAGGTCTTTCAAAGAAATAAATAAAGAACAAAAATCAATTCAAACAGCTGTTCATAAGAAAAAAAACTTAACATGCAAAGAACAAAAATCCTATACTTTGAGTGAAAATCTAGCCCCTTGGGTCGTCTGAATGTACCCAATATCATACATTCCGGGAAAAAAATTGTTCATGAATTCTGAGTATAGTTTGCATAGATGACTTATCAAACAGCCCTCGTAGTGTTGTTGGGCAAATTCGAGCTTCTATTTAGAAAAAAATAATCTAAAACAGCCAGAAAGTCGGCATATTTTTTGGGGGCTTTCATGAAGATTTCAGGGGAAAAGTTATTTTATGACATTTTAAGGAGCATTTTAAAAAGCAAAAAAAAATCAGTTCAAGTAACTGTGACCACATATCGACGCAAATTCAAATGGTTTTTCTGACCACTTTTCCGAATTGGTTTTTTACCTAAAAAAAGCCGCTGGGTCTCAAAATTCAATTTTGGAAAATGTCGCTGAACAAAAAATACTTCCTTTCTAAATCCTTTACAAGATCCACCTTACGCATTTTGAATATGTATACAAAATCCGCCAGCCCCAACATACACAAGTGAACATTATATACAATTTAATTCATGTTATTTTTAATAAAAATTATATTTATTTTAGGTTATCTAAACTATTCACTGTACGCACATTTATATTCATATGTATGTAGGTACCTATATATAATTATTTTTTTTTATGATAAGAGGTAACCACTGAACAGTCTCAACAGGTTCTTACAAAAAATGATTATTTTTACTTTTAAAATACAAATAAAATTCATATTCCTATTCCAATAGTAGAAAATGTTTTTGACTAAGTACAGTACAAATTTGTATTAGGTACACTTTATTTCTTGTGTCGTCTGAAAAATTGTTTTCATCCTTACAATCGATGTGAGATAAAGATCTTGAACCTTAAATATCACAATATATAGGTATAAGATAAAAAAATTTCGATTTTATGAAGCCAATGGAAAAATACTAATGATACTTCAAAATCGATGGATAAATACAAATATGCCACATTGATCATACTTTTTGCATAAATAAGGAATGCAATTACAAAATAATTTGGTTATAAAAGTAACTTGTGTGGAGTTAATGCTTAATATCCTGTGCCTGTCGTGTAGCCTGGATTATATGGCGCTTGTTTTTCGTAAGCAGCTTGGTGAGACCCAACCGCGTTGTCATATGAAGGTGGGTTCATACTGTAATTAAAGTTAGCAGCTGGAGGATAAGGTGCAGCATTCGGTGGATAGGGTGACATGACTTGTGGATTAACTCTGAAAAAAAAAGAAAAACAGTTAGTTACACACTCCTGATTTGTTTGCATAATTATGTACCCAATTGGATTCGGATGTATTTGAGCATTTTGCATTGGCATCGGCATCGCGGTCGGTACTCTAGAAAAAATGTGTCATAAAATTATTCTATTAATATTATTTTATTTAAATGGGAATGTACACTGTACCTACTGTACATGAACAGTAGGTGGTTAAATTAATAAGGACAGTATAATAATTTTCTATGAGTTTGAAGTATGAATTTAATTAGCAAATAACTTCCTTTACCTCGAGGAAACACGGGCAAGTACTGACAAGCAAGTTGGCTACCTGCCTGTCGAATTCGTGGACTTGCCACTTGCTTGTCTCACCAACCAGTGTTTCTATTAGATTGTTTTCAGAAATCTTCAAACAGCAATAATGACGAAAAATATCTGCAGTGCAAGTTTCTAAAGTTAAAATGTGTCTTCAAATATAAATATTTTTTTTTAAAAAATGACAAAAAAATATCCTAACTAATATTATAAATGTGAAAGTGTGTTTGTTTGTTTGTTACGCTTTCACGCTTAAGCCGCTGAATCAATTGTTATGAGTTTTGATATGTGTACAGAGAGATAAATACTCAAGTAAAAAAACAACTTTATTTAATATATGTATTAAACAAATATAAATCGATAAAGTTTGAAAACAAATCAATCAATTTTTATATTTCGTTTCACTGATAGTACAGGTAAAATAGCACAGCCTTCGAATAAAAAAAAAATTGGTACCACCATGAAATTTGGTGAAAACGTTTCATGTACTACGAGCTACGAGAATGAAGAATCAAAGGAGTCTATAAAAATATTTCACATGGAAGGGTGTTTTTTTTCGAGGGGAAGAGGGGGAAGTTGTGGCACATGTTTTTAAATGGCACAAAAACCAAATAAATGCTCCCTCCGTGAAAAAAGTTATTAACATTTTAATGTAAGAATGACTATATTTACAGTATAAAGTTAAATATTACCGAAACCCAATTGGAAATTATGGTCCATTGATGAAATTTGGCATCAGTCAGGAGATGGTAAAAATGCTTTATGAACTAACAGAATGAAGAATCAAGAGTCTATTTGCATGGAAGAATGTTTTTTTTTTTGAAGAATTTGGGAAGTGTAGTACTGATTTTCAAAATTCTTTGAAAAGGATGGTACCCCAGAACACATTTTTGCCAAGTTTCATAAAGGTAGCATTTTAGTATTTTGGTCATAGATCTTATGATAGTTATTCGACCACTACCTTTACCCCTCAAAAAACACCTGTTCACCACAGATATTTTAATGGATTCTTCTTATTATTGTTTTTTTTTTTTATGACAAATGAACAATTGGTGCCAAGTTTCATAATTTGACCATTATTTTTAGTTGGTAACCAGTAAAATTTAACTTTTATATTAAAAACATAGTCATCCTTACATAAAAATGGTAATAACTATTTTTGCGGAGGCCGCTCCGATTTGCTTTTTATGCCATTAGATTTAGCATTTAAAACTATGTATCATATGCCTAGGTTGTATCAAGGTATATTTTTCCGTTTGATACACCACAACTTCCCCTCCGCTCCCCCTCAAAAAAATATCCTTCCATGTAAAATATTTTTATACTCTTTTGATTCCTCATTCTCAAGGTACGTGAAACGTTTTCACCAAGTTTCATGATGGTACTAATTTTGTTTTATTTATCCTATTTTACCTGTTCTATGATAGTTTGTTTGTTATTATTTTGAGGCTTGATATATGTACGAGTATGTACAAAAATCTGGCAGTATTTTTGTTATGGCCGTATTAGCGACGAAGGGTTGAAAATAGTACTTTCCAATTTTTGTGTCAGAGGTACAAATGTACAACCACTTTAATTATTTTTTTTTAAAATGGAAAATTATGCTAATTAATTTTTCTTCGGAAACAAACTTTAATTTTAACTATCCGAGTAATAGCACTCAGGATATAAACCTCTGAAGCGAAGCCATATTTTTGAGGCTATTTTTTTTGTTGATTATTGATAATTCGATAGAATTGGTTGAAAAAAACATTAAGGCGAGCGAAGCCGCGGGTAAGGGCTAGTAATAAATAAAAGAAATTATCTATTCATTTCTTTCATGAAAAAACACGTTGAAAATCTCCAATATCAAATCAAAAAAAAATATAAATAAATAAGGTTGAGCATAGTTTTCTGAATGCTTAACGCGTTTATTTTAAAGTCAGTGCAGTTATTATGATTTGATTTTATAGAATAAAACTTAATAAAGGGTTTTTCAACGGGGACGCTACAAAAGTAGAGCGACAGGGACAGCAAAACGACGCCATATTTCTTGCCGCTCTGTTGACATTTCTCTTCAGTAAGGTTTGCCATTTCATGATGGAAAGATATACGAGCCAACAACGAGTCGAAATTATTAAAATTTACTACCGAAAAAAAACGTTACTGTGAATGGGGATCGCTACCGTTCAATGATAACCGAATATTTTTGGCCCCAATTGAACGGCGCGGCGCCACAAGCCACACAGCAAATGTCACAATCAATTTATTGGAAACCAAGTTTGGAGAACGTGTTATCTCACGAAATGGCCCAGTCGCTTGGCCGCCTCGGTCGTGCGATTTGACGCCGTTAGACGATTTCCTGTGGGGCTACGATTGATGAACTTCGTACGAATATCGAACGTGAAATTGCAGCAGTATCGGCCGATTTATGCTTGAAAGCCGTCGAAAATTGGGTTCAGCGTCTGGACTTCTGCAAGCGTGCCCGTGGTGGCCATGCAAAAGAAATCGAGTTCCATACATAATGGCATCAAACGTTCTTTCACAGGAACAAAGAATTTCATTGATATCCAAAACTATTTTTGTTTTTTTATTTAAAAAAAACTTTTGTAGCGCTCTTATTGAAAACCCCGATATAAAGATGACAGCATTCAGCAAAATTACAAAAGATTTTTTAAAGAGAAAAACAAAAATTAAAAAGGCACGAGTGCAGACATAATCCGCTATCGATACAATTAAATTCGATTTTCGAATTTCAAAAGTGTGGATGGGATGAAAATCTGCAAAATGCACTAATGGCAACGCTGATCCCAACTTGCTTCTCAACGTCACTACTGGCTTCAAAAATTCCATGCCAGTTGCTTCAGTTTGTATGTGTTAGTGAACAAATTTGTTTGTATTGCAACATTCTTACCAGTCGTTCCCGTGTGGCCTCGGGGTTAGGAACGGAAATTGTTTATGATCTACATATAAGAATATTTTATTGGGGATATAAAAACCGCATTTTAATCTAAAAATTACTTCTTGATTTTTTTTTTAAGAAACCAAAATATACTTTTCTGTAGTTTTTTGATGTGCTGATCTCGAATCTGAAGTACGAAAAATTCTATCGGCCTACGTTTTTGAGATATTCCCGTTAATTATAGCAACACTGTCAAAAGAGTGAGAAAAGGGTTGCCACTTGTTTCATAAATTGGGCTATAAATCGAGAACCAGAGATCGGACGATGACGAGAGAACTTTCGTTGGATTCAGCACGCTTGTAACCATAGGACCACATTATTGATTTTCTTCCTCCCCTTCACTTGCATGAAGTGGGTGGAAAAAAGCCGTGTGGAAAGGGAAACAGCATGAAACAAGTGGCAACTCTTTTTTCGTTCTTCTGACAGTGTTGTCACCCTGGCAACACTTCTTAAAAGTAAAGTAAGGACATGAACTATTAGTATACTAAAGCACAACCGTCACAAAGCGTCAAGTCAAAATGATAGGTTGGTCTCACTAACAGCTCCACTATTATGATTTAAATACAATGTAAAGGGGAATGGTCAAAAATGAATGGAAGCTGTTCCATTTCTCAACACGAATGTGTCATACATTCAAACATTGTAAAGGTTATTGTGAGTACATCATTTCATTATGAGACGTTAAGCTCAAAATCATGGGGTTCACGACATATTAAGCTTCAAAGCACCAAAAAGAACAATAAAGCAACTCCGCATTTACACATTGCCTTTCCTACTCAACACCAGCCGGAAATCTCGTGAGTACCCATGGTTGGGAGCTTAATGTCCACCACATAATAAAATCACAAGTAAGTATATTCAAAAAGTTAAAAAAAAAGAACAAAATCTTAATCGTACACACCCCATAACTGGATATGGAGCTTGCTGTGGATATGCAGTCTGTTGATAACCTGAACTTGACGTCGGATAAACGGAAACAGTTTGAACTCCAGCGGGGTAGCCTCCAGGTGCTGTATGAGTTGCTGAAGTCACGACAACAGGTGCTGAAAAAAAAAAAAAAAAAAATAAACTGTAATACAAATGGCTTTAATAAAATAAATAATTAATAAATAATAACAAAAAGAGTTTTCCCGCGGATTTTCCTGAAAATTTTGTTGTTCGAAAGTTGATTAAAATTAAAGTTATAAAAGAAAAAATATAGAATATTTATTGAATGATTAAGTATCTCAAAGACAGATTTCTGAGTAGGATTCCTTACATTTTATATTATGAATAAAAATTCATTGAACACATAAAGAATAAAATGAAAATACCCCATCATAGTCTGAGTGCGGTAGTGATAGGTCGTCAAACTGCCTATTTTCATTTATAATAGAAAAATAGAATATAGATTGTGACTCATAAGATACCATCTTAACTTTATAGGTTTCAACAATAAAAACAAATATTTTTTTTAATTACAATCACAATGGTAACAACAGATATTAATCAGTTTAAATATAAACGTACCTAAAAAATATGAAGGCATTTGGTGAACGAAAGTAAAAATTTTCTTCAATTATATTTTTGATTTATTTCAGTAAAAATAGTCAATTAACATTTTGAAAATATGTAATATGTACATACGAGCATGTACATATATGTATATTGAATTAATACTACCTGGAAATGTAGGCGTCTTCACATTCTTACAACTGGCTACGCATGCTGATATTACTATTAAAAAAACTACGAGTATTCCAAAGCATATTGCCAAAACAATCATACCATCCGCCATATTTGTACTAAACTTGCACTTGTCGAGAGAAAACTAAAAGTTGTTGGCTTAGATTTTGAATTAGAAGGCACAACATTTGTATTATCAAGGTGAATATTATCACCACCCTGATAAGAACTTCAAGACAAAAAGGAGTATGTGTTGATACGATCAAATGCCTTGGCATTGGCAACTCTAGCCTAAAAAAATATTAGTCAATGGTAGTCTGAAGTAGGAGGTATTGCCCATGATGTTTGAAAGAAATGACAATTATTTTCTGGTTAATTTCTCCAATTATTTAATCTGGCCCTCAACTACTATAAAAACACAATTAATAAATTGAAATAAAATGAACGACTGGATCGCACGAACTTGCAATAAATACGCAAGTACTTAATATTAAATGTATACAAATATATTTAAAAAAAAATATTTAAATTGTTCTTTTAATTGTAAAAACAACCTACAAAACAAGTATGCCATTTGATTACTTGGAAAATATGAATACATATATGCAAACAAAAATTTTAAATCGTTGAAGCGGTTTTCTTAAAAACTAAGTTTTTTTTGTATAAAATTTGGTAACATTAAAAAAATTCGTATGCCAATTTTGAATATATATAAATATTCATTTATAAACATAGTTTTAAAAAAGTCCATCAATCTTTTTTTGAAATATTGAAATTTCAAAAAAAAATATTTTTTAAATCCAAAAAAATATCCTGAGTTTTTCGGTTCTCAAAAAACACCAAAGGCTCTCAATTGTGTTGTGTAGATAAGCAAGAAACAAAATTTGATTTAAAAATGAGAAAAAGAAACCACGGTTTCCATTCTCTATTTCTATTTGTGTGTATTCCTGGAATTTTCATTTCAAAAACAAAATAATAACTTACAGCACGTGATTCGATAGCAAAAAAATGCTTCAGAGCTCCTGGCTTTTTGAAATTTGATTCTTTACCTCAACTCGCTCCAGCAAAAAATATAGTTCTACTTCAGGGTGATCCCAGGTTTAAAAAAACACAAAATTGACTCGTCAGGGTTAGTTCAGGTTTTTCAAAACACGCTTTAGACCGACCTCATGGTGACTTCAGGGCTCAACGGAAAATCCGCTAATTTAATAACTGACCTGAGCAGATCAAACTTGGGAAAACCAAAAAAAAGGTATTTTGTTGGAAAAAAGTATATTTCTTTTTTTTTAAGTTCTCAAAAACTAAGATTTTTTTAGCATCCGGGTTTCAGTTTTTTTTTAATTATGTAATAGGAGCAAAACAAAAATTATACTTAGGTTAGGTTAGGTTAGAAGGGGTGATGATATGGTTGCCCATATCAACTCACTCGGATTTCCAAGGATCCATTGTGCTCCCCAGGAAGAAGGTACGGTAAGAGGAAAGGGAGATAGTGGAAGTCTTAGGAGTAGGTTGCCTCCTTGAACCATCCTGAGTTCTGAATAAATTTCAAGATGCTACTTAAAGGCAAAAATGAGATGTCGAAAAATTATTCTCCGAGGCCTGCCTTCCTGGCACTAGAAAGTGATACGAGCCCTCCTCCACCTCTTCATCCTGACAACCTCTACAAAAGTCAGATGAGCTTATGCCGATTTTGGTCATTGGGTTCCAATTGAGTTAAAACCCGTTAGGATTCCAATTAAGAGAGACAGTTGCTAGCTGCTTAGCTTAAGTAAGTGCTTTGTTTTTTCCTTTGTCATTTGTCAATTGTTGACCGTCTTTCGTTGTTGGCCTCAAGGAAGCTCTGATGAATTTAGTTTTTCCTTTGTTCCAGTGGCATAAGTACCCAGGGTACAATTTGGCTTGGTTCAAGTGATGAACCTATTTTGGCCCATTCATCTGTCATTTCACTGCCGTAAATATCATTGTGTCCCGGGACCCACCGAAGGGTGACCGAATTTGTCTCGCCGAATGATCTGAATACACTACGGCAACGATCAACCAGATTTGACTTCGTGGCGATTGATGAAAGGGCCTTGATTCTCACCTGGCTGTCAATGAAGATTTCAATGTTTTTATTTATCAGTTCACACCTTGAAAAATATTTTGCGGCCTCATAAACTGCAAGCACTTCCGCTTGTAAGACACTGCAAAAGTTTGGTAGCTTTATCGATCAGTTTATGGGTGGGTTAAATATGAAGATACTCCAGCTTCTATTTTGGAACCGTCTGTAAAGACCGATACTTGATTTACGTTTAAGACGAGGTTTTCCGTCCAGAGATCCCTCGTTGGGAAGTCTGTCAGTGCGACTGGGTTAAAATCTAAGTACGGTGACATATAGTCCGTTTTACCGTCTCTGTCAACGAAGTTCGTTATGGTTCTGTGACCCCAGTGGCTCAGTTTCTAGTTCTTACACTCTGTTAGTTGTAGAGCACTTTTGGCCGCCATCTCCTTTGTAAATAAATCGAGTGGGGCTAGTGAAAGGAATGATTCTAGGGCGCGCAGTCGGAGTAGTCCTCATGGCACTTGTTGTGCCAATACACGCTAATCTCTGAATTTTAGACATAGTTTTAAGATTGGTTGCCTTTTCCAAGGCTGGCCAACAAACCAAACATGCGTCCGTAAGGATAGGCCTGATTATGGCTGTGAACATCCAATGAATGGTTTCGGGGCTGGGACCTCATCTTTTGCCGAAAATTCTACTACAGGTGCAGAAAGCAATTGCAGCTCTCGTTTCTCTCTCTTTGATGTTTTCTTTCCAGTTTGGTTTCCGATCGATAACCAGACCAAGATATTAAGCCGTAGCAGTAATATGGAGTAAGTTTACCCATTGTTTTTGAATAATTTTTTTTTCAATTTTAGGTCAATTTTTTAGAAAATTACCCCTCCTGCCTAAACAGGGGGAAATAGACCTTCCCCTCCAACACGATTTTTTTCTTGTCTTAACTCAATCTACTCGCTCTAGCTTTCTGGTGCACCTTATACCGATCACCTTGTATAGAACTTTCAGCTATCCACGATGAAATGCATCAAGTTACCTCAAATTAACACGCGACAAAACAATTGCAACTCACAATTCAGATACAAAAATATTATAATTGAGTTAATATTTAGTGCCAGGACCTTTGTTTTTGATGACTGCCTTACATTTTTGTGACATTGATTAATTATTTGTTCAATAAAATAAAGGTGAATCTCTTTCCAGGTCGTCTTCCGCAATTTTGACATTGTCCCCATTAATTATGGGTTTGACGATCTTCCGAAGACTTTTAAATGTGGTGACTACGGTGTGATCTTGTAAAGTGAGGCAGCCCATCACTACTCATGATATTGGATTGTGATTCATCTCTTAAAACGGACACAACTCAAGAGGAGTATTGAATACCATGAAAAGCTGCCTTTAACGTAGAGAAAAACAAATACCTCGTCTACATGAAGAATTGAATCCCAATCGAATCAGGAATGGTCCATATGTAGACCTGTAGCTCGGCGGGCTGGATCGAATAGAAAATAGAATGAATATACCTAGATCGAAGGATTGAAGAATCGAGATTTCAGATGCTTGTTGGTGTGCGAGCGCAATTGTGTATTTTTTGGTTCCAGACTGTTGTGTGTTGCATCTTTGGCTTGTTTTGGTTGTTTGTTATTTGTGGTCGAAATTTATTTTTATTAACAACGTCACACATACACAATGAAAACAAAACTTTAACTTCAATTCCATTTAATTCCATTCAATCATCTGGAATTGCCATAAACCTGGGTAGAAATTTCGATCCGGATTGAATCCGATCCTTCGATCCGCTCATGTACACGTGTTATGAGTTACTTATTATTATTTTCTGCAGCACTGAACGCTGCCATCATACATTCCAGTAATCTTTGCAGTCAGTCCTGGAAAATTGGTTGGTTGGTGGGTGGAAAAAATCGAAAATTCACATTTAGGTTACGACAAATTATTACTCGGTTTCGCTCTCGCTCTTGCTTGCACTTATTACGCAATTTTATTTTATTGTTTTTCAGTTTTGGTGGTACAGTTATTTAAGAAATGTTTGCGTTCTGCACTTCGGTGCAAAAAAACCGTTCCAACGATACATAATTTATATGCCTTAGACTTTTGTAGACCGCGTAAATTGTACCACAAAATTCGTGTTTGCCATTTTATTATGTGATGGTATGTATCAAATAAATGGCAAGATTTTTGTGGATAAAATAATATACACCTACCGACCAAATAATCCCTGATCTCTTTATGCATATTTTTGCTATTTTTAGAATTTTTTGTTTGTATTACTTAAAATAAAAATACAATAAATACCGTTGGCGTTATATTACCGTTAAAATGTATAACTTAAAAAAAAAAACAGTAATGTAACAGTAAGAATGAAATAGAGCAGATCTACAGCGAGGGTTATTTTCGCTAGGGTTATACAAATTTTAACACAAACTTTAACTCGTTTTGTTCTATTGAAGCATTAATTATTGCGTTTGATTTAAAATACGCGCATGAGAGCAAAAACTCACAAAAACCCCTTAAATAAAATATTCCAGTAACAAAACACATCAGACCTTGCGTCAGATACGGCAGTTGTGATTTTGTTGAGTTGTTTATGATATTGGCCTAATAAATGATCCAAGTTTTTGACCTCGAGTGCCGAACGCAACATGGTGAAATTTTAGCGCTTTCTTCAGTTACTGTCGATTTTTACATTAAGGACTAGCTTTTGAATTTGATTTGAAATTACATCAATTTAAGCCCAGAATTGTCTCTGTAGACCATAGAAATTCCAATATACATATTTCAAAACACATCAATAGTAAATTTATAACAACAAGTAGTATAATGGCAAAAACATTGTGCTTGGCATAATATAGTTCAAAGCTCTAAAGCGTGTAGGTTGGGTCAGTTCGGCCCTCGAGGTCGAAAACTTAGTTTATTTACTAAGTCATAAACAGCTGCGCACAAAAATCAGAACTGCCAGATCAGACGCAAGGTATCTCTCTCTCTCCTATGAAACTTCAAGATTACTGGATTAAATAAACTATTTTCGTGTATGCTATTCGTTTGTCACTCTTATGTAAGTGTTTCATCCAATTTGCTTCAAGTAAGTTGTAAGAATCTTCTATAATTCGAGTACAAATCACTATCGCAATTTATTTTCCGAAATTCTCAAGACAACACATTTTATTTTGATCACAATTTTTAACGCGTTTTATTTGATGTTGCAATTGCAATAATCGTTTCTCTACGACGCGACGCATACGAATAGAATTATACACCTTCTTCCACCTTTCACCCCAAAGAGAGCAAAATAAGACTGAATACATTATGTATAGGTCCTTTTACCTTTTGCTAAAAATCGTTGTTCAAATGTCCCTTTCTGCTCTGTCAAACACGTTGAGAAAAGTTCTTTTCTACTTTCCAACAAATAGCTTTGCAAATTACAAACAGTTAAATAGTATCACATATTTTGGAAATAATGGTCATTGTTGAACAAGTGGTTTTTAACAAACAAACTACAACCAAACACAAAAACAATACCAAACATGTGGCCGGTTTTGGTTAAAGTAATCTATTTCTATACATTATGTACATAATACATACATATATGAAAGATAAATATAATATTCAATCTTATCATTTTGGGGTTTTGGTAAATGGCAAACCGTGGAAAGATTGAAAGATGCGAATATATTTAATAGGCGAGGCGTATCTTGATTAAATAAAAAAAAATTATAATAATTTTGGTCTCCCATAATCAACTTTGTTTATAATTATTCATTCATAGGTCGTATAATGTTAATTAAATATATTCTCTCCAAAGCTTATTTTGCTCCAATACCACATGAACAACAGCAAAAGCACAAACTAATACATACAGATTTTTCATTGTTTTGTTGTTTTACCACGACACCTCGTGTAACTTCTCCTCTTTCTGGTGTTTAAATTCATGACTCAATTTCATTCATTATAGAATTTATAGAGTTAAATTCAATATGATAGAAATTATGGTGAATACTCACTTCTATAAACTGCACCTCGTTCGGTTCGGCAGCAGTGTGTGCACATACTAAAAAAAATGATTAAAAGTATAAACAAAACGAATCCCCATGGGAAATTTGAATCTAAAAAAATTTAACGAAACAGTCATGAACCAGAAATAAAACAATGAACAATATTTTAGAAACTCACTAAACTCTTCGCCGGACATAATAAATAATTGTTGCTGTCGATAACAACTACAGACACTAACTGAATTTTGTTATTCTTCGCTCTCTTCTTAGTGGCAAGTGGCAACTCGCAATCTCAATCACAAAGCGGCAAAAGTAAACATCATCATCATCATTATACATATCGAAATAAAATACAAAATTGCAATATTTTGAGATATTTTTGGAACAAAAAGCACACTGAGCTGAGCTCGACAAAACGTAGGTACATACATACATACATAATATTTTAGATTAATTTAAGTTTTATCAGGAGACTGAAAGACTGATGGGGAAGTTGGTAGTTGATGTATGATTAAATGCTGTGGCAGAAGTCAATATGGGTTAAGTTAATAATATAATTTGTTAAAAATACACAATAAAATGAAGTGCACGACTGGATCGTACGAACTTGCTCTTGAATTTCAAAGCCAAAACGTTGCTGGAATTTAAAGAAGTAATGTTAATTGTTCAACAATAACAATGTAATGATGATATCGTTGACAAGACAAATCTGAGAAAATGTGAAAAAATTAAAAATACTAAAACTAAAAAATGTAAGACTCAATATGATTTGAAGATCTTAGAAGTATCGGATTGAATTGATAGTGGAGATTGAAAATCCTAACATACAAATGACAATAACTTTTTGCTCGGAGGTCGTATTGACTTGGCTTTGGTGTCATTTGATTCAACATTAAAAACTTCCTTAAAAACATGTGTCATAGGTAGGTACCTAGGTT
The DNA here is from genome assembly GCA_946251815.1 of Dasysyrphus albostriatus. Lineage (NCBI taxonomy): Eukaryota > Metazoa > Arthropoda > Insecta > Diptera > Syrphidae > Dasysyrphus > Dasysyrphus albostriatus. Next base: position 11,535,714 of record OX276337.1, read on the forward strand.
TTAATTTTTCGCCCTTCCATGTGAAATATTTTTATAGACTCTTGATTCTTCATCCTCATGGTATGAAACGTTTTCACCAAGTTTCATGGTGGTACCAATTCTTTTTTATTCAAAGGCCTTTCTGTACTATTTTACCAGTAATATTAAGAGAGCGATTCAGCAAGTTTTGGGGAGACAAGAAACCCAACAACTTGTTGAATTCGTGTATGTGAGACGTGAGAGTGAGAGTAAACTTTCATTGAGATTCATCAGGTTGAGGTGGTTTTCTGGGGAGCGAAAAAGCCATCCAGGAAGCCGATATACCGTGACCGATTATCACGAAAAGGAATGGCGGCTGAATGTACGAGTGTGTGAATGAACGGAATTGTTGAGGGAGGAATAGGTTGAATCTTGAAAAGTCCCTCTTTGGAGAGCTTACCAAGCAATAAGTCGGATTTTAAAAAGTTTCGAAAAGATTTAAAAAAGGAAATCAAAAAAGAATTGTTTTTCTTGAAATTTGAAATCGAGGCTAAATTTAAAATAAAAGGAGTGGGAAAAAAAGTTGATTCGAGTAGCGAGATAATTTACAAGGAAATCAGAAAAAATAAATCGAGGTGCTAGAGGAGAGGAAGCAGGAAAAAAAGATAAGTATGGCGGACATTTTGTCCTAGTGTGTTAAATTGTTGCGAGTAGATTTTTTTTGTATTCTGATAATCTTTTCTTTGTTTGAATTTTTAATAAATTTCGTTTGAATCCCAATTAATTGAAGGACGCGGTACTTTTAATTTTTCTGTTCGTTAACGGCCCATTTTGTCTTTTTGTATAAAGTAGTTTTCATACGCATTCAATTTTCTCTCATCTGTAACTTGGTTCTTCAGACTCACACTGCTTGCACTGATATAAAAATGATTGAGCTTTAGGACGTGATCTGCGATGGAAGAACTTTAACTTTTATTTTGTTTGACATACGTATTAAGTTCCTTAAATCTTTTTGTATGGCTCGTTTAGTTGGCCCATAACATCGCAGTCACCACATATAAATGCACATATGCCTGATTTTTTCATGTCGTCGATTTTATCTTTGGTGGAGCCAAGAAAATTTTCGAAAAAAACAAGTGGAATATTATTTTTGCGGAAATTTTGTTAGTTATTTCAGGCACATAGGAAACTGAATCTCGTTTCATGTCAATTCGATCTTTGTTTTGTGAAAAAGACATATTTGATTGATTTTTTTCTATCAAACGTTCATTATTTTATATATTTTATACGTATTTTAACCATTTACTTCTGCAACTTTCTTAATATATTCATATTCAGCTTTGCAATTTGTGGCTGATAAAGGAAGTTTACACATATTATGTATATCATTGATTGAGACGGGACTTGTTTATGTTGCATTGGACAATGTGAATCACTTGCAAAGTGGCCCATACACATCATGTGGCAAAAATAAAAAAAAAGCTAGACCAGCTGCAAAAAATATAATCACAATTGTCATACGTGCATCCTAAAATTTTATATTTTTAGGTGAATAATTAAAATCAGTTGTTTTTTAATGCTTTTTATCCTCGCTTCAAAAAAGTTGCATGTTACTCGTAGATATAATAACAACACGGAATTATACCAAATTGATGTTGTATTTAACATGATACTTTTTTTTAGGTTCACAAAAAAAAACACCATCACCGCTTACCACTTGTATAACAATTATAATAACAATTATTATATTGATTTAAAAGCGAAGAAGTTGTTGTTGTATTTATGCACAAAAAACACACCGAACCACATCAGATTTTTGTTTGTTTGTTTTTTCTTATCATTCTTGATAGGGTTATCCATCCTAAACAAAAATAAAATGCACGACTGGATCGCACGTACTTGCTCTTATATTCAAGTTGCTTGGAATTAAGAACTTTTAAAATATGAAAAAATATAGAAAAATCATTTTAATCGTTCTTTTAATTGAATCACCATTTTCGAAAAGGTCAAACCTCGATTTTTTTCACAAAAACATTTTTTCATATCAATGTAATCATAATGCTTCCCTGCTTCTATTATGCTAAAAAAATGACATCTTTCATTGTAACTCAAAAGTATTTTTTTTTTAATTTTGTAGTTAGTTTTTGAAAGTAATAAGTTCTTTGCATTGCCTGAACATTTTAAATTTTCAGAGATGTGACTTTTTCCAAATTGGCCATTCAATTGTATGAACAACTAGGTAGTTAAAAAAACTTGAGCTCAAAAACAAGTATGCCATTTGGTAACTTGGAAAAATATGAATTTATGCAAGAAAAAAATTTAAAATCGTTGGAGCGGTTTTCTTAAAAATAATTTTTTTATATATAAAATTTGAGTAACATTTAAAAAAAAATGAGTATTTATTAAGGTACATTTTTAAACCTAGTCTTGAATCCTAATATTGAGTTTTCAAAAGAATTTTTTTAATATTTTTTTTAAAAATCCAAAATTTATTTTTTCTCAAAATTTTCATATGCAACAACAGGTCTGTTTCTTTACCAGCCCGCGGGTTCCCAAAGTAACCCAAATCTACCCAAAACGTGTTTCTTTATTATTTTCTGACACGAAAATGCCAGAGCTTTTGACTTTTTTTCATTTCCCCTTCAGCAAGAATCTACCCAAACATTTAAGTTCCGGCACTTTCTTGCTTGTCAAACAAGAAATCAGCTGATCGAAAAATTTTAAATTGAATTTGTCAAGTAGCGTATATAAAATGGTTTAATTTAAATAAATTAAATCAAAATGATACAATGGAGTCAAATATAAATTAAAATATTACTTCTGGTATCTTTTAATAGAGCCCAAAATGATAAGTGCAAATGTTAAGAATTGAAATTGCATAATTTTGTTTGCGTTGAGCCTACAAGCAATAAAGTCGAATGGGTAATTTACACCGCAACAAACCAGAAACATCCCAAATGCGTTACTTTACTTTTCATTTCTGGTTAAACATTACAACAACAACATCAAAAAGCTCATGCCCAAACTTTTTCCCGAACTTTTTCCCAAGCTTTATCCCAAAAGTAAAGAAACAGACATATTATTAACATTTATAAAGAGCTTTTGCGTGAAAATTTTGACTCAAAGCGTTTAAGCCGTTAATGAGAAAATCGAAAATTAAAAAAAAAAAAAAAAAAAAAACATGTTGTACATGAGAATATGCTTTGATGCATTGTTCCGGTTTATGTGATTCTCGCAAATGAGCTGCCATTAAACAAGGAGAGAGCTGTTTCCTTCAATCCTGAATATGAGTTTTTTGCACAAAAAATTATCTTTAAACGATTCGGAATCAATTATAAAAAGCTACATATACTGAAAAATTATGTAGGTCTAGGTATCCATTTTATTATAAACACTTAAAATATAAAATTTTACCAGTCTTTAATTCAGCTTAACTAGCTATAGTTACTTTCTTTTATTTACACTCACAAACTGTTTTACCTAGTATTTGAATTGCGATTATTTTTTTATCTCATTTATCAACAATTCCAAATTTATTTTCGGTTCTTCGAATTGGTATTATATAATCGAATTGAATACGATTCACTTATCAAATATTCATCTGCGTAATAAACAACAATTTTGAATAATTTAAACAAAAAATCTTTCGAATACACAAAATAAACAAGTGTTTTTACACTAACTTTTTTTTACCAACATAACATATCTTCTTTTTGATGTTCTTTTTTGTACAAGCAATGCCAATATGATGAATAAACTGACAAAACAAACTATTAAAACTAAGTAGGACGTCGTAACATCAAAAACATAAAAATGCATCTTTTTAGTTAATAGATCTCCCACGTTAACCAAATCACTACTGAATACAATTCCTTGATTCTAATGGCTTAGCGATTAGAATAGAGGCAAATTTAGGAAGTAAATAATATCAAAAATATACAATAATTGATAAGATTTTTTTGTAAAAACTCAAAGATAAGAGAAACGGCTAAGTCAAAAAGCAGGTTTTAATAAGGTATATTTCGGTGGTTATCTTCTTTTTCGCCTGACGTAATGTACATGCATATGCATAGTACAATGGTTTTAATAAAGATTTTTTATCAATATGTATGTAAGTTTAATACAATTATGTAAATACATGGGTAAATTCAGTTTAAGATGGATATTATGCCTATTTTTTTAAAATTTTTTTTTTGGAGTAGAAGAACATTTGAATGAGATCTTAGTGATTCATTCGCTTAGAATTAGGGTACTACAAGGTAAAAGATCGGAAAAATCTGAAACTGAATTTTAATCATAAATGACGGGGCATGCTTTGCATCACAGTACTTAAATCAAAAGATGACGATAACATTACTGTGATAGAGAATGAGTAGCACACTCTTAATCGCTTAATCGAACGATTTAAACTATTAAAATTATAAAAGTGGAGCTCTATGACTAAGATTGATTTTTACGAAAGGCTTTTCGGAAGCACTAATCACAATAATCACAGATTATTCCTTTCGAAATGTTCTTGTAAGTCGACTTTAGCAGGTTAAAATTAATCTGAAGTATTTTTTTATTCCAGCGAAAAAAAAAATAATTTGCAGCGAAGTTGAATAATTTGTTATCGAAACAACAACTGTAGGTTTTACAAAAAAGCCTAGCAACTGGCTGCTGTATTAACCCGAAAGCAGGCTAATCGAAACAGCGAAAGTAACTTAATCAATTTAATATATTATAGCCAAGCAGCATTTTTGAAGTTGCAAAATCTCCTTCGCAGAGAGCGAGTATGTAATACGGTGGAAGGCGATCCTATGCCCTACAAGGATTATCGATGCATAGGCTAGCTAAAAGTAACACAAAAGGTTTTATGTAACGAACTGTGTGAGCATTATAGCTCTCCTTATTTATGCACAGGGTTTTGATAAGGAAATTAGGAAGTGCGATATCATGTAATATTTTCAGTCTCGTTCGGGAGCAGATAAGCGGGATTTTTAAACAATTATGTTCAACGAGTAGATTATTATGACGATATCCACGTCACCGGTCGCTAAAGAGTCCATCAGGGCGATTGAGAAATAGGAGAAACTTTTTGATCTGGAAAATAATGAATTCATGATCAAGTGTTCTGTTTATAAACATCTTTCCACCACCGGCTAGGACAAAACGTCGATATACATACATAGCAAAAACTTCGAAATAGTTAAGGAGTTCATTTACCTCAGAGTAAAAATTAACTTCACGAACAACACCGAAGCAAATATCCGATGAAGAATTAGCTTTGCTACATAGGTTTGGCGAAACAAAATAGTTTAAAACTCCTCACGTTGTATGTGCCAGTTCTGTTGAAAGTCATAGTGCAAAATTCACAATCTTCTACAAGTCTGTGTAATAACTTCCACACGCTAATGGTATTGTTATTATTGGCAGAATTCAGCGAGTTGTTACCGGTGCGTTTACAGGTATAGAGACAGAGGCAAATCAGTTCGTCTTTCAAATATTGTTTATCAAACACATTTATGCAGCTTTTAATTTTTCACCCTATATACCAGGTTCTAGTTCACTCAAGATTTTGTTGTTTATTCGAAAATGTTCAATGTTAATAATGGATAGGTACTTCGCAGCATGCATGTTACTCTTAATTTATTAATTTAGTTTATCTAGAGTTTTCGTTAAGACCATCTAAGAATTGGGGCCCAACAACTTAATACATATTTCAAAAACTACCGCCTAATTTACTATTGTCTGGTTGCCAGCCAGACCCTGTCTCCGGATTGTGGTTTCTTGCACTTTACAAATTGTGATAAGATAACAATTAAGTTATTGTTTTTTTTTTTTTTTTTGGATATTACAGCTAAAGTGGTTTCTTTCAGTAATTTTTTTTTCCTTCTGTCAAATTCAAAAGATTTTAAATTTTACAGAAAGAAATTTCGTAATTGGGTTCCCTTATTTATTTATAACTTTTGATTTCATCACATCCTCTTCTTGATGCAGGTGCTTGTATACCATGATTCACTTCAACGTTAAAACATGGTTAAAACCCAAACTAACCAATATTTATGGCTAATTACTCTTGCTGCATTAAGCTTTATCAAAGCATTGTTTATTTTTCAAATGTAAACAAACTATGCGACACGGTTTGCATATTAAAATGTGCAAGTGCAAGCCATAATACGAATCTTTGCAAAAACATCACTACATACATATGAATCCACTTTTGTAATCTTATAAAATTCTCTAATCTTATTTCATACTACATATATAAGGGTATGTAGCTGTTAACTATCAAGATAATATAAAAAATGCAATACAAAATAATTATTATAAATTTATACAATATAACAAAAACTTACTTGAAAAAATAATGCCTCTCTTTTTCTGTCTGCAACAAAAGCCACACAGGCAAAACAAAAGAAATGGGATAAGAAAGAAAAGTAAAATACCCAAAACATCCATTTCTTTACTAATTTGTTCAATAAATAAACTTGATTTACAAATAAACTAATTATATGTTTATGCAATGCAAAATTAAAACTTTTCTTCGAATAATATACGCAACAAAAACACGACACTTCACCCAATCAAGATATAATAATATTTAATTTAAAAGTTTCTTATCAATTTGCAATATTTGCTTGTGACTAAATCCCTGATACCTGATATTTTTTGTTCTGTATTCAGTTCTTTGTTGTTATTAAATTTTAATTGAGTAATCTTTGTGCATATATACGGTAAATTACAAAAAAATACAAAACCAGCATGCACTTGTCAGCTGATTTTTGACAGCAGCGAAAACTGCAACGTAAAGTTATCACGTAATAAAGCGTAAGAGACGTTTACCATGGACGCATTCATAATGACCGCATTCAATCCGAATATCTGAAAATTCAGATATAAAAATTCAGAAATTTTTGCGTTAAAGCAAATAAAATCTGAATTTTCAGTCGAAAGTCAGCTTTTTTAGTTCTGTCAAAATTCTGCATTAACTTTTAGTTTTTACATTGAAAATAGTTAAATTAGAACTTTTATATTATTTGAAAATTATTGATTGTGATATTCTTAACACTTGCACACCCAATTAACAATTTCGCTTCTATATTCCTCCATAGATGCTTTTCGCTTTGATTCAATCTATGCATGTAAGCATTGCATAAAACTCCATAGAGTGAAAAAGGCGACCTTTTTTCATTCCTATTGTATCTTTATGGAGTTAATTATAACTTTAAAGAAAAAAACTTGTTGCTAGAACCAGGAATCGAACCCATGTCCCTCTGAACCAATTGACTTACTCGCTAACTACTCCACCAATCTCAGATATACAGTTCAATGCATTAAATTGGAATCACTTTTGTCTAGAATTGTTTCGTATAAGATAAGAAACACTAATAAGAAAAAACTTTCTTCCAGAAAAATATAAAATAATAGATTAGTATGGCTACAACAAACATATATTTTTAATTAAATAAATAAAGGTATAATAGATTAATTAATTGGTTAATACCAACCTTAAACATTGACAATAATAAGAAATATATGTGCTCAGGTGATAAATTGAATATAAAATAGTCGATTATAGCTTGGCGGCACCATATATTCACTAATACAAGCAATATATAAACAAAGACTAACATAAGGATTGTATAACAATTTTACGGGGTGACTATTGAAGTGAAAGTATCTTGGTTACTTCATAAGAGCATTATAGAGGGGATAAAGACAAGTATTCACACTTATCAGACAAACAGTAAAGTTCAATTCCCATTTAAATATTTTTGAGCTTTTTTAGCATAACGTATCTTCCATCTCTTTCATCTGAATTTTTAGAATAGAAATTCCGTGCGTTCAAGGATCCAGAAATCTGAATTTTTGAGGCTTCTGATTGGTCAGCTGTCATAAAAATTCTGAAAATTCAGATGAGTTTTCGTTACGTTTACTTACATTTTTCAGATAAAATTTTCATATGAAAATTCAGATAACAGCTAAAATCTAAGACAAAAAAAAAAGAATCTGCACATTGAAGTTGAGCTTAATAGTGGATGCAGCTATTTTTGTGTTTTGCTGCCGGCTTCGTACGGCATGTTGTTTTTTTTTAATGTTTTGTTTTCTTGTAAGTGAATAAAATAAAAATAAGATTGAAAAGTAATTTTTTGTATGGCATTTCAGCTTTAGTTTTTCCTTAAAAAAAGTGCAAGTTTTCCCCATTTTTATTTATAATAATTACATTTGGTGCATTTGGGAGTAATAACTGCTAAGATTTTTGGTTACAAGTAAAAAGTGTGGTTCCAACAATTTTTGAAAGTATTATAATCCAAATAAAAAGAACGCACAAGCTTTTTCCAGTCAACTTACATATAATTCATCCTCAGAGCCACTTAGTTTTGACTAAAATTTAATTTTTATTTTTAATTTCCGACGTTATCTTACGGTAACGGTACATACCATTTTGAAATGAAATTTCTTATATTCCCTTTCACTAAAACCAACAAGTAAACAAAAGATTTTGGAGAAAAAAAATATATGACATTTGGCTGAAATTTCAGATTTTTTGTGCGTTCAACGTTAAGATTCAGTACTGAATTTTCAGATTTCTGCCAATGAACGCACCCATTCCGTGCGTTCAAGGATCTAGAAATCTGAATTCTGAAAGTTCAACTGGATTTTTTCGACGTTTCAGTATTCACATCTCGCTTTCTCGGAAGAAAACGTCACTAAAAGTCCAGTTTCAGTCCAATGTGAGCACCATTGACCTATTATATAAGAACTGCAAGAAGCCAACTTCACGATGGTTCATTTTCAATTACTAAGCGCCACCAGTGCAAGTTGGAGCGAAACAGAAAAATGGTGTAACTCTTGACAATTAGTTTTGACGGTTGTTTGTTGTTTTATTTATCATTTTTCATTTATTTTGGAGGGCAAATATAAAAAGTGGAAGATGTAAGAAACCTATCCAAAAAATCGTTAAAAAAAGAAATAAATAAATAAAAATATAGTTACAAAGTGATGTTCCTAAATAATTTTTTTAAGAGTTTTGACAAGAACGGAAAATATAGAAACATTTGGCTTAAAATCGAATGGATCCAGCTCAATATCCATTGTTTATAGAAGCTACATGAAAGAAACTGGTATCCATTATAGTATAGTATCCATTATAGTACGTATCTATATTTGCCTGGTTTTGATCTCTGACTGTGGGCCACCTCAAAAGATAAATTAATGAACATAAAAATAAATTTAATTAAACTCAAGAAATTAAAACGAAAACGAAAAAAATAGCACATAAACGCCAGACGTCAAAAAATAAAAAACAGGTGGCTCTGATTTTGTATAAATAGTATTAATAGAAAAATTGCTAATTTTTGTCACTTTCCTCCGATAAGAAGATGTGAGCTCCTTTTAATAGACCTTTTGTATGGAAATGAAATTGGACTAGCAGTCCATATACAATAGGTGTGTTCCAGAACGAGTTTCAAACAGTTTGAAACCGCCAGATTTAGTGCAAACCTGTTAAACAAGTGAAATTGTATTGGCCCGCACTTAATCTGGCGGTCTGAAACTGTTTGAACAAATTTAGGGGACAGGGTTAGTATGTCAATGGTGAACACTGTCAAAATTCTGAAAAAAACGTAACCAAAACGTAAGCAAAAGTCATCTGAATTTTCAGATATTTTTGACAGCTGACCAATAAGGAGCCCGAAAAAGTCAGATATCTGGAAAATGCCTCAATCTAGCTAGGCAGATCAAATTGGGTGCGTTCATCGGAAGAAATCTAAAAATTTAGTACTGAATCATAAAATTGAACGCATCTGAAATTTTAGGCAAATGTCATATATTTTTTTTCTGCCAAAATCTTGTGCTTTTTTGCTGATTTACTGAAAGTGAATGTAAGGAAGAATTTTTTTTTGCCTGAATTTAAAAATTAAGATTAAATTTAAATCAAAAGTAAGTGACTCTAATCCAGTGTCTACGTTCTGTAACTCTCGCATCGATAAAATTGGTCGAGAAACGTTGAAAAATGGAACAAAACTCATACAAATTTGTTTCAACTTTATCGTTTCTCGACTGTTTTGTCGATGCGAGAGTTATAGAACATAAGCACAGATCAATAAATACAAATATTTTCGCCGAAAATTGGAATTCATTTCGAAATTAATTTGTATATACTATGTCATGCTTGAGTGCTCAGTTTTCATTAAAATATTCTATTTTGTCCACATCAAAACACCTGTGCACCGTAATTCGCGTTGGTTTGGGAGAGCGTTAACAGTTATTACTCCCAAATGCACGTCTTTGTCGGGTTTTTCCATCAAATATAATTATTTTTAGTAAAAATGGGGAAAGCTTTCACTTTTTGTTATTACGTTAAAGAAATACTTAAGCCTAAATGCCATGGAAAAAAAAAACTACTTTTTAACCATATTTCTTATTTTATTCACTTTTAAGAAAACAAAAATAAAAAAACCAACAGGAAGCACCAAGCCGACAACAACACAAAAATAGCGGCATCCACTATTAAGTTCAACTTCTATGTGCAGATTCTTATTCCCTGCGTTCAAGGATCCAGAAATCTGAATTTTTGAGGCTTCTGATTGGTCAGCTGTCAAAAAAAATCTGAAAATTCAGATGACTTTTCGTTACGTTTGCTTACGTTTTTCAGATAAAAATTTTCATCTGAAAATTCAGATGGCAGCTAAAAAATAAGACAAAAATAAGAATCTGCACATAGAAGCTGAACTTAATAGTAGATGCAGCTATTTTGTGTTCTGTTTTCGGTTTGGTACGACTTGTTGTTTTTTTTTAAGTTTTGTTTTCTTGTTTAAGTTTAAGTTTAAGTTTAAGTTTATTTCATTCAATGTAGGCCTATACACATTAAGAATATACTTCTTATAAGCTAGTGTAAAGCTAATAATAAATCATAATACTAAGAAGAAAACTACTTTATCACATACATATTTGACTTCAAACAAAGTTATTAATTTTATAAATTAATTTATATTTAATAGAAAAAAATAAATTAAGGAAAAGTTACTTATAAGAAAAAGAGATAATTATATAATTATATACACCTTTTACAATGATTAAAGAGAACAAAAAAATAATTACAATACATCTCTATTGAAAAAAAAGAAAAGAAAAAAGAAAAAAAAGGGAAAATAGAAAATTATAAAGAGAAAAACAGAATTAATTTTTAAAATGAGTATGTAGATTTCTACGAAACTGTGCTTCGCCGCTCCCTCTCCTTAAATGCCTGGGAAGGGAGTTCCACAATCGGGTAGCATTGACAAAAAACTGTCGCCTTGATGCCAGACAAGAGAAACGGGGGTGAATGAGTTGTTGAGATCTGTTAGAGGAACCAAACTGTAACCTGTTGAAAAGACTGCAGGGTTGCTGTGAATTAATAACGTTGAATAGTAATATAAGGGTACGAAAACGCATAAGATGATCAAGGGACATATCATATAATTGCTTTGAGAAATTTGACACATGATCAAATCTTCTCAACCCGAAGACATATCGCACGGTATTGTTGAAAGCAACATTAAGCTTTCTCCTGCTGATGGCATCACAGTTGCTAAATATCTCGCACCCGTATGTCAGTATTGGTAAAACGAGCGTTTTAGCCAGAAGCATACGTGTTTTCAAAGGGGTGTAATATTGCGAGGGCCATAACTTTTGGAGAACACCATAGACCTTACCGACTGCAGAGTTTATATGCGTATCCCAACTAAGAGTTCTATTAAATAACAGCCCAAGATTTCTTGCAGTTGATACATACGAAATGTTCGCATTATTTAGATATAAGTTGGGAAAGTAATCAAGGTTCAAAACTTTTCTACTAATGACAATGCATTTGGATTTCAGAGGATTTAGGAACAAACCATTATTCATAGACCAACAGGAAATTTTGTCTAAGTCCTCATTTATTCTGTATGCGCAATCTTCTATAAGTCCCAGGGAACAGCTCTTGTATAATTGTACATCGTCAGCATACATTTGAATGGAGGAACTTGAAATCTTAGTGGGTAGCTCATTTATATATAAAGAAAATAGAAGAGGTCCTAAGATTGAGCCCTGAGGGACACCTCTAGTGGTCGGAAGGAAACTTGAAATATTATTACCAACTGAAACTGCTTGTCTCCTATCCCGAAGATACGAAGACAACAAGAGAACTGCGGAGGGTGAAAAACCATACAGGGATGAGAGTTTGAGACAGAGATTAGAGTGGTCCACAGTATCAAACGCTTTAGAAAAATCAAGCAGTACAAGGAACGTGACATGATCTTCATCCAAAGCATGTCTGATATCTTCAACGATATTTATAATGGCAGTGGTACAACTATGTTTTTGGCGGAAACCAGACTGCTCAGATGAAAGAATGTTTTTTCTGCTAAGGTATGCGTTAAGCTGTTTTTGCACCACTCTCTCGAAAACTTTTGACAAAAAAGGGAGCACAGAAATAGGTCGAAATTCATTTCCACCTGCATTTTTCGGAATCGGTAAAATTTTGGCTAGCTTCCATTGAGAAGGAAATAAACCCGTTGTTAAAATGGTATTAAAGGTGTGCGTGATGTAGGGCAAAATCACCGGTAATAGTGACTTAATAAAGATAGGATGAATTCCATCTATCCCAACGGCATTGGATTTAACTGACAAAACACTTTCAACTATGTCAGTACTATCTACACAAGTAAATTCAAAGCAATCATCTGTCGAATACTCATTTGAAGGCCCAGGTAAGTTTAAGGAATCACTAGAGAGAGCTGGAAATGGTAACGTAACAAAGTCATGATTTAACGAATCGACATCAATATTCATTTCGCAATTCACGTTTTCTTTCCCTAAACCCATCTGCTTCAAGTTTTTCCACAGTTGACGACTATTCATTGAAGGATCTAGGTTTCGACTGTTAAGTTCAATTTTAGCAGCTCGTATTTTGTTAACTACTTGATTACGCAGTGTGCGATATATATTTCGATGGACATCTAATCTATAACGCTTCCATATATTATACGCCCGATCGCGTCGAAGAATCAGGTTTCTAATTTCATAACTAAACCAAGGACGTTCACCAAGTTTAATAGTTCTGGTTCTAAGCGGGACATATCTATTAAACAAACTAACTATATTGTTATTAAGAAAGTCAATTTGCTCATCCGGAGAGAGTAGAAAGTAAATCTGTTCCCAGTCAACACTCCGAGTGCTTAGCTCTAAGCCAGGATAATCAATATGCCTGAAGTCTCTATATTCATACGAGGTCGGTGGGGTTTCAATCTTAAAGTTAAAAGTCATGTAAATAAGATCGTGTCTTGAGAAAGCTGCAGCGGACAACTGGTCATATAGAATAAGATCATTCACATCACTTACAAAGAAAACATCTAAAAGAGTTTGTGAATCTCTACTAAAATGAGTAGGAATGGTAGTGTTAACTGGAATCAAATTAAAAGTTCTCAGACTCTCGATGAGAAAAGTCTGGTTTAAAAGATTACTGTTTAAATCTCCACATAAAATAATCTTAGATGGGCCCAAGGTAATTGTTTCCAATAAACTTAGCAAAGGACTAATATCTACAAAATTATATGGCCTGTAAACAGCCCCTATGAGAAGAGTTCCTTCATCACCGAATATGTCTAAAAACAAGAAATCAAGCTCACTACCCTCTGTTGACTTGCAATTAATTTTGCACTTAATACCCTTCCGAACATAAATAGCGACACCTCCACCTCTTCTTCCATGTCTATCAGCCCTAAAAAGCCTGTGACCACCCAAGAAATACATCGAATCACTATTCTTATCGGAAAACCATGTTTCAGTAACACAGATTATGTCAGTATCAGATTCCTCGAACACATCCCTAAACTCATCAATTTTACAGAATAAGCTTTGAGCATTTAAATGGCATACTCTTAAACCCAATCTCTGTCTGCATAGAATTTTAATCATCGACCGAAGAATTCTGTCAACACCACTGACCGCAGGAACATCACCATCATAATTCACTGCCATCATATAATAGAAGAAAAATAATGGTAGGCAATAGAATTCGAGAGATCGGATCGACCAGATTCAAAGCCTCATACAAATATAAAACCATTCTGTTTATGGATAAAAAGACAAATAGAGAGAATAAATATTTACCAAAAACAAAAAATAGAGATGTTATGTAGAACAGAGTAATAATTAAATGTATTGTAGAACAGTGTAAGAAATTAAATGAAAAAAAAAGAAGTATAATATGTAAATATTTATAAAAAGAAAGTAAGGTGTAATAAGTTTGATTCTAATTCAGAAAATAAAGAAAAAAAAATAAAAGAAATAATATAAATTTGTGTAAGTGAAAAAGAATAGAAAAAAAAAAAAAAAAAAAAAAAAAAAAAAAAAAACTGTTATAAAAAATAATAACAAAATTAAAATTTGAATTAAAGATGATCATGAGTGAGGCTGGCAATTCCATCAAGGGTTTCTTTGTTTTTGACACATACTCCTTTCTCATCAGATGACAGGCATTTGACGTAGACTAGACCACGGATTGTGAACACCGAAGCAAATTTTTGTTGTTTTTTCAATTGAAGTGCGGTCCGTAACAGCAAATTGTTTTTATTTGTTAAGCATTCGCGAAAATAAATTTGAGATTTAGAGTTTGTAAATCCTACGTTGCTTAGTGAAAGTTGTGTTTTTGTCTCTTTGCGGAATTTGGCTATGGACGTTAGTACAAAGTTCTTTTCATAAGCCGATCTGAATTTCAAAATGATTGCTGTATTGTTGTTATTGTTAACAATCGGGCGAGTGCGAAAAATGTCATGCAATACAGGTGGTTTGATCTTAATATCGTGGCACAATAAATTAAACATTGATCGGAGATTCTCATCGGGTGTGTGCGGGATACCAAAGATCACTGCATCAGATGCTATACGTTTGTTTTCTTGTTCGTCTAGTGAATCGATAGAGTTTTGGAGTGTTGTTGTAACGTCTGCAATTTGATTATTCATGTCGGATAGTTGTTGCTTATAATCATTAAGTTGAGATTTTGTGTTTGTAAGTTCAGTGTTGACATTAGATGATAATGATTTCAAATGAAAAACGTCAGATTTGAGTGTTTCAATATCGGCGAGAGAGTTTGTAATGGATGACTCAAGTTGTGAGACTCTGTTAACAACATCGGATATATTTTTATTAACTTCGACGAATTGACATTGCAGTTGTTGCGCGAGTGATTCATTATTTTCTTTAAATTGTTTTGATAGGAGAGTAATGATAAACTCACTTTGCTTGTTAAGTTTTTCATCCAGTTTATCCATCAAAGTTTTACTTGTAAGTCTTGTAAGTGAATAAATAAAAAATAAGATTGAGAAGTAGTGTTAAGTTCTTGATTAATTAAATAAGAAGACGATCCTTTCTATATAAAAAATTCATTTATTAATTCAAGTACTTAGCTTATGTATAGGAGAATTATGACCTGTAGGTTTGGAGGTTATCGCAAAAAGAGAAAGAAACCACAAGGTATTTTTGACAGAAGGAAGTCTATCATGTTAATCGCAAATCCCTCTCCAGGGTGCGTATGTGTCATTATAGATTTCTGAGTTCAGGGTTGGTAAATACACAACAAGTAGTTTTTTCCATGGCATTTTGGCTTTAGTTTTTCCTTAGCAAAAAGTGAAAGTTTTACCCATTTTTATTTATAATAATTACATTTGGTGGAAAAACGAGAATAAGACGTGTATTTGGGAGTAATAACTGTTAAAGTTGACAGTAACTTCTGATTTCTGTATAAAGCTTTCTGAAAGATTTTTTAGTTGCAAGTGAAAAGTGTTGCTTCAACTATTTTCTTATTTATTATAATCCAAGTAAAAACAACGAACAAGCTTTTTCCAGTCAACTTACATAGTAACTTCCTCGTCAGAGTCACTTATTATGCGACAAAAAAAGTTCTTCCTTATATTACTTTCAGTAAAATCAGCAGGTAAACACAAGATTTTGGCAGACAAAAAATATATGACATTTGGCTGAAATTTCAAATTTTTTGTGCGTTCAACGTTACGTTTCAGTACTGAATTTTCAGATTTCTGCCGATGAACGCACCCATTTTGTCTTGATGAATTTTGAATTTTCAGATGAAAATTTTTTATATGAAAAACGTAAGCAAACGTAACGAAAAGTCATCTGAATTTTCAGAATTTTTTTGAGAGCTGACCAATCAGAAGCCCAAAAAATTTTCTGGATCCTTGAACGCACGAAATCTCTGTTCCGAATGAAAGTCCACAGATCACAGTACACAAATATCGTGTATCGTGTCCACAGATTAGATTCCGTCGAGGAAATATAAAAATGGCTAATATTGCTTTAAGTGAAGCTGAAAAAACATTTATTTTGCATGGTGTTGAAGTTAGTCTAAAGATTTGAAGTTAATGTACTGAAATTCACTATAAAAATATGAATATTCCAGGAAGATTTCCGATGCGATGGTCGTTCCCGCCGTGACTATCGTCCCATGGAACTTGAAACCGACGTGGTTAGCAATGCTAGTGGTTCAGCACGCCTTAGATTGGCAAATACGGATATTCTTGTTGGTGTTAAAACCGAAATAGACGTTCCATCTATTCACAGTCCTGACAAGGGAAAAATTGAATTTTTCGTTGATTGGTAAGCGGTTTGATTCAATAAAAGTAGCTGTAGTTTTTTTCAACTCCATGATACATAGTTCAGCAAATGCAACTCCCGAATTTGAAGGCCGTGGTGGAGAAGATCTAGCTCTTGAGTTAGCGTTTACACTTGCCAATGCCTACGAATCCTCTTTAGCATTCGATTTGAAAGCACTCTGCATTATTCCAGGCCAACAGTGTTGGAAACTTTATGTTGATATCTTGGTAGGTGTAGCACAAATAGACAAATAAGATTTTTTTCAACTTTTTTATGATTAGATTCTAGAATGCGGTGGTAATCTCTTCGATGCTGTTTCTCTTGCGGCAAAAGCTGCCCTTAACAACACTAAAATTCCCCGCGTGACGGCAGCCTTAATAGATGCTGGTGAATCCGATTTAATTATCTCCGACGATCCTTACGATTGCTCTAGAATCGACACAGATTGCATTCCGATAGTCGTCACTATTTGTAAAATTGGTGATTCCTGCATTGTCGATCCATCGGCTGAAGAGGAAGAATGTAGTTCGGCTAGTGTTGTTGTGGGAGTTTCGAGACGCGATGGAAAAAGTATTTAACCTATATCACATATTTTTTTAGAACAATCAAACCCTTTGTTATCAATACTTTTAGGTTACATATCGAATATCCACACAGTAGGCAATGGTTCCTTGCACAAGGATACCATGTTCAATTGTATTCAGCTGGGTCTATCTGCTGCTGAATCTTTAAATCTTAAACTAATGAAGGCACTAAAATTGGAGGAGCAGCGATGTGGCAGTGGAAGGAAGGAACCAGTTGGATTTTTGAAGTAAACAATTAAAATTATTTATTGTGAAATTTCACTTGTTTTTATGAAAGATGCACGTCGTTCTTGTGTAACTTGTTATCTTTCTTCCTGAAGTTCTTTCCTTTTCTTTTCGTTCTTTCTTTCTGTAGCTTCAATTAATCCTTCAGTGTTGTGTTCTATCGCATTTGGATTTGTTTTCATAAGGAATAACAACTAAGGTTTTTAGTCCGTATTTTATTTTGTAAGCCATTTATACTTCGTTGCAAATAACATTAAGTTTGATGTTCTTAAACAAAGCCACGAAACGTAACGTTAATCAAGTACAAAGGGATACTAAAAGAGATTAGTAAAACTAAATATTAAACAAATAATACTGTAGAAGGAAAGATTTGAAGACTCGTCGGTATGTAAACGCTCGACCTATTTCAGGTGCGATATTTTCAGCTTGCTTTTTATTCCAAAGAGAGCCTTTACGGGACCGAATATAACCCTACGAATCTTCTTTTAAACCATACGGTATCAATAGAAAAACAGAACTGAATTGAGATTGTCAAACGAAAGGCCAATGTATAGGACGGCAAGTCGCATCATCTACGTGGATTCATTGCGCTCCCCAGGGTTAAGGTAGGTAGGTATAAGGAAGGTAGGATTGAGGGTAGCTTAGGTATGGGATGCCTCCTTGAACCATCCTGAATTCTGAATGAATTTCAAGATATTCTTTAGTGGCAATAAAGAGATGTCGCCCAATTCGTCGAAAAAGTATTCTTTTAGAAAATATTCACAAAGAAAATGTGATGAGCCCTCCTCTGCCTCTTCATCTCAAAACCCTCTACATAAGTTCGATGGACTGATGCCCATTCTATTGTGGGTTCCCATTGAGTTGTGGCCTGTTAGGACTCCGACCAGGAGTGATAGTTGTGGCCTGCTTATCTTTAGTATATATTCAGTTCGGTTCTTTTCGTCGGCCACAAATTTCTTGAAACCCGGCAAATGTCAATTGATGACCATCTGACGTCTGCAGCTTCGAGGAAAGTCTGGTGAATTCTACTTTTTTCTTGCTCCAGTGGCACAAGTATGGAGGGTTCAACCTGGCTCGGATGAAGATATGATCCGCTTTTGGCCAGTTCATCCGCTAATGTGCTGGAACCCATTTAAGGGTAACAGTATTTGTTGCACCAAGAGATCTCAGCTCAATTCGACAACGTTCTACCAGTTTGGACTTTTTAGTGATTGAGGAAATAGCCTTGATTGCCGCCTGGCTGTCTATGAAAATGTCGATATTACTTTTGACTAATTCATGAGATATAAGATATTTCGCGGCTTCGCAAACTGCAAGCACCTCCGCTTGGAATACACTGCAAAGGTTTGGAAACTTTATTGATCTATTGATAGGTGGGTTTTCCGAGTAGATACCTGACCCTACCCCTTCGTTTGTTTGTTGTATAGGACTAAAAACCATAAAAAGCTTTTTTGAATCAATAAGTCCAATCTTAAGTCTTCTACTTGGTTGATTTATTTAAGTAGTATATATAATTTGTATTATAAAAAAACTTGTTTTACAGAATTTCAACTTTGATATTTCATTAAGTGTGACAACAGACAAGTTTCTCAGGTTTGTCGATCTGACTCATTTATCTGCAGGACTAGAAATAAGTGCATTTAGTTTTGAAGAAAATTAACTTAAGAGTGTTTTCACAACTATATTTTGTTTCCCTTACTAGTAGTTGGCTACAATATTCGTTAGATTTGATTTTTTTTAGTATCTAACCTTCTTACAATAAGATCGTCTTTTCATTTAAGTCAAATATAAATTAGTAAACAATCAGTCTTATAAATTAATTAAAATTTATTGAGTTATATTCATTTCTTAAAAATATATTATTTTTTTCTTTTTAATATCTTAAAATTATGCCTTCGTTTGTAAATATTACAAACAAAAAATCCACTTAAAATCTATTTAAGTTAGAGGCTTAAGTCTATTTCAAATAAATATCACACATAAATTGGCAAAAGCAATACTTAAAATTTTGCACTCACTTTTAAATGTATACAATTAATTTTAACAAACATTTTGGTTTTTTAGTTTGCCCCGTTCTTCAGCTTCTTCATTACTATTAGCGCTTTTTCTTTGCTTCTTCCAAGACCTGTATAAAATTTCTGGGGTCCAAAAGGCTATCACAACTGCCAAGACTAGATTTTGTGAATGTAAACATGTCACATAACTTCCAGTATAGTCCCGAACCAAGCCAAAAAGTTGTCCCACTGTTATAACCAATACTCCCTTAGTAATCATACTTAGGCCCAAGCCACCAGCTAATTTTTCTGGTCGACAATGACTGGATACTGTCAGATTGTTATTCACGACGGTAGAAGATTTCGTCATCCCAGTGAAAGCTGACATTATGATAATTGTTGGCAAAGACGTTGACTCTGCTAGTGCTGGAAAATAAATATTTTGAAATTTAATATTTGATACTGGGTAAGGTTGAGCTAATGAGATCTTACCAGCACGACTTATAAGAAGACCGATTGTTCCAAAAAGAAAGATAGATCTATAGGGAATTTTGAGTTTATCAGTGATGAATGGCAACATAAGGCGACAGCAAATATCTGCTCCAGCAACCACTGACATACAAAAAGCCGTGTCGGAGCGTGTGAGACCAATGGAGTTTTGAAGGAAATAGGGGAACAGCATTGTGAAGTTGGTGGTTGAGGTATAAACTAACGCCATACCAATTATAATACTCCAGAAAACTGGATCTCTCAATAGTTCCAAATCCATTGCTTGAACGAGACGACTGATGATTTTATTGCAAAGCTTCTTTGTTTTAGATTCTTGCTTAAGACATTCTTGAGAAGTTTCATAATTCTTTAGAATTTTTATTTCACTGATATTTTTGTCCGTTTCAAGGAGCAGTTTGACATCCTTGCGGTTGTTAAAGTTCTTTTTAGGTGGATTTGCAAGCGGCCTGAACATTGCGGCCCCAATTAGCTATAAATCCATAAATTGTTGGAATAAGTTTTACAAACAAAACTTTCAAATGCTTACCCCATGAAATGCGAAAGCAGCCAAAGCCAGAACGGCACTGCGAAAGCCAAACTTGTCAAGGAAGATTCTAACAATGTGTGGAATCATCATTTGACCTAGACCAGATCCAGCTAAGGATACTCCTACGGCTCGACCACGTTTAGTAGTAAAATATGAGTTTATTGCCATAAATGTTGAAGGCGCTATTAAACCCTGACCAAGTCCACACTAAAAATTTAAAATTATAACCTTTATAAAAGCCACACTTTGAAATCTTCGAAATACTCACAAAGAAACTGTATCCAAATATGAACTGCCAGACTTGGGTAGAAAAGGCTGAAAAAACCAGTCCAGATGTTGTAAATAGACATCCTATAGTAGCAACGACCCGCGGTGAATAATTCTTTATAGCAGGACCAATGAGTAGTCCTGATAAATTCAGAGTCAAGCTGTGGAGATTTGTTATCAGAGATGCTGTTGTTGTGTCCTGCTTCATAACCAATAGATGACCACCAAAGAGAAGCCCGAAAACAGATGGAATTGATTGATTTGTCATCTGAAAGATATTCATGAATAATTTAATTTGCAACTATATAGGTACATATATATTCTAAACGACCATACGAACTAACTCCCAGATTCTATGTATGCTCTATAACCTAAATGTAATAGAACCGTTAGCAGATTTTGGGAGTGGATGTATAACAAATATATGAGTATGGTTAAAATTGATTTCCTATTTATGTGTCAGGGTAATTAACACTCTTCAATTCACTTAAAAAAGAGATAGGAAAAGAAGCTCCGTCATTTAATCCAATAAGATCCATGATATTAGCTTTTGAAGCAAATCTAATGGGTCTTATTTGGTTGATTTTTCTTTTTATTTGAAATCTCCAAAAAGGGGTGATAATGTTGGCATAAAATGGTTGAATCTTAAGTTTCATTTATCGGACCGTCATGATTAAAGTGTCAGTGCTTGGGGGAAATGACAAAGCATCACATTCGATTTATTTATAAAACAAAGTCGTTATAACCCTGACAAAAACATTGGGGAATTGGCTGTTTTTTAACCCCCTGGACAGCCAAAAGGCTGAGAAAAAAATGTGCCGAACTTTGGTATTTGATATTACGACATATAGGTAACTATAAACTCTCATAGGTACTCAGATTTTGGTTATACATCCACATCCCAAAATTTGCTGTAGGCTCTTAGACTATAAAGGATATATTATTTTTAAGAACTTACATTAATGAATGCTACAGCAGCAACCACAATCCATCCCCAACCACCATTGGGAACTTTCGTCTGGACGTTATTATCCATTCTTAGAGTAAATGATTTAAGAGTTACCCCTTGAAGTTTATTTTGTTTAGCAATTCTTTTCGAATTCACTCAG
This sequence comes from Dasysyrphus albostriatus, assembly GCA_946251815.1. Taxonomy (NCBI): domain Eukaryota; kingdom Metazoa; phylum Arthropoda; class Insecta; order Diptera; family Syrphidae; genus Dasysyrphus; species Dasysyrphus albostriatus. Next base: position 11,557,504 of record OX276337.1, read on the forward strand.
TTATTCTATTTCTGCAATACAAAAAAGTAAATATTTATTTAAATGCTGAGTGAAAGAAAAATGTTTGTTTATGGAAGGCTTTTTTGTTTTCCTTTTCTTTCTTTTTGTTTGTTGATTTTGATACTTCCGAAAATTAAACCAGAGGGATCCAGGATTAGGAGGGTTTACATTGAACTACTTTGTTGACAGCATAAGGACGGTTTATTTAGAACAACATGTTTGACAACATGGTTTAATGAAAAAAAAAAGATACACGTTCAACGTCCAACAGACAAACGATATCAGGCCGGCTCCACTTGACATGAACGATGTCCGACATCCAAACCACAATCCATTCGGTAGAACGATTTTATGGTTCTGCCATTGCTCGAACATGGATTTTGTGGCTTCATAGGATTTTTTCAAGACATGTTTATAGCCCGAGCATGGCTCATACCCAGTGGAACGCACCTTACCCTAGAGATGTGAAAAGAAATGTGTAAAGAGATGCTCGACAACTTGTTTGTTTTCTTGCATTGAGTCTGATTACACGATTTGTTTTTTTCGGTTGTTTCGTGTTTGGTCGTTTTGATACATTAGGTGAGGGTTGTAGAAATGTAGAGGGGAAGAAGAGAAAGCACGTATGAAAATCATAAGATTTTTTCCTGTTTAATTTTGACGTTTATGATTCGGCAGTCGTTCAGTCGTTCGTGTTCACATTGGACTGAAAAATTGGATTTTTGTTGACGTTTCAGTATTTACATCTTCCTTTACTGAAGATGTGGGAGTTAGATGTGAATACTAAAACGTCAGAAAAAATCCAGTTTTTCAATCCAATGTGAACACCGTTAAATAATAATGAATGAATTATTGTTGTTGTTTAGCATTGTGTATTTGTCAAATTTTGTACTATTGTGAATGATTCGCTGCAAATCGCTCTGTACTCGCGTGGGTTTGGGAGAGCCTTTAAAATAGTTAAATTGATAAAGATATGAACAAAAAGTGACTTAAAAATACTTTTAACAATTATTCCTGTCTATTTTCCAATAAATAAACCTTAAATTTTTTGAACGTCAGAAAAACGAATGGACTTTTTTCGTTTTGTGTAGTCATGAAGGTACTTACCTGTCAAAAAGACGAAATTCCAAACGACCGAAAAAACGAATCGTGTAATGAAGCTCATTATTTAGTCACGGTGACCAGAAAAAATGCAACAATAACAACAATTTAAAAAAAAATCTCCAGAACTAACTATTGTTCTGGAGATTTTTTTTTTAACTGTACAAAACCTTACCAGAGGTTTGGAAAATAAAAAGCGAAGTTTATAATATAATAAAATTTCGCAAGCCATACTGCGTTCCTTTTTGCCGAAAAATTAAAAATAATGCTGCTCGACAACATCAACATAAGGTGTGTTTTTTTTTACAAGCCCAGAGGAATCGGACGAAAAAAACGACGGCTTAGCGACGCCATCACAGAAAAAAATTGGATTAAGATAAGCCCCAAAAATTCTCTGGGCTTAGTTAAGCCCGAAGCCGCAGGTTGTTGTTGCATTTAAAACATGTAAATTGTTTAGTCCCGACGTCGTTTTTTCGTCCAAGCCCATTCGGGCAAGGAAAAAAACACCCATAAGTATCCATGTAAACGCAAAGTTGAGTGTACAGATATTTTTTCCATCAAGCCATGGCTGTCGAGCATGTTGGTCCATGTTTACCGCCCTAATCGCTTTGTGCTTGAAGTGATATAATGGCTGCGATCGAACTTGTACCCAAAGCGATCTGGAAAGCTTTGTGTTGTTGTAATCCTTTGTTAAAACACAGCTGTTTGAAAAAAAGATATCCTAAAGCTAACCAATCCTATCCTATGAGAAATGTCAGCAACACCTGACTAGCGTTCAGAAACATACATGGATAAAAGCTTTCCTAACGCGGCCAATGATAAAACTCAGTTTAAAGTGCATCTACACAATCCCACAAAGTATTAAAACATCACACATGTCAAAATAAAGTGGGAAGGAGTTTCATACAACCTTTGAATTTGAAAAAAATTGCGAAATTGGGAAGTGGAGAGAATGAATTAAGTTCAATAATTGTTGTGTGTGATAAAATTGTTCATTTTCTTTCCGCACTCTTATACATGATTTCTTTTAAAACTCAATGGGATAGCCTCGAAGGGCTATAAAACTGAAATAATGTATTTTTTCACTTCATAGTTTCAGAGGTCGAGAATTGACCCCTTGTCATGAATTTGTGAGTGAAAACTTTGATTGACTGCACTTAAACTCAGTATCGCAGTTTCGTTTCAATTGTTTATACCAATGCCCTACACAGAGAGACATAATGTAGGTCTAAGATTTTTGCAAAAATCCACCAGCGATTAAGTTATTGAAAAACAAAGTCTTCCCCTTTGCCCCCAACGCATTTAAAAACTGATATTTCAATTTTATTTTCAAAAAGTCCCATATGGCAAGTAAAATCCATTTATTTACTTATTTTTTTAAATATTAATAAAAAAAATAATTGCTTGTGGCGATAAATATTTCAAACCAGTCACATAGGCGGTTTGAACAAGATTTCAGATGGACTTTTATAATTATTTGAACCCTTGTATTTCATACAGACACAAGTCTGACCTTATTTACTGATTAAGAAAATAGCTACACAGTATAGAGGTGCTGCTTCAAAACACAATTTCACACACATTCCCAGTGCGGCGGTTATTTTTACAATTCACAGTCACAAGAAATCAATGTAAATTGGTTTTAACTAGTTTTAAAGAATTGTTTGTCTGGAACTAGGTTAACCGCGAAGTAACTTAGGGTCAAGTAAAATATGATTTTGTTTTGTTAAAGTGGATTTTGCAGTGTTTCTGTACTTTTACTAATGAAATCAGTTAAATATTGCTTAATATGTTGTTTAGATGGCAACATAAAATTTCGAAAAAAAAGCTTTTGCTTAAGAGGGAATATGTATGATTCATTGAATCAACATTATAAACTTTGGTCATCTTGAGGCAGGAGTTCAAAATCTGAAGTCTTAAAATAATTGATTAGCGTTGTTTTTCATTATTGAAAAGATTTACTCACCTATTTATGCACGAGGGACAATATCAACGCGTTCCCTTGTAATTCTTATTAATAATAGCTGCGTTTTTTTGCATATCCATATGGACATTTGCGAAAAAAACGACATCGGGACATTTCAACATTTGCCTTGGTCTGCTATTTTGTATTGAATAATTTTACCAACAAACATTTGACATTTCTATACAAATTATCGATAACACGACGACAATAGTTTGGCAGTACCATTTTCATCGGGACAAAAGTTAAATCCACTTAATTATCTGGACATAGCTAGCTCTATATGGACATAGTTGTTGTTGTTTTTAACATGTAAATTGCTTTGTTTTGTTGTAGTTTTTTTAATTTACTGGAGTTGCAAAAAAACCCAGCTAATATGTAATAGTCTGCGACGTGTGTTAACGAAAGGATAACTTTAACTCGCCAAATTTCGTGTTCAATTTATGGATAGCTTCGACATGCATACACACACTTATCTGTTCACTTCCACTAGCATACTCTTCATAAATCAGTGCTGTATATGTGACACCATGAATTTGAATGCGATCTCAATTTACTGTCCAAAAAGAATAGGAGACGGATCTGCAATAGATGTCAAAAATGCTGCAATGAAAGTTGAAATTAGTTCAAAATTTGCAGCTACGGATGCAGCATATTTGAAATCTATTCTGGATCCATCTCCTGGGTTTTAAAATAATACTATGAAATTAAAAGTTAAGGCAAACATTTTCAATCTGTCATATTTTGATAAAATTTTCTCAGAGAGAAGTAAATTGCCGAAAAAGTATGGACTGGTTTGGTGGCAACTTTTGGAAACAACTTTTTTTATGTATCGGACATCTGACTTCGACTTCGTGAAGGCATTTGATGTACCAAAAATTTTCTGTTCAAGGAACTTGTTTTAATCTCTTGTGAGTGCTCCCTTTTTTCCCTTAACTTTACCCGATTTTTGAAGGTTAGAAAAGGAAATGGGCACGATTTTGTGTTTTGGTCAATGATCACGCTCTGAAGTTTATTCTCAGTTATCTATACAGCTTTATGTTCTTGTAATTCATTGTTTAAAAACAGCTGATACCCACTGATACAAAAACAACTCAGGTTATCATGAAATTTTTGAAATAATTGGATAGCGTTGGGTGATATGCATAAAACATAGTAAATGGACGCATTCGGCAACGTATCTTTAGTGATCCGGGTTTGTTTGTGTTGTTGTAATCCCTTGTTAAAACACAGCTGCTGCAAAAATAACTCAACGTATCTGAATTTTTTTGGATTGTAGATACCCTATCGCTTTACCAGCCGAACGCGACCAATGCTTTTACTTGAGAATTTTTAAGTATAATCTATTTTTGACATGCATAAAAATGCAGCAGCTGCCAAAATTTAAGTATTTACTTCAGGGCATATTATTTACTCTTTTTGAATGAACTATATTTGTAAATATTTCTTTCCGTATGCATAAAAATTAGCAAGTACTTTTTTCTTTAGTAAGTACCTACTTGATTTTTTCATAGTTGTAGAATAGCATCATGAATTTATATTCGAAGGATCACTTAGGCTATAAAATAACGAAAATGAGCTTTTCATGTCGTTAAAGGAAAGAGACAAACATAGGACATTGTGGGCACTCAAGTGAAAAGAATCTTCCAATATTTTTGTGTATTACTTTTTTACGAATGTAGCTCGGTAGCGCTCCTCACTTTATCCCGACTACAACTAAAAAGAACAAAAATTAGACGAAATAATAACAATCAGCATGGTAATTGGCAATGGTAATTTTAATGAAAAATATAAGTATTTAATGCTTATTTTGGAAGAATTTGACTTGGGTGAATCTACTATCTACTGAAAGTATTTGCTAGCAAGTATAAACTTAATTTTATGCATACAAAATGCAATTAATACTTAAAATCTTATCTTCGACCAGAAGTTATGGTTTTTACATTTTGCTTCTAGTAAGTACTTCCTTTTTATGCATAATCATCCATTGTCTAATAATAAAGGGTGGTTAAATTTTAAGGCCGATGTTGAATGTGAACCACACCTAAACGTTAAGTTTTTTTCTGCATTTCATTTGACATTTCTCAATTTCAGACTTATTCAATTTGAACCATGGAAAGATACACAATCGTTAAAGTTATTCAGACATGAGGCACATTTTCACCTCAAGCAGAATTGTGGCATGTGGGCGAATGATAATCCAAGAGTATTGTCGAAAAACCAATGCACCCACAAAGAGTGACTGTTTGGTGCGGTTTATGGGCTGGCGGCATCATCGGGCCATATTTTTTCCAAAATGAGGCTGGTCAGGCAGTTACTGTGAATGGTGTTCGCTATCGTAAGATGATTACGAACTTTTTATGGGCCGAACTGGAAGATATGGATGTTGACAATATGTGGTTTCAACAGGACGGTGCCACTTGCCACACAGCTAACGAAACAATGGCTGTTTTGCGCGAAAAATTCAATTGCCGTGTTATCTCACGTGGTGGCTATGTCAATTGGCCGCCAAATTCATGTGATTGGATACCGTTTGTCTTCTTTCTTTGGGGTTATTTGAAAGAAAAGGTGTACGTCGATAAGCCAGCAACAATTCAAGAGCTAAAGGATGAGATAATTCGGCACAGAACCTCAATTAAGCCTCAGCGTCATTAAAAATTTGGACCATCGGATGGAGGTGTGCCGCTTAGGTCGCAGCGGCCATTTGGCCGATATTTTGTTCCAAACATAATTGAATCATACCAATATCGTAATAAAAAGAAATAATAATCATTTCCTAAATAATTTGTGTTTTATTCAAAATCAACATCGGCTCTTAAAATTTAACCACCCTTTATAACCACCGAAACGCAAGCAATGTTTGGAACAAAGCTATTGTTTGGTCTGTCAAACGCCAAGTTGAAGTAGGCCAGGATGTTGGATGAATAAGAAAAAAATATTTATGATAGAAAATTATTGCCAATGGTTGCGTAAAGATGAAATCAAACATTTTCACACTTTTTCAACAAATTCTGTTATTTCTGAGATAATTTCACCAAAATTTGACAGATTTCGAATTGCTGTCAAAAAATCCCTGGAACAAATTTAAAACCTCACTGAGCTGTTGAAGCAAAAAACTTTATGAATAATGAATAGTAGCAAACTCATTTAATTTTTATCAACATTTCCTCTTTATTTTGAATGTATTTGCCACTTTCATTTTTGCACACCACCGAAAATTGCAGTCTGAGTTCTCAACATTTTTTTTTTTGATTAGCTTAAAAAGTGACAAAACTGTTAAATTCATTCCGGAAAAATTGACATTGCGTTCTCACAAAGTTTCATTATTTATTGTAAATATTCTTTTTTGATTATCTTTCAGATATATACATGTCTCAAGAAACAAAATTTGTACGCCCCTGAAAATGAGTTCAAAAATAAAGTTTTCTTATCATTAATACTTTATATAACACTTCTTGTGTAAAAAACTAATTTTTGCAAAGATACAAGAAAGATAAGATAGAAGATGAAACTTTTATAAACCAACAAGATTAAAGTTTACAATCATCATGAAGTATAAATCAAAACAAACAAATTAACATCTTACATGATTGAGTCAAAATACAAAAGCCAAATTTTTTGAACAACTTTTCAAAATATTGGTAGGTAACTCATTTTATCTTTTTAGCACGTCCAAAAAAATACTTTTGATATTTTGTTTTAATATAACAAACTAGAATATTCACCTCACTTTTGTTTGATGATGATTATACAAAAAATATTTTATTATTATCCACTTAATAAAAAAAAGAGTCTAGTAATACTCGCGTTGTCAAATGTAGACAAACAGCACACAAAATTACGATCTCTTACTTGCGCTGTAATCAAAATAACTCTGAAATAAATTTGATAAACTCATTGAGCTTTATTGAATCCACAAATCCGCAGCCCGACCGACAGTGGAATCTCTCGTTTGTTGATATTATTTTGTAGATGATTGTACAGTGAAGTGTGTGTATAGTAATAAATTTTCAATAAGTATGTGTTGTCACATAGAGTAGTATTTTATGATTGACAAAGAAATAAAATTTGTTTGTGATTCAATTTTCAAAATATTCAGAATGTATATTTGTACCTTTTGGTCTGGATATAAACTTTTTTTGGGATAAGCATAAGTAAGCCAAAAAGCATGATACCCCGAGATAAATCATATTTCTTTGTTGAAAATAAAAGTTTCACGATCAGAAAAGAAATCAGATGGCAGAGGATACATAGTTAAAAACTAAAACACAAACAAATTTTATGCTATATTCTTAATCGTTTTATCGCAAAGGAAAATCGGCAAAAATTTATGGAAGGTGTTCTAGGAACCAATAACAATGAGACGTATGTATTTGGAAAGGTATTTGAATGTGCTGACAATAGCCACTAGAGCAGCATATTTCAAATCACTGTGTGAAAAAAGATATTCGCTTAACAAGGTTTTTTGTTTGTGCATTATGGAAAAAATCTATGAAAACTGGTCTAACAAATATCAATAAGATCTACATCAGGTGCATTTTATTGGTATTTATAGCTAGCTAGCTTTATCTCAACTTTGATATCTACTTTTTTACTGACTTATTTATCCACACTTTTGGGATTGTTGTTGTTTGCCAAGGGAAATTTTCCTGTACTAGCTATAACTTTTTCAATAAAGCACGCCTATCGTATTTTTATGAACAATAATATTTACCATAACAACTTACTTAAGATTACTCTGTGGAAAAAGTAATTCGCGGTTTTGGTGAATTTTTGTAGAACAAAAATTAATGTGACGTGGTTAATAAAAAGTGAATAACCTTTTTCACACAGTGATTTGTAATAATCTGCCTTACTAATTATTGTAGTGCATAAAAATATCTTTCCAACAACATATACTATTTGAAATAAGCCGCCATAATAACTATTGAAGTTCACAAAAATACCTTCCCAACGACATATGTCTCGTTGTTATTGGTCTTGTAGACCGTTTTGTCCTATTCTCCTTTTTGTAATATTTCTTTCTCTTTCCGAACATAAGGTGAAAAAGGAATAATTTGATAGGGAAAACCAAATTTCTTGTGAGTCATAGGCCAAGGCTTCTGCGACCCTTTTTGTCTTTTCTTCTAGCTCTTTCTCGTAGATTTGGAATTTTCGTTTTCGGACATTGCACAAACCGCTTGAACAGCGGCCTTGTTCCCTAACTAGTTTCAAACAGTTTCAAGAACTTTCAGACCGCCAGATTAAGTCATTTTAAGTGCGAACCAGTACAATTTTTCACCTGTGGAAGGGGATTGCACTAAATCTGGTGGTCTGAAACTGTTTGAAACTCACTAAAAACAAGGTGAAACTTGGTGAAAATTTCACGTTACCAAACAGGCATCATTTCAAAAACGAAATCAAATACCTATCGCGGGCTTTAGGTCTATTTTTTTTTTTATTTCAAAAAAAAAATTCAAAGAGTAATTTGAAAAAAGAGTCAAGCCTGATTCACAATGCAACCAGGAAACGAGACGTGATCGTGATGAGTTCTCGTCGTTTATGTCAAACGACTTTTAAGCAACGATAGCATACGAGGGTATACACAACGCAGCATTTCTCGTCGTCCCGTCACGCCAAGGATTCGAAAAACTGACAAAAAGACGTGACGATACAACGATTTGTGATAGCATAATCATCTTTACAACGTCATATTACCATTAACGATATTCGTATCGTAAAGCTTATGATATAAAAGATTTGCCAGGCAATTTGACTTCCTACATTCAACTAGCCAGTTTTTATTTCTGAGATCTCAAAGGGCTCAGAGGACTCAGAAATATAAACAGGATTCCTCAGAAAAAATTCTTAAAAAACTGAGACTGATTTTTTTTTGGTTTGCTTACTCAATTGTTTTTTGTCGCAGTAAATTACATAAGAAGAAAAGAAAAAGAAAGTAGTTTTGACTTCTGCATATGTGACGTGGGGAATGCTGTTAATATTTTACTCTCATGCGCTGTCAAAAAACGGAGGAAAAATACTGAGCGCTCAAGAAAAATTAACCGGCTAAATGACGCACGTTTAATTTCGTGAAAATTATCCGAATTTCAGGGTCTAACAGTAATACCAAAATAAAAAGCAAAACCTTCCCGATGAAAACAATGTAGGTACTTGAACTTCAAGTTAGCTTAAGTTTAGCTATATAAGATAAAGACTTCCAAAATATTTATCACTAAACAGCGATTAAACGAAGTTAGCTGTCTATAAATATAACTTTTTTCGTCAGTAGATAAGAAGCCAATTAACAATAAATAACATTATGTATATATAAAAGATATGACTGGCCTTCCTCTATTCTATTTGTATGTAGGTAAGATTTTTATCTTGATAAAAAATTGAACGTCTAGGTTTTTGAACTAAATGTATAGGGTAAAATTCAATTAAAGGTTCAAATGAGCTGAACTTAATATTGCGTTTCGTACAGGTAGATAGCTGGGCTCATCAGTTAGATGACTATCGTACGCGTACGCGTACCCTGAATTGGTCGAAACAAAATGGAGTTGAGATATAACTTCAGTTAGATTTTTGTTGACATATCAGCGAAATGGTCAAAAAATAAAAAATGTGAGCAAGGTGCTCTTCGACGTAAAGTCATCAAAGATCCAACTACAGTCCACAGAAACAACAACAATTTTTAATCCTGTTTTTATTTTATTTTAAAAAATGTTAATTAATACTGAATGTTTTTCTCTTCCCCACTGTCATTATTGCAATACTACTAGTTGATCACAATATAAACAGTGTCAAAGAAGACGATGATGAAGTGAAAACAGACGATGAGGATAACGATATCAGCAGCTGTGGCCGCACATCCATTTCAAGCCAGTGTTGCTTGATGCAGATACATCTAACGATAGATCTAACGCCTAGTTAATAGCCTTTTTCTCCCCAAAATCACTGATATTAAGACATTGTGAGGTGGTGAAACTAATTTTATCACTTTTTTTCGTATTGAGAGAGTGAGAGTTACAAACCTATCGAAATTGTGATCTCCTCCAGAGCAGGTCACAACCTACAACTTACTTGTGTTTTTACAAATTATTGAATTATATTCTTTAAAAGCGGACTTTATCACCTGTATCAGTGAACTCGGCGAATGAGCTTTAGCCACCATTCAAATCACAAGATTCTAGCCTTTAGTAAATTCGCGATAGAAAACTAAATAAATGTCGGTAAAATTACATGTACCACCGATATTTTGTGTAACAAACTTTATATCATTGAAACCGCAAATCATTTGTTCTCCATACAAACTTTCCCATTTGATCATGCCGATTAGTGTATTTGCAATATTCTACTCCCTTGAATTTGATCAGATTCGCGCTGGTTTTGCTTTCGCGTTTTTTCAATATTTATGCCGATTACTGAATTCACAATATTCTGGAGTTTAGCTAAAGCTCATTTTCCGAATTCACTTAAAGAGGTGATTAACTAAGTCCTTCGTTTTATTCCTCTATCAGAATAATAAATGATTTTGCCTTCTAAATGTCTGAAAATCAATTATTAAATTTTTAAATGATGAGTTTCAATGATAGCTATAATATGAATGTCCATCTGAGACGGTAGTGCAGATACGTTCAAAAGCACATACCTAGACTTTTCCATATTAAGTATCAAACGATTCATTTCTATTCACACCTACTTATTGAAATAAGATCTTCATTAAGATTATTGGCACATGTTTTTACATCAGGACCAGAAATACACAAGAGACCATCATCCGCAAAAAGTTTCAGCCATGAATGTTTCAATACTTTTTCCATGTCACTTATGAAAATGGGGGACAACAATACGCCGGGAAGGGTCCCCTGGGGAATCCCTATATTAACCGCGAGCGATTCCGATGTTTTTCATTTTATTGTTGTATGTTGGCTTCTACCTTCAAGAAAGCTTCGAAACCATCTAAGCTCAGTTTCTCGTACACCAACTTTAAACAATTTTTGCAAATTAAATGGCAATAGCCGTGCTTTGTCGAAAATTATTAGGAGCGCAGCAATAAAATCTGAACGAAAAGTTTATGTTACCTTTCTTACAAATTTCAAAGTTAGTTTAGCCTGCTTTGATATAGCCATTTGTTGACTGGTATAGCCTACCTTTTGGGTGGTATAGCCTACATTTTGGTTGGAATAGCCTACCTTTGGGATAGGAATATTTAATCTGCAACCGAGTTGAGCGCCATTTTCGGTATAGCCTACTTTTAGGATATGAATATTTACTTTGCAACCGAGTTGAGCGCCCTCATTCACTTTATTCACTCTTAATTAATATCTTTTATTTGTTAAGATTTATAGCTCGAGTTTAGCTGATCCGTGGTTCAAGTTTAATTTGTACAACTGGCCCTAACAGAAAGGTTCTGGGTGCTTTCATAAATTCATGGTTGTAAAAGTCTGACGAATGCATTAACTTTTATAAATGCAAATGATAAATATTAGACTTTTATAAAAGCAGAACGCAAATATTTGCAGTGCAAATATAAAAATTCACATGCATTCTGAATTGCTCTCCTTAAGAAAGAGACGGATATGGCTAAATTGTTGATTTGCTTGGCAGTCTTTTGACAGATGACGCAAATAAAAAGGGGTTCATAAATGCAGTGAAAAACAGATGCGTAAATTATTTGTATAGTGTTAAAATGATTGCAAATGATCGCCTGTAAACAAAGCAATTATGCATTTATGAAAGTAGCCTCTATCCTGATATGTAGTTGAACGAGGTCGGAATAAGAAATGCTTATACGCTGCCAAAAAATCGAATATTCCAATTTTTAAATATTCTATTAGCTGCAGAAGTACATTTTGGTGAAAGCTACAACAGTCTTATTTTTAAACTTTGTTTAACTTTAGACAGCCGTCTAACTTCAAAAAGTTATTAATAAACTATGTTTTCTACTATCCTAAAGTTATCTAACTTGGACAATAGCATAGGCTGTCTAAGATTTGTTTAAACTGACATTCTAGTTAGTTAAATAATGCATATATCCAACTATTAAGGACTTTTTAAAACTATCTAAACTAGTCGACTAAAAAAAAACTAATAAATAAGGCTGCAAGTGTATACACGACATGATTTTTGACTACGTAGTGAAAGCAACCAATCTCTATTGGGTGCGTTCAACCAATAGAATTTCAGGAAATCTCAAATTTGCCTCGATTTTGTTACTTCGTGTGAAAGGTACAAGAAAATTTAAGAAAATTAGAAGAAAACGTCAACAAAAAATTCCAGCAACTTGGTTTTTCGTATGAAACAGCCTGTCTACATTAGGGGTATTCACGATCCCATGTACCGATGTAACTTGTGTTGTATCATTGCAAAAGTGTAAAAGTGTAACATTTTCTTTCATTACAACAACAAAACATACTGAATGTCAAAGTTTTGCAATTTAACACATTAGCTATACACCATCAACCCTATTGTAAAAGAAAAAAGAATACACCATTGTTAAGTTTGTGCTTGTGTATTTGATAACTCGCCAAATGTCATCCTTATTATATTATTGTCAGAAAAATATTTTGCAACTGAAAATAATAATGTGTGAAAAAAACGACAGCAAAACATAACAATTTAAATGTACAATACAACAACAACTATGTCCAGATAGAGCTAGCTATATGTAAAGATAATTAAGTGGTTTTAACACTTGTCCCGATAAAAACGGTACTGCAAAACTACAATTCTCATTGTGATATCGATAATTTATATATATAGATATGTCAAATGTTTTTTGGTAAGATAGTTCAATACAAAATGGCAGATCAAGTCGAAATGTTGAAATGTCCCGATGTCGTTTTTTTCACCAGTCCATATGGACATACAAAAAAACGCAGCTAGTATTGGAACGCGGCCAATGTAGACACGCACAAAGAGGAGATTGCATTAGTCCTGTATTGCACAATGATTCTTTGCGTCTGACTCTTTTTTTCGAATTTCTCTTTGAAAATCATCCTGTGAGTCACGCGCGAAACTTAGATTGTTTTTGTGTGATGCAGGCCCCACCTTAGACCTTGCCTATCCTCTTTACACAGACGCTTGATGCAAATTTGACAGTTCTTTTTACTATTTACGCGGTTTGTAGAGAATGTATAGGAAAAATACGAAAATACGGAAAATGCTAAAAAGAAACGTCAAAAAGAGTCTCGGAAATCCTGGTCCACGACGCACAGGGCAGCTGGTCTTCCATCTCATCTTTTTTCTCTATCGCACTCATTTGGCCAGTTTATATTTCTTGAGCGCTCACTATTTTTCCTCAATTTTTTGACAGAGCAGGAGAATAAAATATAAACAACATTCCTCACATAGAAGTTAAAAGAACTCTCTTTTTCTTTTCTTCTTATGTAATTTACTGCGACAAAAAATAATTGAGCAAGCGAATCCAAAAAATTTCAGTCTCAGTTTTTAAGGGGAAAAGTGAGGAATTTTTGAGAGGAATCCTGTTTATATTTCTGAGCGCTCTGAGTCCTCTGAGATCTCAGAAATATAAACTGGCTAATTATGTTCGAAAAGAGTCAGATGCAAAGAATCGTCGTGTAATAGGGGACTTACCGTTTGTTAGAACCCTATTATACGATGATTGTTTGCGGCTGACTGTTTTCAAATTTTCATGAGGGCGATGGAGAAAAGACAACTGATTTCACCTTCGCACGCATTGGATTTTGCAAAGATTCAGACTCAAAGAATCATCGTGTATAAGGGGTCTTATACATCAACAATCTGTGCACACACCCTTATTTTTCTAAGTTATTCACCTTCACCACAATTTATCGAAACAATTTTTTTTGACATTCGCTTCCTTTTATACTCACCATTCCAATTAGATCCAACTTCACAATCAGAAACAAGAAGTCAAAACGCGAGAAAGAAGTCAACATGGCGTACGTTTGATTCGATTCGCTCTTCTCTGTTTTTGTGCGTGAAAAAATCCTTTAAAAAATAGAAAAGTTCCACCCTGATTTCCTCCATCCATTTCTCATCACAAATAGATTCCAAAAAGTGCTAAAAAGTGGTTATTCACATCGGTGCATTTAAGTGTTTTATAGAAGAGTGTAAAAAGCAAGAAAAAAATAGAGAAATGGGCACAAAAGAGCCACCAAACGATTTGGCCAACTACAGCCGCGCAATGCCTAACACAGCCGTCACGACAAATACTACCACCGCCAACAATCCATCCTCAACCATTCCCAATACCGACAATTCAGCCGGCGGTAGTAAATTGTGTAGTAAATCGGAAAATCGTAAAATCAATGCCGTCATTGCCGCGGACGATGCAATCGCCGAAAATATTCCTATTCCAAAAAAAGATACAGAAGCAGAAGTGTGCCAAACGAACCACCACCATAATCAGTCATCATCTTCATTGCTGGCTTCTCCGCCCCATTCTCAGTCTGAGTCTCAGTCGCATTCACAACCACAACCACAACAACCGAATGTAAAACAATCGCAGAGTCTAACAACTGCTGCGGGAAAAAAGATTCGTCGTGCATTTTCAATGCCTCGTAATCCGTTTCGATGGTCGCGAAAATTCAAGACCAATAATAACAACAACAACAATGCATCGTCTTCGTCGGGAACCACTGCTGCTGCGGGTAGCGGCCGGAATAGTGTTGGTTCTAGTAGTTGCGTCGCCATTAACGGCAACACCACCAACGACATTGACCACAAGCGAGCAGAAGCTAGGATAGGACGTATTTCCACCGATACCAAAAACAAGAGTAAGACGTTAGATGGTGCAGCTGGGCATGGCGGTGGCTTTGGGCACAATTTCAGCGGTGGAGGTGAAGCACCAACATCAGCAGGAGAACCAAATCAAAACAAGAGCGGAAACAATTCTCAGCGAGTTTTCAGGCGATCGTCGTTTCGAAAGTTTCTTAATCGCATCGCCCAGCATGTGTCCTCGGTGGGCACCATTGGGGTAAGTTGAGTTCTCCATAGATACCAAGTGTGGAGCGTGTTGAAAATGATTTAATTGTACATGAGAATAAATTAATGTGTGCTCTTTAGAGATTTTGTAAATATTATTGTGTTTCAAAGAGGTTATGTAATGGGCGGTATCTAGTCTGTGTGACCTATAATAGCAAGGGAATCAGGTTTCCTTGATATCTGGGTTGTTTTATTGGTAGTGATGGATGTGTAAAAATGAATCACAAAAGTTACATAAAATAAGAATAAGCTATTTTATTTAACCACTGTATTTCTAGTCTTAAATGTAAAACTATAATATATACCCTATAGAGCGGTTGTTGGAAGAGCTGTATAGAAAGGTCCGAGATCAGTACTCATCATCGAAAGGTTGTCTAATAAATTAGCGGATGGCTGAAATAATGTACCACATGTGTACAACAATTCAAACAATAATAGCTACCTACGAGTATAATGACAATCAAATCAAATCAAAAAAATTAAATTTGAAGCTGCCTTTTTCTACAACAAATAGATTGAAAACAAATTTAAAAAAATGCATCTCCTTATTTTAGTTTTATATATGTACTAGCTGGCCCGTCCCGGCTTCGCTCGGGTATAAACAAAAGTTTCTCTAAAAAAATAACAAAATTAAATAAATAAATTGAACAGAATAAATTATCAGCCTTATTTTTAGTTCCGCTCGGAAAATATTTCATACGAAAAAATTGTGTTATTGCAAAAACTGTTATGAGTTCGCCCGAAGTTCTCTTGCCTTATAGCTAGCCATACACGACAGAAAACATTTAGCCTTCAACCCATCCTCTTAGTAAACCTTTTCAAACATAAAAAAAAATTAAAAAACCCACACCATTTCCTTGTTTTTACCCCTTTTCACTCTACAAACGCAATTTTTTTACAAAATTTTATGCCTAAGACTTAAAATAAACTTTCAAACAGCAAAAGAATTTTTGAAATCGGATATGTAGTTTATAAGATTAGCCATCACAAACAAACAAAAAAATAAAGCAAGATAAGAGCTAAATTAATATAGACGGATATAAAATGTCGTTTAATGAAAAAGAAACTTTCAAAAAAAACCAAGCGGTTTTTTCACTACTCTGCGAACTTCCTTCACTTTCTTTGCCGTCAGCTATATGTTCCTGAGTTTATAAACTATCCTCACTCTTCATTCACACTCCAAAGCAGGACATAAAAAAAAATATCATACAGGCTTAAATTTAATGCAATCATTGTTCTATTATTTTTATGGCAAACTGCTTTACAAAATTTTAACCAAACTGCACAGAAACCTTAATAGGCATTCTTAAAAGACCCTACGAAAAGATTTGTTAGTAGTTTGACAAAATGCAACTAAGAATGCATTTTGCGGTTTTCCCTTTACCGAATTTTGACCAAACTTCACAAAAAGACCATCCTCAATAGGGAAGATAACTGTAATGCCTTTTGTGGTTTTCCCTTTACCGAATTTTGACCAAACTTCACAAATCGAAAAATTGGGCCCAGCCATTGTCGAGTTTATCTAGCCCGAACATAGACATTCTCATAAGACCCTATCGAAATGTTTTTAGTAAGTTTACAAAAATGCACTAAAAATGCAATTTGCGGTTTGCCCTTTACGACAAACCAAACTTCCCAAAAAGCCCATCCTCAATATGAAAGATAACATTATAACAAAAATTGAAAAACTCGGCCCAGCCATTCTCGAGTTTAACGAGCCCGAGAATAAGGCAACTTCTTTTTATATAATAGATGTATCTATGTTCCTCATTTTGGGTGCTTACCTGAATAAAATTTTTCTAAAAATGCTTTCCTCCTTAAAAAATTGAGAACGGTTGATTGTGTTCGAAAGGTTTCCTGAGAATTTACTGTCGGCCATCAATTTTCCAGAGAAGTTTACGGCTGTTATTTTGATAAACCGAATTCAAGTTTAAAAGGGTAAGCGGAAAACTATTGGCTTTCAAATTTTCAAAGAAGGGAAATGTTAGCGTGTACATTTTATGTACGATAGCCCCTATACATTTTACATTATTATTTTACTTAAACGCATACATGTACAGACAAACACACCGACTTGGTGATAGAAAATTTTGAATGTTTGATCTAAAGCTCTAAGGAAAAATTCAGAAAATATAAGAGCAGTGAAAAACTATAGTAAACATAACCTATAAAATTAAAAGATGGCATACTGTTGCAAACTATACCTTGTGCACCACTTGGTAAGAGACAGCAAGGCAATAATATCCCATCAACAACGACGGTCGAAACTCAGACTTGCTTCAATTTCAAGGCTCTCTATAGAAAAATGAAGGCTGAATGTGGACTTAAAAAACAATAAAGACATCTCCAGATGGAGCATATAAGAGATAGCGACTTGATTTCGCTATAAATCATATGGGGTCTAGTCGAGAGTGGATTACCCACGTCTAATTCAATGGAAAGTGTATCGATGGAGGCCTACGGAAAACTCGCATATTATCATAATTGGATGACCCCTTGAGAGATCGTATTCGTGCTTTGAACAAACCAACAAACCGCCTTGCCTGGCGTTTTGCTGTCAAATTCAAGACGTGAATAAACCTCAGAGGATATGTGCACAAAACATTACTTACCTTACTTTTATTCACTTTCATTTACAGAGCAACCGAGTTATGAAAATTTATCGGTCACAAAGCGAGTGCAATGCTCGTGGCCCCCAATTGTACCTACCTACTTACCTAGACAGACTTGCGAGATACAAATATGTTTTTTATGTTAAATCGCACGATCTTGGAGGCCACTTGACAGCTGACAAAATGGAAGCCAGTTAAAATATTGTTACTAACTTAAAGCTCTGTACATTAGATGATGCGATAGTTTTCTAAAATATTTGATATTCAGACCAAATATGTTGATGTTATTAATAATTGACATAACCACCATTCGTCAATAAAATTATTTTAAAAAAAAGATACAAAAGATATAATTTTAAATTACGGTGGCTACTAAGTCATTCAACTTCCGTGGCCTACTACAAACTTAAAATCATGAAAAAGATACATACAAGTGTGCTTAAAAATTAGCTCATTCGATATCTATTTAGCCACAACTTACGTGAAGCTAATATTCGATTGTCGATAACCATTTTCAGTTGTTCGGTACGCAACGCTATCGTCGAAACTCGAAACGTTATCTTACCTATTTACTATTTCTCCGGCTTCCAAACCGTGAAAAGTCACAGCCGCAGATGTCTCTCATAACAGCTGTCATTGGCCCGTAAATTGTTCATTTGCCATCATCTCATTTTTCGCCACCCTTGTAAGTATTGAAAATCCTTACTGACCTCATCTCTAAAAATTCTAACAGCCTCTGTCTTCAAGACTGTTAGAGGCACCGTTGATTCTCTATGTTAAATTTTGAATTCAGCGGCCGTTTGCCCGTAAAGAGAACTTTCGCCATCATCGCTTTTTTCAGCACCCTGGAAAGTATTGAAAATCCTAATTAACCTCATCTCTAAGTACGCTAGTGGAGCTCTGTCTTCCAGACTGTTGGCGTTACTGTGGTTCTCTGTGTTGAATTCATCCGCCTCACACCATCTCCTAATAGTGTCGTCTAAAAAATCACCGAAGCGCTAGAGTGCCCCCTTTTGATACCATAACTGACTTGTGAAAAGGGAATAGAATTACGTTTTTTTGAACATTAGCTCTTGGGATCATCTTCCACGCATTATGCCATTTGTTGGTTGGTTCAACCAGGCGTACTTTTCCTTAGAGTGTCATCCATCGAATGGGGGAATCAAGTGGGCCTGCACACTACTTAAAAATTAAAATACTTAATAACTCACATTTAGTTTTATTTATAAAACAAAACTACTCCTCGACTCTATAAATGTACAGAATAATATTGTTCCAGAATCTAGAATCTAGAATCAATCGTGTAAAACAAATTATTCTACAATTTCACTCTGTAAGAAGAAAAAAAATATTAAAAGAAAAAAATCGCTCTTGTTCTCATTTAAATTTCTATGCCAGTTATCAACTAGTTAAAAGCTGTTCTAATCAAGTATTCATCTAAATCCAATGTATTTGCGTCATCCTGTTTGCTGTCGTGAATTCTATTGCTGCTAATGCACTCTGATTCTGATGAATGAAATAGCAAAAAATGTAGTTTTTGTAATATCCAACAAATTTATGTATGAACAAGTACATCAAGTCCCGTGCGATAGCGGTGATGCCGTTGCCATTGCTGCCGCAGTGAAACGACATTAGTAGGTTGTCTTAGCAATTATTTTTTTTTCGTTTTGGTCAATTGGTCTAAATTGATTTTACCTTGAGATGAATTTTCTCAATTTGCACCACGTCCGATTTGAATCCAAAGCTAAAAGCACACCCAACCAAACGCCTGTTGTCATCGTCGTCGTTGTCATCATCGTCGCCCGACGTCGACGTGTTGCAGTTCTATTGGTTTATTGTTATTTTTTGCTCAGAAAAAAAGCGACTTATGTCGTCATTATCACCATTAAGTTCATTCGTTTAGCTTCAGGCTAAAAATTATAACGCAAAACAAAACTTTCCCTTCCTAATTTCTATTCTATCTATCTGTCTGTCTGTCTATCCGTTTTGAGTGTGAAATTTGTCGGTTTACTGCCCATTACTTTTTTGTTATTTGTTTTTGCAAACATGTTATTTGCGGTTTATCCACTTCAATCTGATCTTGGAGGAATATACATACCTACTTAACTTATGAGTCTATAGATTATTAAAGAATTTTTGCTGTTCTTGCTTGTGCCTTGCCTGTGTTGAGAAAACCACACATATTTTATGCTAATCTGATGATATAGCAAATTTCCATTTCCTACTGAGGAAGAGATAAATTTAGATCAGCTGTCGTCGACAGCAATGAAGCAAGTAGCAGTAGCTAGGTGGTGTGATGGAACAACCAGCGGCAACAACAACAAAAAGTGAAAAGCTTTTCGAATCGTTTAGGCGTGGGATTAGTTCAATAACATTCGATGACGGCATTATTTGAATTTATACATTTTTTTTACTGTGGCTTTTTTTGAGGTTTTATTTTTTGACTTAATTTAGTTAGGTTAGTTTTTGTGGGTGAATCACACGCATAGGTGAGTGAGTGGCTGAGAATGAGAAGTAGTTTTAAGAACTCATCTCATTTGGAATGTTAAAGAGTTACTAATTCTCTCCATCTTCATCGTCCATAGGACTATTTTTATTTGCGATGTGCAGGTACTACCTATGTATATGGCAAGTTATGCCTTCGTAAGAAATAGAACTCGAGACTAGATCGTTTTTTTTAAACTTGGTAAACTTGGTACATAGTGTTTTTTGGTGATTCTGTCCATACGTTTTTTACTTGCGATATTTATGTAGGCCAAGTTTTGGATTCATGCAAAAAAAAATTCAGATAAAAATCAAACATAACATTACGATGATAGAGAACACCAAAAAATTGGTGGTAAAATACTGTCTGTCTGTCTATCCGTCCGATTGTCTGTTTGCCTGTACCGCGACCTACACCACTGAAGCGATTCTCTTCAAATTTATAACTTAAGGTTTTTTGGTAATTCCCTAGAGGGAAAATTGAAAATTTTTTTTAGTTCCAAAATTAACGGTACTTGACATACAAGCGATAAGTAAAAGCTTATTTATCTTAAAAATACCTCCAACGATTTTGATTAAAAAATCAGTTGATTACTGTACTTTTTGGTAATTTTTTTTTACAAAAACCGTTACGTAAAAACGTAGTATAAAGTTTTCATTAGACCAAATGAGGTAATTTCGATACGAAACCATCTCATTTCGCATACAAATTTACATTAAGATAATTTCAACCAAATTAGCAAGAAACCAAAATGAACGCAAACGAAAACCTAATGAACGCATCCAATTGGCCACAGGTTAAAAAGCTTTGAAAAGTTTTTGTATGAAAATGTCAAAGCTCGATGGAAGTAGAAAGAAAGAAAACAACAACAAAAAACGATTACCATCCAGTTGAAATTTAAAACTGAAATGAGCTGCCAAACGAAATTAATTTTTTATCTAAATTTTGATATGCAATATTATGGACATTTGAAGGGAGTTTTTGCGTACAAATTTTAATTAAAATCGTGTGAGCCGTCAGTGAAAAAGTAGAAAAACAAGAAAGCCGTTATATGGCAGGCACCGTTATACTAAGCTTTTGAATTAAAAAAAAAACGGGTCGACAATTTTTTTTGAAATTTTATTATTAAACATATGCGCATTAATAAATACTTACGATTTGCATACCAAAAGTTTTCCTTTCAAATGTTTTAAGAATTTGATATATAAAAATATTTTGTAAGAAAACTGCTCCAACGATTTTATATTTCTTTTTCCATAAAATCATATTCAATCAATCTTGTTTTTTGCATTTAGCTAATTTAAACAGGTATCGTATTTCATTCTTTACAACATTTTTCTTTCATAATTATGTACAACAATGTCTTTACAAATAATTTTCTTAAACCCTCAGCAGGTTGAACAAAAGAGCGACCCAGTCGTGCATTTTATTTATAATCAATTGGTTAGGTATATGGCTGTCTGCTTATTATTATTTTAAGTGTAATATTTTTTTTTTTCGAAACATGATGATCTCCAATTTGGTCTCAGATAGCGTTGTTGTTTTTTCTTTTTTTCATGTCATCATTTTATTGTTCTTTGATTAATTTTTTTAGATGTGTTCATTCATCATTATTCAAATAATTTGAGAATGAGATAATCTATTCATGTTGTAGAATTTATTTTTTTTTAATAAAAAAGAACTAAACTATTCATGTTGTACTTTTTTTTGTGACCCTCAGATGCAAACATGTTTTTTCTTAGATCATCAGGTGGCTTTTAGCGAGGATAATTAAAAAAAAAAAAACGTGCTCCAGATCTGCCCACGTTTATAATTTCGGCGGCGGAGCTTTAAATTTAAATGAAAATTAAATTTTTAATCGGCAGTGTAGGTTTAATCTTCTTGCATGTTATTAGCTGAGACATTTATCATGGGTTAATTTCTGTTTGTCGTAATAGTTAGTGTGCGTGTTTTAGATATTTGTATGATTGAAATACCTACTTATCCGTCTCCCAGAGTTTTGGCTCGCAAATCGTTATGCGGTTACGTACTGGGCCTTGTTTTTCAATTGAGGGTTATGTTTATCAGATCCTCCTCGTGTCTCTGCCTGGAACTTTGTACACAATAGAAAAGTTAAAACAACCCCAAACTTAAGGAGTCGGGTCTTTGCTTAGCCCAAGTCAGATATTCCGATGTCAGTAACCCGTTGGTTCGTAAAGAGTTCATTTGCCACCATTTCTTTTTCAGAATCCTGGGGTGGAATCGAGAAAGGTGATTTTTGATAGTTGACAATCACAAAGCCATAGAGTTTTGTTTGTGTTGTGATTGCCAACTATCAAAAAATCACTAACAAAAACTTGCCTCAGCTCTAAATATTTCAGAGTAACTCACGTCTCACTGACGTAGATCGGTCTAACTCTACAAACTCTTCATTCAGTGTAGATAACTATTCCAGTACCGTTTTTTAGTGCCTTGGTAGGAACACCCTTTTGTTGCAGGGTAGCTATGTAGTGACATTCTACTCCCCTTCGACTTATCGACCATAGTTGGCGATCGTATAGCTCTAGGTTACCCTCTGTGGGATTTATGTCTTCACATAGGGAATACAAACTATATTTTGACGCATATATATATCTTGATTTTTTTTATTTAACAGTTAATGGCTTAACAAAGTCAATAGTTTTGTTTCAGAGATTTTTTGGAAAAATTGCAGTCTATGAAATATTGAAATCTCTCTTTTGCCCTATTTTCGAAGTGTGATATAAGAATTGGTCAAGAATTAATATTAATATGTAGGTAGTAAGAGCTTATAGATCTAATAACTTGAAACCCCCTACGCTAGCAAATAACACTTCGCTGACCCTGATATCTTGAACAGAATGCAAGACGGAGCTGGAAGAGATGTAAAAAATGATGCAGCCGGAGCTGCAAGAGTTGAACAAATAAAACATCAATCCTCTTGACGAGCCAATATCTCAAGTTTGCATGCGCATGTATGATTCGTGTGGTGTCAGGGTAAGAAACTGAACGTATGCACAACATAAACTTTAAAATTTTAACTAAAAACACTTAGATGATTCTTTAAATAATAAAAAAATGAAGAATTTATAGAAACTCTTCCACACTCACAAATATTCATACTAATTAAAGAGTTTTAATTGATAAGCTCACTCCATTATTATTCAGAAAACTTTAAGTGGTGTCACGTGTTCTAGAGTACACATACCGCTTTATTCCAAACTGAAACTCCAATTACAAAGTTAACGACGGCGACGACCAACACGACGGTCGTCAGTCGTCACTGAACCTGAAGTTTTAAATTCATTTTTCTTCCACAGCCACACATTAAGAAAAAAAAAAAACAAAAACAAAAACAAAAACAAAAATGTCTCTGTAAACAAAATTGAAAAATGATGTCAAAGTGAAACTCGGTAGCAATAAACTTTTGATAGGTATTTACCCAATGTCAACTACAACTACAGTACATACCTACTTCCAAAAAAATAAAAATTAAACCTTGCTCTTATTGCACCACCTTTAATTGGTGAAAGCACTCAGTGAATGAGAAGAGCTTTGAAGTAAATTATTTAATTGATTTGAGAGGAAGGGTATACCTACATATGTATGTATGTATGTCATCTTCTGGTTTGAATAAGGTGAATTTGAACTTTTTCAAATGATGATGGAACATATGGATTGCAGCTCAATGAATTCGTTTAATGTACAATAGCTTTATTCTCTTTTGTTATTTTAAGCTAGTTATTTTTGTTTTTTAAAAATCTTTCTTCGTTTTTAAAAAGGAAAAACAAATAAACGTGGATAAAAATTTAAATAAATTAGTAACCCATATCCATTCTTAAGATCGAGTTGTAAACTCCTTAGAAGCGTTTCTTTTAAAATAAGTCGCTCTTCATTTCAATAGACATTTCTTATGTTTGAAGTGTGGGAACAGTCTTTAGTTTGCCAGCAATGGTCACTCAAGATATAGAAACTAATTTATAGTTCAATTGAAACGACCTTTAATGGCTGTTTTATCAATCTTCTACAATTACATATACATACATACATATTAGCGAAGAAAACATTTTTGTGTTAAATACAACTATACATACATATACACTGGATCATTTATAAATAGTTTTATAAACGTTAATGGTATTCAGCTAGTGTCCTACATTGGGTTGGAATTTAAGCATTCCGCATAGCATTTTGAGTAAGTAATTTGCAATAAGCAAGAGACTTCATTAAGATCCGTTTTGGATGATTATTAAATGATTTTGAGTAGTTAAAACAAAAAACACATACAATTACATTATTATGTCACAATTTACAATAAAATATTATTATTATTATCATTGGTTGCTATTGCATACAAAATATGTCTGTGCACAAAAAAAAAAAAAATAGCAGTGTTTGAATAATTGTTTCTTGAAAACAAAAAAAAGTGGGTTTTTTACATTGTATACATTGTGTATACTACAAAGTTTTTTCAGACCATTGGAGGTTAAAATGTATTTTGTTGTACCTATAGCTACATACGTTAGGTAAGGTTGACTGATAGTAAGAAAATTGACAACCAGCCGCGTTGCGTTCTTGCTTATTAGAAATTGTCTAGTTTATGGCAGCTATTATGAGTCTAATGTGCAATCCACTCAAAAACATCAAACTCTTAGCTCGCTTAAGATGCAGAACTGTCCAGATCTGTTATGTCGCCAAATAATTGTGATGTTGTGCCATCTTAGATTTGTTCTTTCTATCAAATGAGATAAGATTTAAAAAAATTAATTTTGATTTCATTCGCTGAAAAAGTGAATTTCGCTAAGTTGATGTCATTCAAGATGCGATATTTGTCACTTATTAATTTCTAATAAATTATTTATTCAAATAATTATTAATATTTATCCCTTTTTGTTTTCGAAAAAAGTTTTTTTTTGCTAAGTTTTTTTTATCTCAAAAATATTGATGATAAACGATGGGATACAAATAGAAACAAATTTATAACTTCAATATAACTTCGTATGGTATTAGCTAATGGCTAATCCATTATTAAAAAAAAAAATTTCGCTAGGCTGACGTCATTTTAGCGAAACAATAAGTACCTCACAAATAAAGATATAAAACCCAATTTACTAATTAACTACACATAAAAATAATTAATTTTTTGGTTTTCGAAAAAGTTCTTTCGCTAAGTTCTCACTTAAGTTAATAAACTCATTAATAACTATAGTTTAACGATTCGAGAATAAAAATACATTTGCAGGTAATTAAATGCTAATTTTGTTAGTCAAGAAATAAAATGAAATATTTCACCTCTTTGTTTTCCGTAAAGGGTCTTTCGCTATGTTGACATCATTTTAGTGATCCAAATCACTCAGAAATAAAGGAACGCCATCCGATAATAGTTTGATATCATACAAATCAATTTCCGTTTATTCTAGTTAAAAAAGGGTATTTCGCTCAATTCACGTCTTTTTATTAAAAAAAACTCACTCTGAATTTATTTATAGATGGTTCGATTAAAGATATTAAATTACAACTTAGTTGTTGTTGAAAAATAAAAATAGATTATTTGTTCTGTTCTCAAAAACGGTGTTTCGCTAAAGTAACGTGATTTTAGTGAAGAAAATGTACTCAGCAATATAGAAACATAATCCGAGAAAAGATGGACCTTTCTTATAAGTTATTTAAGAACAAAAAATCTATTTATTTTACGCTAAGAAAATGTGTTTCGCCAAGTTGAAATAATTTTTTACAAATACAACTCAAATAATTATAAACAATCCGTGGTTGAAAGACATC
Source organism: Dasysyrphus albostriatus (assembly GCA_946251815.1). Lineage (NCBI taxonomy): Eukaryota > Metazoa > Arthropoda > Insecta > Diptera > Syrphidae > Dasysyrphus > Dasysyrphus albostriatus. The sequence goes on from OX276337.1 coordinate 11,583,392, forward strand.
TGCAACTAATCTGATTGCTAATAGATATTCACAGCTTATTGATTTCTAACTAGTGAAGAAATAATTTACCTTGTTTGCAAAACAAAGGAGTTTCGCTAAGTTTTTAACGAAATAACTTACTCAGAAATATAGAAACACGATTCGAAAATAGTAAAAAATATCTTTAACTAATTGATTCAAAAATTAAGAAATTAAACAAAATCATTTTTATAATTATTTTTCTAAGAATTTTTGTTTCGCTAAGTTTAGATAAATTAACTCAGATATACATAAACTACCCGTGGTATTAGATATTTGCAAACAAATTGGTTGCTTACTAGTTAAGAAATACAAATTGTGTGTCTTGTCAAGTTATGGTTATTTAAGCGAAACAACTCACTCAAAATTATAAAAATATGATCCAAGAAAAAATGATATTGGTAACCAATTGATTGTGTATAGCTTAAAAAATTCAACTGTATCATTTTTATTTATTTCTTTATTTCCTTAGAAAACATAATTTAAGTTGAAAAAATTTTAGCGAAAAAAACTCAAATATACATGTAAACAATTCGCCGTGAAATGTTTAATTTGCATATTTTTGATTGCCAACGAGTGAACAAAATAAAAGGTAAAGTTTCCTTCTTTGTTTTTCAACAACAAAAATGGTCTTTCGCTATGTTGATGCGTGTTTTCAGTGAAGCAACTAACTTCGAAATATACAATGGAGGATCCCAGAGAAGAGGCTCAGTTGTTACTCATCGATTGCTTTTAAGTTAAGAAACTAAAACAATTTTTCCTATTTTTTTTTCGCTGGAAAAAATCTTTTTCGCTAAGTTGACTTCACATATATGCATAAATGTACATGAACGATCTGAGAATGCACTTGTCTTTCCTATTAATAGCGTCAACAGGACGCTTCATAAGAACATACCATCATTCATTAATAAAGTTATGAATGTTGCGCCTTTGTCATCAACCAAAAAACAAAAACAATGAAATATTAAAGAAAAAAAAAATCATAATTAATAGGAACAACAATACAATAAATTCCCATAATTGATAAAATCACATATGTATATAACTTATCGTGGATGACCTGTTTTGGTTGGAATGTAGCATTGTTGTGATACGCTCTAGTGATGGTTGTAGGTACTTCCACAAACCGAACATACACCCATTATAGCCGACATAACAATACCAATACTGTACGCACACCGCACATTCTATCCAATTACCGTAATACTCCAACTTTAGGTCGGTAGTTCCATTACAGATAATGTTAATCATTTCCTGGCTTGTACTTTATATGTAGTCGTCGACACCATGAGTCCATGATATAAAGTTGATTCCACTATTTTAAGATATTTTTTTTGTCCTCTCCTGTTCTATCTCCGGTGTGAATTATAATTCCTCCCTCAACTATACAGTTTGGACGATATGGTAACAGCGACGGCAATGGTGACGACACGAGGCGAGACGAAGTGGGTTGTGATTGTATAGACAAAGTGGTACTGGTGGAGTAGGCTATTTAGTACAAGAGTACTCTGGCAAAATAACTGAAGACACTTACTATAACGTCCCCTTCGACTCGTCAATGTCTAAAAAATAGCAAAATCGCTACTGTTTCTGTTGCGATTGCTGAAACATACATACTTACTACCTACACCCACACCTATACCTACATACTATTTCATGTCATTCACAATTTATCAAGTTCACTTTGCATTTGACTTTGGATCTGGAATATCTGGTGGATGACTGACAGTCTAGGGCGAATTAATTATATGTTAACACGAATTTACTGCTTATTGCCTTAGTTGCTCTGAAGTATTGTAATTTGTAACCAATTTTTGACTCTTTTTCTTCCGCTTTTTAGGTTTTTCGTAATTTTTTGTTGTTGTGAAGAGGGACTCAAAATTAAGGAAGTAGCCTTAGGAGGGTATTTTAGGTCAAGATCATAATTGTTGCCGTGTGTGTAAATGCTACTTCATGATGACTGGAGGACACAAACCGATTTATGTATGTAATGACTGGAGTTTGTGTGAGTGAGTGTGTTTGGCTGCGGTGGTGTGGTCATTGTACTTTTGAACAAAGTCAGGGAGTGTCGTTTTTTTTCGAACATAAAAATCATTAAATCATCAAACTGAGGAGGTCGTTGTTTAGACTTAAATATGATGTTGTCATGCAATCAATGATGTTTAAAACAAAAAACATACAAAATAGAAATTTAGTTAATAAATATCTGAATCAATGAAATTGGTGCAGAAATGATTTTTGACATGGAACTTACTCGCTTGAAGAAACAATCTTTAGTTTTTAGGAAGTTTTACATTGATGCTAACAAGGGCCTAACAAGGTTAAAAATTTGGCAAAAAGCTTATAATTTTTCTAGGTGGGTTGTTGATTTATTGCAAAGACTTAACCTTCCGATTAACAATGAAATATTTTTGCATTCAGTGTACTGTCTATTTACCCAAATTTTCAATATCAACCGCTTTTTTACGAGTAGCGTCACGAACACCGGATTATTCCAATTGCATCGAACTTTAAAGACACCCTAAAAAAATTTGTCCAAATCCGTCAAATCTCAGCTTTGAGTCAAATTAGTGTGCAATAAATCGATTGTTGGATGGCTTGTGTGTTCACGTAGGCCCGTCATGTTGGAATCAGTGATGCCACATCTTAAAATTGTCATGCTCACGACATGGATCAAAAATACACTTTTCGCTCTTGAAGTCCCCGCTTGGAAAAATGGCAAGATACCCTTGCTAGACCCTTGCTAGCATCAATGTTAAAATGTTAAAACCTCGATAAAAACTAGATTATTTTTCCAGGTGGGTCGTAAACATTCCGCGTTTAGCTTAAATTTTCACCCACAATCAAGCATCACTGGCTGGAACCAACGCTCGTTCGGTTATCATGCTGTCTCGCTCCCCATAATTGACAATTTTTTGTCAAGTTTAACCTCTCTAATCCCTTTGTTGACAATTTATGAAGACCTTCGCTAGTAAAAATGTATGGGTAAGTCTTCTGCCTGAAAAAATAATCTTGTTTCTAACGAGGTCGTAATAATAATAATAACTATCAATATTTTCTAGGACCTCGTCAGTTATGTTACCTTTTGTCTCGAGAGACAAACAAAATTGTCTTTTCTGGGCTCTTCGGTTTGTTATTCCAAAACGCAAACAATTATGCTAATTTGAGTATATATTTGTAGTGTTATGTAATGTTGAAAATGGATAAATGCTTAAAAAGTTTTTGTTTTTGTTGTAAATGAGATATATCTGATAAGATACCGAAACATAACCATCATATTTTTACTAGCAAGGGCCTCACGTTTGACAAGCCTAGATTATCTCCAGAGAAAACTTTCCACTGCCTTTTGTTTCCCTTGCTGAATCCTTGTTAGCATCAATGAAAAACTTTCTAGGTCCTCGTCAAAAACTAGATTGTTTTTCCAGGTGAGGTTCCATTGACTATAACGTTTTTTCCATCGTGTCATCTTGAAAGACAAATGGCTCAGGCTTGTGGCACTGATGTATATAGTTGCTCAGATCTTTGCCACGTTGAGATTCTTGGGCTTAGATGCAAATTTCGGCAAAAGCTGCTTTATTCTCCTTTGAGCGGATATTAGCAAAATTTCCTCAACAAACGTCAAAAAATCCAGTTTTTTAGTGCAATGTAAACACCGTCACATGTTTCATCAGTTCTAGATAGCTCCTAGCTCTCATAGCTCTGCTCTGAATTTCAGTTTGAATTCAAATAACAAAACTGAATACAAATAGCTAGGGTTACCCAAGTGTTACTTTTTTGTTTTGTTTTTGGTAGATGTATTCATTTTTTTTATCTTTTTATAAATCAAATGCTTTTCTTAAAATGCACGTGTCGCTGAGTAAATCTTTTTCGTAAAAGAAAATTTTGTTATGAAAATCTGTGTACTTTTTGTTCATTCAAGTTTTTTTTTTTTTTTTTAAACAAATTTAAGTTTAATGATTTAACATGTTATTAAGGTATATTTCTTTGCTTAAGTTTAATTATTTTTGTACGTATACGTTTCTTTTTGCTTAACTTTCCATATTTTGTAATTGATTTTATTAAGAAATTGATTGGGTTATGATTGCCCTACGGCAGCTCTTGTCAAATATTTCTTTTGACGTGATGCAAATTAGTGGAAATTAGTGCCCAAAGCGTTCCCGACGTTTTGGCAGTTTTTCTTCTCTCTGAGAGGATTTCATCCCCACCTGTCACAATTTGACATCTAGTCCGAAATAGTGCGAAGAATTTAAGGAATACACCTTTGATATTACAAAAACACATTGGCAACAAAAATCAATTTTTTGACCGCGAGAGAGCTGTCAGTGTTATAACAACCTTTGATTCGAAGAATAATGTTTTTTTTGTTATTATTATTAAGTTCGATTTAATATGATTTCACTTGCCCCTTCCTTCGGAAAGGAGCCTGTTATAAGTAATAATAAGAACCATTAATCAAACTGCGTTCAGAGTCTCGCCACGATTATTTTATTCTGTGACCTCAGTTTATTTTTATCAAAAAATAAATACTATGAGAAAAACAAAATAATCTCAACCAAATTGCAAGTCAGTTATTGTTAGATTCTTAATTATTATTCCCCCCCCCCCTCCTTTAAACAAAAATAAAAAACAACAAACGATATTTAACATTTACCTAAGCCTAAATTACTTTTTAATTACAAAACAAATCTCTGAAGTGGAGAAATTTTAAGATACAATCTTGATGAAGAAAAGACCATTTTGCCAAAAAGCTCATAAATTAATCATTGCCACTGAACATCCAGTAATAGTGAAAGTCTATAGAAAAAGATATAGCACTACCACGTGCCAGTAATAGTATACCAGTACTTACAAGTAAAAGACGGAATAAAATAGAAACAAGAGCATTAAAGTGGCAATGCTTTGTGATCGCTATTATTAACACTTTAAAACGAAAACAAAGAATAAATGAAGAAAGAGAACTTGGCTCACAGAAGAAACCAACAATAGCCAGACAAAAAATTTTAATTGGTAATGAAAATTGTTCAAATTATAGGGTGATTTTGTTTTTATGTGGTAGAAATGTCAGTTACTAGATTAATTGGATTTTTATTAGTACTTTTTGTACTTTGTTTTCAATGACCATTCATATGTCATGGTCAAATACTTCAAAAGTACTATAAAATGATTGTATTCGTTGTCACTTATGTTGACAGCCAAATCCTAAAAAAGGCCTTCTATAATATCATTTTCGATTGGTATAAATGACTGATTTCGGACTGTTCCGCTCCTTTTTAATACCTACCAATTGATTGTGAAATTATCATGTCGCCAAAATTTACACAACACATCTTAATGTCTTTGAATAAACTAAAAACGATTTGGAAATTATTGCTCGGTACAGCCAATCGAAGACTTTTATAGCAGTCGAAGTGAAAATGGATTGCAAAAGGAGTAGGTATTTTGAACTGCACTAAAATGAACGTGTCTGAATTTTGTTTGGGTATTGGTTAATTTCTTTTTGTATAAGCTTATATGCCAGAAAGTTATAAATGAAGATATTACAGCTACACTGAGTTAAATATACTTTTGATTCAAATTTAAAATTCTATCACATTCAGCAACAAAAAAAAGAAACACCCTTTACAAAATGATACTTATTTACCATTCATAAAACACCATAACTAGGTGAACCGTCTTGAATTTCGAATTGGACATGAGCAAACAGTGGGTATAGTGGGTTAGGTCAATATTATATGACTGCGATTGATTAACAATATTGTTTTGTCTAGAGTACTTGAGTTTCATTGGAAATGACACCAAGCAGAACCAAATGAAGCGAGGAAAACAAACTTTTTTTTTATCGGCGCAAAATCAGCTATTGTTGGTTTTATTTATTTAGTTTTTTTTTTTTTGGTTTGACAATGGTGCAGAATGTATTTAGTACTCTGCGCTATAATAACTTTTTTAATCCATTTTGATAACAGTAATTTAACGTACAGTGACGTATTCAGCATTATTTAACTCTGACTAGGTAGCCACAGTATGTTAAACACAAATTGATTTAAGTATTTAGTCTTTTTTTAATAACAAATTTCAAGAGTTTTTAGGTTTTTTTTTCTTCTTAATAAAACCTTGTACATCAGTGAGTAGTTATGGGGGGTTCCCCAGCTATAGTTTATTTTTTCTTTTATTAGAGAGAAACAAAAAGCAATTAAGCCGTGATAAACAGATACAAAGGTATGCTTACCTAGGTTATGTATTATCATCATTTAATTTTTTAAGTGAGAGCTATATTTTAGATTAAAGTATTTTAATACATTTCTGTTAGGAGATTAGAACTGTTAAAATAATAAATATAAAAAAACAACTAAAATTTATGAAATATTTGTTTTCTCCTGAGAAGAACCAGATGATTGTGACGTCAAATAACCAAGCATTTTTAATTTAACTCTCTAAAAGTATCCACCTGGAAAAACAACATAGTTTTTTTTTTAACGAGGCCCTAGAAAGTTTAACATTGATGCTAACAAGGATCTAGATTCTCTAGGGTCTCTTATGTGGGTAACATTTTGCCTCGAGAGGCATCCCGCCTAGAAAATGGCAAGTTTTTATCAAGTTTAGTCAAAAGAATTCGGTAGGGGCAATCCAGGCAAGGAAAACTTGTCAAATACTAGTGAGGCCCTCGCTAGAAAAAAAAACTTGTTGGATGAGTCTTTTAATCCCATCAAAAATACGCTATATATAACAAAAACAAAAACAAAAAAAATATTTTATGCCCATAATACAATAGTAAGAAAAATTAAAGTAGATATATGTATATTTTTTTCATTTTCAACATTACGCAACTGTATTGCGAAATATTAAGCTTAGTAGCTAGAGTGTTGGATACCGAGTTTTTTTGTAATTTTAATAATTCTTCTCGGTAAAAAGTAAAATAAAAACCGACCTGGATTTAGTATTAAGACAGTTCTTAGGCCGAAAGGCATTAGCATTAAGTTACTTTAGTTTAACTTAGAGCTCCCGATTGGGGCCAGTAAGTTAGTTTTAAGATAAGTAAGTAGGCTAGTTTTTATGAATTTTTGTCTAGCTTTAAAATAGTTTTAAGTAAATGGAAAATAAAAATGAATTTAACAAAAAAAAAGAATGTTGGACTGGTAATCAAAAGATCGCAGAATCGAATCCCAGCCGAGACCCTTGCTAGTATCAATGTTAAACTTTTTAGGGTCTCATTAAAAAATTGAATATTTTTTCCAGGTGGGTAACAAGGATCATTGAATATGAAGAAAATTTAAAAAGAAAATTCTTCTGTTTGAGTTGAGTGACTGAATTTATAATTCAAGTTAAAAAAGTTGCGCTCATTTGAACTTTTAACTTGAATTGGTAACAAGGATCTATCGAGATTCTCTAGCGCCTCTTATGTAACATTTTGCCTCGAGAGGCACTCGATCCTGGGATCTTCTGATTTCCAGTCCAAAACGCTTACTACTGAGCTATGTAATTTGTAATAATTTTGAAAATTAATACATAACTTCACACTTACATTACTATAATTTCGCATACAATTGTATGATGGGTGTACAGTTTTTGTTATATGTATGTATGTATATAGGGTATTTGTGACAGAATAACAAGATTAACTGCACAAGTGTTAACTAGTGAGGGCCTCACGAGTATTTGACAAGTTTTCCCCGTCTAGATTTTCCTTAAGTGCCTTTCATAAGAGTTGAACTGGGAATGGTAGCAAATTTTAACATTTATTTATTTCACAAGAGAAATTTTTTTAAGACGTTAACTGTAATAAAAAATAACCCAGGAAAATGGGTGCTAAAACTAATTCGAAGTTAAATTCAAACCAATTTTTTATTCATTAAGTCTTCAGGACGCATTTCTAATTTTGTGCATGGCAAATAAGTGTTTGATAGTTCGCAGAAAATATCTTATTTTTAAACTAATTTTAGGCCGTGTTTTCCTTTTAAAATTGTTGAGAAGATCGTTTACTCACTTTGTCGAAAAGTTAAAACAAGAATTTGTTGATATTTGCGTTTGGAATTGCCTAAAAAAATTTATTCGCAGGTCGCAGCTCTCTTGTGAAAGAAATTTAACGGAAACCTTTATAAGGCCTTCATTAAGCTTGACAAAAACTTTCTTCTTTTCCAGTTGAGTAGGCTACTTTTGAAACTCACCAGGCTTTTGTCAATTTTGAAACCATTAGCAAGGGCCTCACGAGTACTTGACAAGTTTTCCTTAACTAGATTCCCCAAACTTTCCAAGAGTTTGCCTTGACTTAACAAAAACTTGCCATTTTCCAACAACATTTGCTCAAAATTGGAATTGTCAATACTGTGTACTGCTGTAGAAATTGGCCTTTCCATAGTGCCACACTAAGTATTCGATAAACTCCAATATCGCACTTCAATTTCAATAAATTTTTAACATGCATCTAATTCACGAAATTTATTAATTTTACTGGGGATCTTAATTGACTGACAAAAATATTTCTGGAGGCTCGGTTTTTTATCCCAAAATTATAATGATTTCGCTCAAAAAACTGGGTTAGGTACGAAATCCAAATTAAAATATCGAATAACGTAATGTTGCAATTACAAAATTCAACTTTTCATAACCTCACATTTAAAAATGCCGCTTCTAACAATCCCGCAATAACGAAATCTCGCAAAATTTATTTGCATTGCAACTTTTAAATTTGTTTAATCAAAACTCGCAAATTCAAATCTAGTGCGAGATTTCGCAAATTAAAATCCCGCGAAATATTTGAATTTTCGAGATCTCGCGTGAGATTTAAATTTGATAGTTTTGAGTAAACAAGTATTGCAATGCAATTAAATTTTGCGATAAGATAATTTATTTGTTTCATTGCATTAAAATTTTGCGAGATTTCGTTATTGCGGTATTGTTAAAAGCAGAATTTTTTAATTGCGATGCATTTCTAATACGCTTACAACTTTTGCAAAACAAATTGAGTGCCTATTCAATTGCCCTTTAAAGCAAGAAGGGGAAACATTGAAATTATTTATCCAGTTGTAACGTCGGATAAATTGTATTAATTGCTAAAATTACATTTTGGAAAACTATGCCAATCCTAAGAAATTTTATTTCGAATTTCTTTTTTTTTCGTTTCCACTATTTTTTGTGTGCGAAATTGCTAGTGATACAACTGTGAGATTTGAATTTGCAAAATTATGATTTGAGAGATTTTGATATGCGAGATTTGTTTTGATTTTTGCGAGATTTGTTGGTTCTATGGAAATGCGAGATTGTTAAAACCGATATTTTGTTATTGCGAGATAATGAAAGCAGATTTCCGAGAAATCGTTTTTTTCGAATGCGAGATTTGTTTTTTTGTGATTTTGGTTTGCGGGATTTCGTACAAACATTGCGTTGTCTAGTTGAAGACCACAGACAAAATTTCGGTGTCTCTCATCATCAGAGTTCTATAGACTTTAGAGGAACTATCTTATTAAAAATGATCAAAGCACATTATTATATAAGTGTAGAAGAGAATGGAAATGTTTGATGCCTCAATTTACTCAAATAAAAGGCTTACAAAATTAAAGTCTATGCCCCCGTTCGGGAGAGTTTTTCGTATACGTTCGTTTTGTATGAATTTCATTACTGTATTTTTTTTGTTTGTAACTTAAACTTATAAATAATTATTTTGGCATGCATCAGTTGCAGGCTCATTGTCTAAGTGAAACTTAGTGTCATTGGAATTATTCATAGGTTGTTATCTATCAATGCATTCAATTTCAATGTGTGTAATATGTAGCTGTAGTGTATGGATGATGGTTTCCTTGATATCAACAAATTAATTGCCACGCCGCCATCGCCACCTACATTTTTGTTTGTTGTTGTGTTTTTATTCAAATCTGAATCATTGTTAATCACACTAAAGTCGAATACAAAAGCGATGAACAAAGTTCCATTTGAAGTTTTTTTTGTTTTTTTTTTGTTTATTTAATTGTTATGCATCTCCATCGCGCTTCCTTATATTCAAAGCAAAGTACTTCTGAACCCATATGCGAGTTTGTTTGTATGTCACACTTAAATTTCCATATACACAAAGGTTTCCGAATTCTGGAAATATACTTTACATATCTACAATTAGTTCTTTGAGCAAAGTTATAAATCATTCTATTTTTAAATAATCAACAACAACAAATCTTTTGTTTACTTAGTTATGGAGTATATGTATATACGACTGTGTTCACATATAATGTCTATTTATCTATTACATGGAGTGTTACCGAGTTTGTTTGGCTCGATATCAATCTTTTTTGTGGAAATCGAACTGAAAAATATTGAAATAATATCTTTTGAATGCGACTTCGAAAGCCAGACACTTGTGATAACAACATGAAATGAAAAAAATTACAAGTTCAAAATAAATGTGAAGACTTTTTTATCAATCAAGAACTGCTCAGGGGCCTTAAATAAAAGTTTATCGAAATCAGCAGCAAGTGAACATACATATATGTATGTATGTGTGTATGTTTGGTGGTTAGTTAAATATTTATATTATTACAGTTATTGTATCTTATCTCTTTTTTTCGCGAAAACACTTTCTCGTGTGCGAAATCTATAGAATGCTGCTGCTTACATCATTATTTGATAATTCTGATACAATTATGCAATTAATTTAGTGTATTTCGATTATGAATTGATACCTAAATCATTTGCCAAAAACATGTTTTTTTTTTTTTTAATCTGTACCAAGAGCGGCAATGTTTAAGTTTAGAAGCTACAAGCTAGCGACCAAATATTTGGCTACACAAAATTTATATATACACATACATGAAAAAAATAAACAAAATACAAATTACTATTGTAACCCTATCAAGGTCAAATCAATTTTTTTTTACTGCTTCGATCCAATTAGTATGGACTTAAAAAGTATTCAAAATAAAGACGAAACAAGAGCACTCCTCATCAATTGTAAATGAATAAAACGGAAGCACACTTTGATAATATTCGTCAGTTGTTCGTTGAGGACATTGCTCTTGAAAAGTGATTTGTAAGTATATTCAGTTTAAAGTACTCCCGAACAAAATAGATACATTCCAAAACCCAGGTTCTTTACTACACTTTTATTCGCCACTCTAAGTTCATATGGCCATGCGATAACTATCTTGCGTCAGTTCTCTCTCGTATGCTTTGAGGCTACATGAGTGCCATGAAAACCTCACCGACTGTAGCCTTAAAAACATTCCTTTCACTAAAGTAAACGCACCCATAAACATATCAGATGAAATGGTCAAATGTAGTTCATCATTGGAACAAGACAAAACTACAAAGCTTTCTTGAGGTCGCTAACTACTGATGGTCAACAATTGACACGTGTATAGTTTCGAAGAATGGAATATTATGAGGAGTTACTATGGAATGCCCTTTACTTAAACTAAGTAGCCGTCAACTATCTCTCTTGGTTGCAATCCTTACTTTTCTCGTCTCAATGGGAATCCACATGACCTGAACGGGCTTCAGGCCATCTGACCCTTTTAGAGGGTATCAGGGCGAAGAGGTGGAGTAGGGCTCGTCCCACTTTCTATCTTTGTGAATGCCCCAGTTAAGCCAGAACTAGAAAAACAGCCAGACTGAATAGTTTTCGATAAACTTGGTGACATCTCTTTGTTGCCAATAAGAAGCATTCTAAAATTCACTCCGAATTCAGGATTTTTCAGAAGGCACCCCACTCCAATTGCATCTACTAACTCCCTCGCCCTTATCTCTTCCTCCACCTACATCCTGGGGAGCACAATGTATCCATTGAGATCCGAGTGAGGAAATAAGGTGATATTGGGGACCACATTACCACCCCTTCTAACCTAACCTATGCCCTAAGACTCTAGAAATACGCCTATTTGTATTTAATAATACATTCCATTCTCATTTTAATCAAATGTTTTTTCGATAGTTAATGAGTCTTACCTTTGGACCGATAAGACACTTTTCGAAGCTTTCCTGCTTGCAAATCTGTGCAAGGCCAGGATCCTCTACTATGTGGATAACGTTGAGACAATAAGTTTTTGTTTTCAACATGCGAAGAGCGTTTCTTACGTTTCCCAATCAGAATACAAAGATAGAACATTGTTAGGAAGGACATTGTTTTATAAGAATATGTTCAATATTATTTTTCATACCATCGAACTGTGGACTTCTGTTCTTCTGTTCCACCATTATAGACTAAGGACCTGTGGAGTAATATGCCCCTGACTCATTCTCATTATTGTAATTTTTCAGGTGTTTTTTAACAGAAAGAGTGATTTTTCAGGGTCTATTCTCTAAAACACAATCAGTCCCATCCACACCTTCATCAAAAGATACAAAACTGCTCGAAAAATTGAACTACATGTACAGTTGGTTTAATGCTGCCACAGAATAATCCTCCGATTGTATTTCCAGCTATATATAAATACATCAATTTAAACATACTTTTTCGGTTCATTGTCATTAGAACATCTATAGGTATCAATTGACACAATAACTATTCTGTCCTTTTTTTTTTGTTTTAAATTCTTTGAACTCTCACAACATATCTTTACTTTATCTTTGTTTCAAACAAACTCTCTAAATACAATTGTTTTTCTTTCTCAATTTTATTTTCCGCTACAACAACACAGCAATTTGAAAACAAAAAGCCTTTCGGTGTTATGCCCATGTACACTGGATGTTGGAGAAGAAACGAGGTACAACAATCACTCATGAATTTAGATTTTTTTTTTTCAACTTTCAACTTTATAAAAATGTATTTTACTCTCCTTATTAATTGTTTCTTTTTTTTAAACAAAACAAAAATCAATCTTTGTTTTCAATGACGTTGTATACATATTTCATTTTTCATAATTCATAAACATAGAAAAGAAAAAAAAGTGAGAATTCAAAATTGATTTTCGATAGATCATTGTCTTGCACTTGGCCATTATTTAATTTAATTAAAAAAAAAAAAACAAATGCACAAAGCGTGCCGCATTTTCAAGTTTAAACCATTTAAGCTTAACATGACACATTGGCATTCATACATATGTATGTATGTACGTAGATAGTTTGCATATCGTGAGTAGCTTTTATTTTATTTTCTTAATGTTTTAAAATTGTTTGCTAATGGTTTCACTTGTTGCTTTCACCTAGAATTAAATAATCACATTCCACATTGTGATTTTTGTTAGCACAATCTTGCAAAGGCAGAATGCCGACAAGTCACAAGCTCATAAGTTTAATTATAACCCCATTGTGATTTAACGCTCATCTTTACTAATTAAATTGGCATAAACCTTATAAAACTAGCCGGTTTAGATGAAATTTTAATAAGTCATGTTACCTACATATATATTTTAAAATATCTAATTTTTTTATTTAATAACTTTCGATAGGCAAATAAACATGCATCGACGTCTGGATCAGTGGCAGACCGTGTTCCACCAATTGGAGGCTATCAATGGCCAGCGGATCAAACGCCCGGTGTAACGGGGCTTAAAAATCATGGAAATACTTGCTTTATGAATGCTGTCCTGCAGTGCCTAAGTCATACGGACATCTTAGCAGAGTACTTTGTATTGGACCAGTACAAGGTGAGTTGTGAATTAATCTTTGGAAAGTAATTAATTTATTTAATCTTAAATTTGCAGTTAATTAGTTTTATGAAGCTGGTTGAATAATCATTCCGCGCCTATTGAGTACTTCTTTACTCATCCACACTTTGTAATCCTCCAAAGTTCGATTCATTATCTCATGCATGTCGTTTATTAAATTTGCACCCCCTTAATGTTGTGTAAACATTCAATTACTATATCAAAAGCATACATAATAAATTGACTCTTGTCACGATTTGCGATAAATTCTGCAGTGTTGGGATATAGAGTTACGGTTTTCAAGCAATGAATGATAACAAATAAAACACTTACGAGGCGTGCTGTGGTATTGAACTATTTTAATTCAATTTGAACTTGAATAATATTTATATTACATAAGTATGTATAGGGAAGTAGCAAAAGTTAGCTACCAACAAGGTAGTTAAGAGGTAAAAATAAGCAAACCAAGATAATGTTAAAATTGTCACTACATTATCCACTCTGCCACTTGTTAACTAGTTAAGAGACAAACTTGTAACTTTAAAACACGAATTATTTCTGTACCTAGTTCTTCTTCAGGTCGAGGTGAGTTCAGGAGCGACCTCAGGGTGACTTCACGAATCAACAAACAAACATATTGAGTCAGACCAACCATAGTTTGGTGTAACTATTAAGTCATACGAATTGATTTGTGTTTTCGTCTTGGCTTGGCTTTCAATAGGTTAGAATGTAGATTTACATCCTCCATGATCCCGGGCGGGCTGCTTTCAGTCATTTAGACCAAGTACTCTGGCATCCGCGATACCTTGTTTTCATAAAAAGGTACGGAGGTGTGGGCTTTCTTGTCCACCCGAACTTGGGGACAGATGAGATTTCGAAAAGTCTCTTCACTGGAGAATTGTTGTTTATCATGTGGTCCACGGTTTTGACTTTTCATATAGTCAACTCATAGAGTTCGCGGTTGTATTTCGCTCTATTTGAATAAAAAACCAAATATCCGTTTTTCTTTAGAAGGAGCATAGTCTCAGTTTTTTTTTAATTTCTAATCCTAAGGACGTATAAAAATACTCGTAACTAACGCAACTAGTGGCTTTATAACTGTTTTCGAAGTTTATTACACTAAAATAATAAGAATTACAAATAAGACTCCATATTGTTATTTTAAATTTCTGCTGATTTCTACTTATCGTGACACAATTAGTTTTACTGATCGTGACTCTATGTTCCCCACTCAAAAATGGCTTTAAATAAAAACAATTAAAATATTTTTTATAAAAATTCCATATCATATTATTTAATATCGTTTTTTTTTTTAGGTGGATTTGAAAAAACGAAACAAAATTAATTCAAGAAAGTTCGGAACGAAAGGAGAACTAACAGAGCAGCTAGCAAATGTTTTGAAGGCTTTGTGGACGTGTAAAAACGAAAGTGACCATAGTACAAGTTTTAAAGTTTGTGATTTCAATTAAACCATGATTTGAATATTTTAATGTTTCGATTTAATTATTTTTAAGGCTGTTGTAGATCGTTATGGATCACAATTTCGCAGTTCAACGCAGCATGATGCTCAAGAATTTCTATTTTGGCTCTTAGATAAAGTGCATGAAGATTTGAATACGGCAACTAAGAGGAGATACAAAAGTGTAAAGGTATGTATAGAAAGAATTTTTAGAAAAGAACGAGGTTTGAAGAAATGAAATAGAATTTTTTTTAAAACCGATTTTTGGTATCAATTTAATAAGAACTTTGAAACTCCATAAATATGCGATTAGGGTTTCTATTTAGTTTAGCCCTTTAGTTGAATGAAGACATCGTTGTCATCTAGTATAATATTTAAACACGATGTCGCAAAAATTTCGTTTTTGCCCATTCATGCTCCGAGCATAAGGGGGACGATATTACATTACAAATTATTTTAAAGTATTTTATATTACTATTTTGTCCCTTTAAAAATATACTACTAAATACCATCAAACAAAAATGTTTCATAGAAATATAATTAAATTTTATTGTTTTCTTTCTCAAATTATTTAATTCAACCTTATAAATAACACTTTAAAGTTGCACAATAAGCATGTTGGCTAGAAAAGTAGGTAAACACAATTCCCTGACGCCAGCAAGATATAAACTGATAAAATTCATTGCTATTATCTTCTAAGTTCAAGTTAAATAGACACGTTTCTTCTACTTTTTTTTTGTTTGTTTGTATTATTATATTGCAAATATTAATATACATAATAGGTATACAGATACGATAATTTGAGCTACTACTCTACTCCCTGATGCTAATAGAAAAAATAAATAAATACAAAAAATATTTTATATTGACTTTTAGTAGTCTCAAGGTTATATTATTCTTAAGTTTGTTCGATGTTCATATTGAAAAATATTCAAATCAAAAAAATATCAAGATGATGATAAGTTGAATATTGAATTGATAGTTGAAAGCTTTATAAAAAAAGCAATTATTTGTATCATTGATATTTATTTTTGGAATAAATCGGTTGTGTGTTTATTGAATGACTACTTTTGTTATAATAGTAGAAATAGTTGTAGTATCACGTGCTGTAATGCTTAGTGCATTGAACTGTCATGCCGAAGAAGGTCTGACGATCGATTCCCAGCCTCAGGGGTACTGCCTCTTGTAAGGAACTGACAAGTCCCTCGATGGTATCTCTTGCCATGAAAACGTGCTTTTCATCTTAGTCATTCGGCCTTGGCAGAAAATTGTAGATCCGCTATATTCGAATGTGTGAGAAAAGAATGTTATTGATATTGAATCGTTGTTAAATGAAAATAATTTTTGTATTTGAAATTTTGTAAGGCAGGATAGAGGCGCCCGATTATTTTAAGTCTGAATTGTTCTATAGTGTATGGCCAATAAACAATATCCAAAACATTGTATTTTCATAGTGTTTAGGTTAGGTTGGCTTAGGTAGAAGTGGTTGTCAGTAATTAATACTGCCACACTTATACCAAAATTGGTCCGTTGTAATTGTGATACTACATGAATATAGAAAACTCCTTCCTAACTTGTTAAACCACTTAGAGTTCCTGATGAAGCGTACGAGACTATTAATGTCTGTGTTTGCCAGATCACTAGGATCGTTATAAAAATAGTCTCCTAAGTAGAGCCTACATCTATGGGAAAGTGCAGGGCATGTACAAAGGGGGTGAGGAATCGTTTCTTCCTCCTCCTCGTCCATACGTCTTCTGCACTCCTCCTCGTCCATACATCTTCTGCAAAATTAGTGCTTCGTCCGAGAATCGTTTTGCACATAACAGGATTTATTTTATCTTCAAACCACTTCCATCCTGCTGAGTCAAGTTTGATGGCCAAATTCGAGTAAAATGGTTCGATAATTAGTCAGCCAACAAGCGGACGTTACCCGAAACTCAGAGAGGTACGGTTTGTTTTGTCCTTAAGAAATATAGCTAATAAGAAATCTTCAAATATATATATATATCTTCAAATATATATATATATCTTCACAAACTGCGAGTTGCAAGTTTTTAAACTAAAATTAACTCATAAGTTTTTCGAATTAAAATTAACTAAAGAACTCATGGTTTTTATGTGTCAGTGACTGTAAGACACTCTGTATAATTGAGGCCGTGAGAGTCATAGTTGCCTAACTGCATTTTTCATTATTTTTAGTAGAGCACAAATAAGAAACATGTTATTTTTTTTTAGTTTAATAAACTTTCTAACACTTGTAGTTTTAAAATAAAAGGAACATAGCTTTGATTTTATATGCAATATGATCAATAAAAAATAGGTTTTTGATTTTGTATTCACTATTTTTGAAAATACCGTTATAACTGATCTGAAAGGCCACTTTTACACATCAGTTATTATATTGCTTTTTTAAGAACAATTGAAAAAAATGCAATTTTTTGATGACAATTCAAGTCTGCCCTAAAGAAGGAATAATTAACCAAACTTGCAGCAAATCAGTCCACCTAATCAGGCTAAAGCTCGATGAAAAGTAGACCAGTAGACCGATATGCACAGAACAACGGAAGGTATGACAAAAACTAAGTTTTTATCTTTTATTATTAAGCCTTTTGTCACAAACGAATCTATTACATCGCTGAAAACCTTCAAAAAATGTCCCTGTTGAGCCGTTTGTACTTGAATAAATTATTGATTACAAAGTAAATAACTGCAATGTCACAATTATTGCAGACAGTTATTTTTTTTAGAACAGCAGATTTCATTTTTAGAGTCGCTATCTATGTATATGTATATTCTGCAACGCTCATGAAGGTGTGATGCACTTATGCACCAAC
Organism: Dasysyrphus albostriatus; assembly: GCA_946251815.1. Classification (NCBI taxonomy): domain Eukaryota; kingdom Metazoa; phylum Arthropoda; class Insecta; order Diptera; family Syrphidae; genus Dasysyrphus; species Dasysyrphus albostriatus. Next base: position 11,601,268 of record OX276337.1, read on the forward strand.
GACATATGGATCTGGATATGCATCAGATATAAGAGAGCAGACTACCCTCTCTAAAAATACAAGAAATAAATGAACAACCTCATCCAGCTCTAGATGGAGCAAAATACTGCCGTCATAAGGAAACTAGGCGTATCTCCATTTTAACAGTTTTGAGATAAATGCATTTTAATGATTTTGCTTTTATCGCCATTAACTTAAATAATTTAGTAAATTTTTGAAAACCATATTTTTTAAATGATGTTATTTTTAAGGGCATAAGTTATAGTTAATTTGGTGATGACTTCAAATAAAATTAACTTGCGACTTTTAAGTTTAGTATAGACACATAAGCTACTTGCTTGCGTTTCTGATTTTTAGCCATTTCCAGTTAGAAATATGAGTTTTTAGCTGTATACAAAAATGGTAAACTATTAATAGTAAATTATGGTATCAACACAATTATTGAATTTTGGCGTTTACATCCTTTTTTCTTTTTCACAGCAGAAATGATCTTAAAGGCCGCAGTGCATTTACATATACATATATATAATTCATTAATTCATGTATATACCTATTCTCCTTTTATGATAAAATAATATAAATATAAATTCTAAATAATACAGCAATAAGTTACTAAGTTTGCATAGTTCGTTGAAATATACAGAACCGATACTGGTTGAACAGAAAAGCTAATAAGCTTACCAAATTGTAATGATGGAGAAGCTCATGAAAAATGCAACAATATTATCTTTAATTACTCATAAGATATATTTCATATTTTTTTCCTTACGCTTTAATTTGTCATTTTAAAAAAAATTTATTTGAAATCAAAACAAATGCAAACTTCTTGTTCTTTTATTTTTTGTTTATTTTGCATTTAAACTGAAAAATGACTAATGCAACAATTTACGGCTTCATTTACTCTTAATAGTCAGTTATTGTGCAATTTTTCTGGGAAAAATGTCCAAATTTGTTTTTAATTCATGCCTGGGGTTATACGTATGTATAGTTAGACTATTAGACATCATTAATAATTAGGAGTAAAGAGTTTTGTTTATGTAGATTTTTATTTTTGCAAAAATCACATCTCGCAGCTATGTTTTTTTTTATTAAAATCTCATCTCTTTCCGATATCTTTTAAATTTGTGTCATTATATAGTAAATCAAGTGTATTCATACATATATGTATATCAGACTTATATAAGGTACTTAAAGAATCCTTGTAAAATAAGGTGGAGCATATAATTTTAATTATTTTGATGTCACATAAACTAAAATTTATAATAGGTATATGGTTCCATACAACGATGTTATATTTGTCTGTGTTGTTCCATAGACACAACATTTGTTGCCTCAATAACTTATAATTTTCAATTTTAATATTCGATCAGAAGTCAAATCAAATATTACACTTCATCTTTATTTACCAAGTCAAATTTTGAAAATTCTATTTCGAATTTAAGGCCTATAGAGTAACGTTTCAGAGATATTTAAACAAAAATCGATTGCCCTAGATATAAAGCTCTTTAATTTTTCTTAGCGAACTTACTTGCACAGAAATCTCCAAAATATGAGTAAACTTACCGAGCTACACACCTTCTATTCATTCCAAATCGATTTCCTTGAAAAAAAAAAAAAAATTGAAAAAAAATTGAAAAAAAATTGACCTCAAGCCATGCACAAGAGCAACTAACCGGTCTACTTATGGTATATTATTTCACTATCCATCATCATCGATTTATGTTATTAAATACGTTACGATGACGTAAATTGTGGGCAATATAAAGTTTGTATGTGGTATCAAGGAAAAATATAGTTTACGACCAAATTGATTCATTCATACGTGAATTTAGATAGACAAAAAAATAAGACACACACAGAAGAGAATGGGGGTGGTAATGGCGATGGCGATGGCATTCTCCTCCTTGTTTCAATGACACTTTTATGTCTACTTTCATTGAAGAGTACATTGCTGCTTTGTCAGACACTACACTGCTCATAGTTTGTCGTCCTCTTGTTGTACTCAAATGTCGAACACGAACGATAGCATTGACGGAAAGATTGCCTCCTCGTTTGTTGTTGGAAGTGATTTGGATGGACTGCCGGGTGCCGGGTCGATTTTAAATTCGTATGCTCTTTTAGTGTACCTATCACTTTTTCGTTTTGGCAAATATAAGAGGTTGTCAGGGAATTTTAGCAATATATAAGAAGATGCAATGAGTCATCATTAGCTATCTATTGCGTCATTCAAAATGTGGAGGGACTGACTCTGTATTATGCAATGTTATTTTAGAATTGACTGCCAAATAAAATAGCTACAGTGTACGATAAATTAATGGACATTGCGTGTGCTTTAGTATAAAGTTCAAGGATCTGTCGGTCTTTAAAGGTGAAACTGATAGTAAAACTGGTTCTTTGGTAAATGCATTATTGAGAAGGAAGAAATAGTTTTTTCTTTTTGTGTTTGTATCCGTTAGTTCAAACTTGTTGCTTAAGGGTCACGTGGTCATGAATTGATTCCTTATTTCCCTTCGTATCCTGCAAAATCTTGATGAACCTTTGTGGTTCTTGAAAGAGAAACGAGTGCAATTATTTTTCCACTTCTTGTTACACGATAATAAGTTCAGGATTTCCTGTTATTAAATTTTATTTTTAAAGTCAAAGCCAAGATTTTATCTTTATCACGACATGTATTCTTTAATTTTTAACTTCTTATTTTCAACTTTTTTTTCCCTTACTTTTACAGAACAACTATGGTCGGCCAGACGAAGTAATTGCGGCTGAAACATTAGCGAATCATATCCGTTGCAATAACTCCTTTGTTCAAGCTGTCTTTCAAGCACAATTTCGCTCTTCGCTAACATGTCCGCGATGCAGAAAACAAAGCAATACCTTCGATCCTTTTCATTGTATTTCAGTTCAGCTACCGCAATTAACACAACAAGCTGTTTTTGTCACTGTTTCGTATGTGAAACAGCATCCGCGACAAGTCAAGCTGGGCCTAACAGTCCCAGCTGGTTCGTCCATTGTTGCACTACGCGAACAACTGCAAAAAGACACCGGTATTCCTAGCAGCCGAATGGTTTTAGCAGATATCAGCAATCATGGCTTCTCGCGAGTATTCTTCGACACTCAGCCAGTGTCGACGCTTGATGGCTTGGATTCGGTGTTTTGTATAGAAGTTCCTGAGGTGGCTGATGAGTCTTCGACGGAATTGATGCTCCTTATTGCAAATGTACGAAAGCTGAAAGACGGGAGTGTCGAGAGATTTGGTAAGAAATTTTGAAAACTATCAAACTGTCTCAAAAAATAAACAACAATCTTTGCATTGCAGGTGTACCATTCTGTGTGCAAGCACCGCGTGATTGCTCCTATGTGGAGCTACAGAAGAAATTGATGAAAGAGATGTCATCGATTCTTAAACCTGAAGTTTTCGCGTATAGCACAGCGCTGAGCAATATGTTCCAAATACGATTGCAGGATCCGTCGGCAGATCCTGACACTTATCTCGAGCAGGTGGAGCACCCACTATTTACCGAAATGATTGATATGGCCTTATCTGTGCTGTCCAGTGATGCTGGTCCAGCTCATATCAAACTTTTGCTTGAATGGACCGATCCGGAGGAGTTCTTTGCCGATCTAACAGACCCTGTGGTCGAACATGAAAGTGTGTCACGTTTAAAAAACAATAAGGCCACTGATACTGCTTTGTCATTGGAACAATGTCTGGAACATTACACCAAAGCAGAGACGTTAAGTGCAGAAGATGCATGGCGTTGTCCTCATTGTCAACAATACCTACCGGTGGTGAAGACTCTTGGGTTGTGGTCTTTGCCAGATATATTAGTGGTGCATTTCAAACGCTTCCGACAGCATCACGATAAAGGTGCTGATGCTGCCAAGCTCACAACAATGGTTAAATTTCCCTTGAATTCTTTCGACATGGCGCCCCATTTGGCACGTGGAATGGAATCTAGTTCGGTGGATTCACTTAATAGCGAAACTACACACAATTCATCACTTCGCAGTCCTTGGAAGAAGACTCGAGAGCAACGCAATCGAATTGAGAAGGACAACCGAGAGACACGATATGATTTGTATGCTGTTTGCTATCATCAGGGGGACACATTGGAAACAGGTCACTATACTGCGGCATGCAAGAATCCGTACGATCATCAGTGGTATAAATTTGATGATCAACGAGTATCTCGCGTGCCTTCAGACTCAATTCAAGAGGAAATCATAAATAACGAAGCTTATATGTTGTTCTACCAGCGGCGTTCCAGCGATAATGTTGAGTGCTCGGGCTCCAGTTCAACTTCGGGTGATCATTGGGTATCGAAAATTGCTATTCCTTCGGGTACTACTGCTGCTGTTACATCGAAGATTGAAGAAAAGTCCGAAGAGGCTGCATCTCCCGAAAAAATTAAACCTGATGAGAATCAACAAGAAGGTGCAAAACTTAAAGAAGTGCAAATTCCAGAGGTGCCCCAAGTAACAACGAACACAGTGGTTATTGAGAAAACTGATGAAAACGAAGTTGTGGACATTGAGAGCATCGAATATGTCGATGAAAATGTAGAAAAAACATTACTTGATGAGCCAAAGATCGATACGAACATAGAAGAAGAAAAATATAAAAATATGAACGGTCATTCAGAAACAATCGAACCAGAAGAGACGTCTCTCCCAATAATTTCAGATCCTCCAAAATCCATAGCTTCCACATCGTCTAGCGTTCTACAAAAACCTCCAAAAACAACCAAATTGCTGACTCCACCTTCAAGTCCAAAGAAACGCAAACCAACAGCTTCCCAACCCATAGATGTCAAAGGAAGCCCAAAGGCTCCACCAATTGCTTCTGCTTCATCACCTGCATCAGCATCATCGTCGGTGTCTTCAACACAATCTCACAAGTTCAATGGCATCAGTAACACGAATTTCAAAGAGGCTCTATCGAGTAGTCTGAAGAGCAATAGTAGCAGTATAATGGTGTCATTGGGACATGAATTCAATCGTGGTATCAACGGTAGTGGAAGTAGTATCTGCCTGAATGGAGGAAACAGTCACTGTGGCAACTTGAGACACTCATATTCGAATAGTTCAAATTATAAACTAAAAGAATGCAGTGCAGATACGCTGTCATCAATGTTGCGAAACTCGACCAATACATGCAGTAAAGACACGCTGATATTTATCGATCAACAGAGTCATAGTTTGATTGAAGATGATGATTCGTTTTTAAGCAGTCCTTCATTGTGGGTAAGCGTTGTTGTATTGTATAAAATTTTGCAATAGAGAACATATCTAAAAAAAATAAAATCTTAAAATTCCAAAATCGCGATTTGTTCTTAATAATTTTTCAAAATTTAGTGCCATAAAATTAAATATCATATTAAATTGATGTTTTTTTTTACCTTTAGATATCTCCAGTGACGCCCCATAAACTGATTACAGTTTCACCAAAAAATTAAGTTTCAACTTAATTCTTTTCTTATACAACATAAAAACAACGTAGAATACAAAAAAAAAAAAACAATTAATTAAACCAATATTTATGCAATTAATGCATATTGAAGGTAGCTCTAGTAATAAGGTAAATCTATACGAAAAATTATTTTACAGTAGATCATATATAAATATATATATACATGTATACAAATTGCTAAATTATTTTTTAAAACCAATAAATGTAAATAAATCGAAGTACCGAAAGTTGATTCAAATAGTATGTACAATCTAATTAAATAACATACGAAATAGAGATTTTAAAAAGAAAAAAATTAGATTTTAAAACAAAAAATCATTTTTATTAAATTATTAACAGAGAATTAAGAGACAAAAAAATATATAATATATTTCAAAAAATATATAATAAATAATGTTTAAGAATATATAATATATAAATATATAAATTTAAAAAAAAATAGTTTAGAATCCCATTCAAAATCTTAAAAGAGTCCATTATTATAAAAACAAATTATATAAACAAATAAATAGATCGTTAGAGTTTCCAACGGAGTATCAATTAAACAAAAAAAAAAATATAAAATTACCCAAGTTGCAATTATTATTATTATTATTACATATAAATATTACTACATTATAAAATTATTATTATAATAGAAATTATTTAGAGAAATTGTATTTATTGCAATTTTGTTGTTAACAAAAATGATTATATTATATATCTAAAATAATAACAACCTAAAAACTGTAAATGAAAGTGTGTAAACAAGAGTAGTAAAAAAGTTTAAGCAGGGTTCAATACACGGGTGTGAAAAAAAAAAATAAGAAGAAGATATTATAAATTTAATTCTTTGAGTGATTTATAGTAAAAGTATTATATATAACTTTTTATCGGCAAGGAAATTCAAAATATTTTGTGGTTCTATTTTTAATGATCTTGAGAACATAAGAGTATTCACATGGTAAAAAGACGAATATGTATATCACTAGGATAAAAATTAAGCCTATGGTTTTTATGTTCGTGTAGCATTTTTAAGAAATAGCTTTAAATTATTTTTATTATCGTATATCCTTTTAGTTCACTTATTATCTACCTGTTTTGGAGAACGTCTCATTTCAGCTCTTATAAGACTGTAAGATTGAGTTATTTGTTTTTGATTTACATAGGTTGTTTCTTTAGTCCGAAATTCCAAACAAAAAATTTAAGAGCAGGATATACAAACTTTCACTACATTACCGGAAAAAATTACATGTATGTTCTGGAATTGCTGTATATTTTAATTTAAATTTGATTTATTTCTAAGTTATTTAAAAACAATTTATTATATTCAACTTAAATGTAAAAATCTTCAGTTATTTTATTCCTCAAGATAGATGTATGTATACTCAGAAACGAATTCAACTTGAAACCAAGTTTCATTTGAATTAAATATTTCCGTTACCAATAAAAGAATAAATTTAAACCGCCACGAAACGAATGTAGTATTGCTATGTTAATAGAATTTATTTTTGAATTCAATTTTTTTATTTTAGCTTTGGCTTTGTCTTTGTTTTATTTTATTTTTTTTATTATTTGTTTTATAAATTTTTTTATATATTTTTTTTATTTTATTAGATATTTTAATTTAATTTGAATCTTTTTACTTTATTTTATTATTTTATTTTAATTTTATTTTTTTAATTTATTTTCTCTTTATTTTAATTTTTTGCATTTTATTATTTTTGTTTTGTTTTTTGTTTTTTTTTTTTTTTTTTAATTTTATTTATGTATTATGTATAAAGTCATTTTGTGTGGAATGTTCACTTATGAACAAAAAAATAATAATAATTTAACTAAAAAATGTCTTTAAAATTATTGAAAAGATAAATAAAAGAGAATCAAGAAATATTTTAATGTGTTTTGTTTTTCTCAATCCAAAAAGTGTTTTGATGCTTCTAAAGTAAGATGAGTGCCTTAGCGTTTAAGAATAATCTATGACATTTTCAATTACAAACAAGTAGATTCTGTTGTTCAAAATTTTATATTTTATTAAGACATTTTGGAAAGTAATGATAAAGTTAAATGGAAGCATGGACACATTTAGAAATTCATAGCAACCAGATTGTGACAAACTAAAGTTGTTGATTATAGCCTTTTCACACCTAATGAAAGTCTAGATTTTAAGCCCAAAGAACAAAATCTCATAAGAAACAACCAGATTTTCCATTCATTTTAAGATTTCGTAATCTAATCTTCTCAAAATCTAATTGGCCTTTTAGAAGGAGCGTTGGCGCACGATATGAGGGCATATGTACCTGTCATTTTGACCTGATGGGTTGAGCTTTAGTATTCTAGTAGTTGATGTCGTAACTTTACTTTTAAGAAGTGTTGCCAAAGTGGCAAAACTGTCAGAAGAACAAGAAAAGGATTGCCACTTTTTTCATACATTTTTCATACTCTCTTTGGACTCTGCACCCTTGTAACAATAGGACCACATTATTGATTTCCTTCCTCCCCTCCCCTTGCATGAAGGGGTGGAAAAAAGCGTTTGTGAAGGAAAAATGCAAAGTCAAAAAAAGAAAGAAAAATTTTTATATCATACAAATTTAAAGATTGGTGTTAGTTGACGCACAATTTCACCATCTGCAAATATACAAAAATAATTGAAAAAACCTACCTTGGTTTTATAAAAAGCCACTTTAAATTGGTGGAGAAAGGGGATATTAAAGTTAATTAAACTCAAATATTTATCTTGGTATAATATTAGCATACGACACATGATTTGAGGTTTTTTTTTTGAATGCCCAATCTTATTAATCTTGAAAAAATTATTGTCTTTTTCATAAATGATGACCGAAGTATTTTTAGTGAAACAAGAAAAATATTACCAAATTCTAACAGCATAGTGAGGAAACTTGATCCACATATTAAATTTCTCATAAGCTCATGAGTAATAAAAATCAAAAAAGTTAACAAAAATATTTGTAGCGAAAGAGTATTTTTCTTTTCAATGAAATGAACTACTAGTATACTAAGGCTCAACCCGTTAGGTAAAAAAAAACAGGTTGTTGGTCTGACTAACAGCCAAATTATTATGTACAAACACACTTTATAGCTCATTTTTTCTCCTCCGTATAACAGTTGACCCAATAGAAGAGAAAAGATATAAATAAGAGATTTTATATTTATGAGTTCAGGCCATGGTTAAGCATGTGAAATTTTGTCTTGAGTTCCTATGCCTGTTGGCATACTTCTCAACATTGCGAATTTCTACGAATCTAGCCCGAAGTTCTGTCCTACGCAAGAAAACACCTTTTCACCACATATATTTTTTTTAATTCTTCTGATTATTGTTTTTTATGACAAATAAACCATTCCAAGTTTCACCAATGGACCATTATCGACTTAGTTTTGGTGCCATTTGATTCAGGATTAAAAAAACCTTTCATTTGCCTAGATTGACCAAGGTAAATTTTTCCGTTTGATACACCACAGCTTCCCCCCTCAAAAAATACCCTTCCATGTGAAATATTTTTATACTCTTTTGATTCTTCATTCTCATGGTACATGAAACGTTTTCGACAAGTTTCATTGTGGTACCAATTTTTTTCTTATTCGAATGCCTTTCTGTATTATTTTACCCGTTTTATAAGAAAAGTGAAGTAAATAAGTGGGTAATTTAAATAAAGTGAATAAGTTTGAATTGGAAATTTCAGTATTACATGAATCACATGATCGAGAATATGATTATGAAACTTATCCTGAGGCAACACGAGCTAGTAACTACTCGCTAGCGAGTAAGTTTTTGACAGCACTATAAAGTTTAACATGGGATTTGATCCTGCGATCTTCTGATTACCAACACGCTAACTACTTAGCTATTTCACCATACAGCTGTGTAATTCTGAAATTGAAAAACTATATACTAATGGGTAGGTATAAAATATTTTTTTTGTTATAGATGGGGTGATGGAATAAAAAGGCTTATCCAACAAGTTTTTCAAAGTTTTTCTGTGTCTAGATTGTCCTTACTACCTTTCACTTACCTTTACAGGCCCTTGACTAAACTTGACAAAAAGTAGAAACTTTTCCAGGTGGGTGTACATAGAAACTTTTGCAACTCGCTCGTCAACTAGCTTGTTTTTTTCGAATCCAGTTGAGAAGCGGGTAGAACTGCGAGTGATACACTACCGGGTTGATCTGTATTAATATTACACAACTTAACATTTAAGAATTGTTGCCATGATGGCAGCACTTTCAAAAGGACCAGGAAAAGGTTGCAAATTATAAGTTTAATACCCCCAAGTACTGCATACATTGAACTTTTAATAAAGACCCAGCCGCTGGCCGATGACGCGAGAACCCTCGTTGGACTCAAGACACTTAAAACCAAAAAAAAAAAAAACACTTTATTTATTTTCACCCCTCCTCACCCCAGATTAGAAGGGGTGGGAAAAATACCTGATGGAAAAGGGCATTTCAAAGCCGAAAAAAGTAAGAATAATATTTAAATAAATTTTAAAGATTGGTGTCGACGCAGAATTTCACCATCAACATTATATTCAAAATTAATTAAAAACGTTGCTGCAATTAAACCAACTAAGCTATCCACTTTGTCTGCAATTGACACAGCAGTATATAATGGCATCATATTTAATAAGAAACTCGTTCTAGTTCCACTTACCGAACTTAGTTTTACTTCATATCGCCATATGTATCACATTATGGAAAAAATAGTACGCATACGTCACAGTGCACTTAAAAATAAAATTTTTGTTAATATAAGTAATTTTACTAACTTTATTATTTGACTGATTTTAGTACGATATATCAAATGCAATTTCACATTCCTGGCACAGTGTGCGTAGCTAGGGGGGGGGGCGAAGGGGTAGTTACTCCAGATGCCAGGAGTTAGTGGTGCAAGGAGTTAGTGGTGGTGTTGTAAACCAATTACAAAACTTAATTTTTTTTGAAAATTTAATTAATTTTTCATTAGAAGATAAAATTCTTTGGTATTAAAATTTTTAAAGTCCGCAAAATCATCCTTGTTCTTCATAAAAAGTTGGAAATAAAAACATAAAAGTTTAATTTTTGTTTGATTAACTAATTCTTATTTATGTACATAAGTATATGTAGGTATATTGAAATCAATAGGAGCTCAAAATCATCATCATTGTTTATTACAGATGTTTCAAAAAAACAACGTTTTTTTTTAACTTTAAATTCTATAAAATTTGTACAAGAACATACAATTTTTCATTGTATTCAAATCATTAGTAGCTAAAGAATTTTAGGCCGAAGGTGTGACAAATTATTGTTTCGCCCTGGATTCTTGCGGGTGTAGTTTTTTTGGTCATATCGTATTCCCACTTTTGTGTCCATTCAAACTGACTATTTGTTCTGCTATTTTTCTTTCGGATTGCATTTTGTTTTATTATTCGAAGTTATTTGGTCACTGTTTCAACACCAAATGGTTAAACAAAGCTTCAAGTATCGATTTAAAAAAAAAAATGTTTGCAAATTTGTTCCTTTTTAGCAATTTTGATCATATCGTAAATCCGATTTCATGCATATTTTTCTTGAGTCAAACAGAGAAATTAAAAGAAAAAACTTAAAAATGTTCTTTGTTTTAAAAGAGGGTGAATTTATTAAAAATTGTATTTAGTTTAGTTGAAAATAACGCAATCAAGACAAAAATTAATTTGTTCAGTTTTTTCATACAAATACTCGTATATGCGCCGTTCAGTTTGTAGGCCTAAAAATATTTTTGAAAACAGCCTGAAAACAAAATTGCGGACTTTCCAACTTTTCAAATCTTCTCTTAACTTAATGTTATATTTGATCAAAAGAAACGTTATGCGGAATTTATTAAAAAATTTAAAAATCCTTGATTTTTCGATTTATTTTGGTTTTTATAACTTTTCCTACTAAAAACTTTCATTTTTATAGGATTCAATTTTGAACACAAAATTTTAAGTATAAAATTGTCAAATTCGGCTTAGTTTCCAAGTGGCCAGTGTGGCCATTTTTTCAGAAACGCATAGGTGAATTTATTAGCATTTTCGGTTTTAAGAATGCTTATACCCATTAAATAAAAAGAACTCTTTAAGGTAATTGTTCATTTTCATCCTAAAATCTATATTCAATACCCGAAAAACTGTCTCACGCTCTACAAATTTCAAAATTTAATTCCCATTACTTAAAGCATAGTACGCAGCTGAAGCGAAACGAAAATTTCCATACAAAAATTGAAACAACGAAATCATAAACGAAAAATTTCGTAATGTTTTCATTTTTAAGTACGCAGTTCGATAGTGAAATGTCACTTAAATAAACAATCGTAGTAGATTTCTGAATCCAAGTCTCCACTTGTCTTTCGTACACAGTTAATTGTTTAAAACATTTTGTTTTATGAAAATTTGACGTTTAATTTTTGTTTTTCAATTGAATTTTAATTTTGAGAAATTTAAGAAAACTTTTTGGAAAGAAGCCGAACAAGCAAAAACTCAAAACTGCATTTACATTGTTTGGACTCCTACCATAGACTGAAGGACGCAAATGAAAATACTAGGGTTAAATTTTAGAACTTTTGCACAAAATGACTTAAGAAATTATATTTGCAAGAATTTATAGTATTATGTTTGTCATCGAAAACAATCAGGTACTTGATATGTATTTTAAGATACAAACAAATATTTATTAATTTGATGTATTTTTTACTTTAAAATTATTAATCTTTTAACAATTTTTACAACTCAAGCGCAATTATAACTCTTAACCATAAATCCTTTTAAGCAGCGTAAAATATGAATAAGATACATTTAGAAGTGACTGAAACGTTTCTAAGTTCATTGGATGTACATTTCCAACCATCAACTGAAAATAAAAAAAAATATTTAATAAAATAAAATAAAATAGAATAAATATAAAAATATTCTTTTTCAAAAGTTACATATACACATACAATTTTAAACTCACCGAACATGGTTTTTGAGCACGTAGTATCAATAACATAAGATATTTTTGAGTTGGGATCTGAAACTCAAACCAATTTGTTTCATAGGCTGCTGCAGCAATATTCAAGGTCTGTTGAAGAATAATGTTTATTGTAAAATATTTGTTTTCTATATAAGGTGTAGGTAAGTGCGGTTCATTTAGTTAAATGAAACAATGCATTTTTGTATATCAGTTTTTACATCACAATTACTAGGAAACAAAAAGTAATTAAAATAACCGTTAGATTTCCCAAATCAAAAGTTTGTATTTATTATGAGTTTTTTTTCCAGAATACTTTTGGTAACCTTTTTAAGAAATACAATTTTTTTGTGAAGTAAATACAAATAAGAACAATAAAAGTGAACTTTTATAAACAATTCTATGTGTCTAATCAATTGAACCGCACTGTAAATATGAATATTAGTCACCTGCTGATACAATTCATTAGCGTACCAATAAAGTGCTAGAATCTGAGCAAATATCATTGTTATATATGCACAAACAATTACTGCTTCAGCTAGTGAATCAACCTGAAGAAAATGTTATTATACCTTTAAAACTATCATAAACCGATATATTTTTAGATTTTTGTGAACTTGCAATAATTAAAAGAAAAAGCAGTGCACATAACAGTATCCCAAATGCCATAAACTCTAGGAAAAATATGTAAGTTGTTAAATTGTTGACAGTTTGAATGTATCTGCAATAGTAAAATCGAGTAAATTATGTTTTTATGAATTGGCGCCCAACGTGAGCCACATGAAATTTTTTTGGGAATCGTTTTGTTTGTCTTATCTCTTACCTTATAATAGTTTTTTGAAACTTTATACACCAAATTAACTTTCCCTCGATCACTTCATTTGAATCTCCAGGACTTTTTAAATTCCTCAAACGGTATTGTAGCACTTTGCACATTAGAATCGCGAACATGATGAAAGCCACAATCAAACTGGTAAAAGGAATATACATGCAACATCCCATTGGAGTGACAATCATTTCATAAACATAGAGAATTTCATAATATGGGGTTTGGTATTCGTTAACTCCGGGAACAATGCTTCCGAATGGTAGGACTAAAAAGAAAGTAAACCCAAAAAATGATTGCCATTGATTGAAACAAACAGCAAACCCTTTTCATTGGCAAACAAAGGATACGATCCAAATCCAATACAAGTCAATAATCCCAAAAATAGATTCATTCGTGACATATATTTTCCCATTAAATTAGTTTCATCTAGCAGACTCTGGATGTACTTATCTTCATCTTTCTGAAAATAATAGATAAAGAAAGAGTTTTGTTTTTAGAACTAGCAATTTGTAAAATTGTGTATGTATTCATAAATCCCAAATATGTATATGTAGGTACTTTAATTTCATAGTAAATGCATTGTAAATCTGCCAGAAATTTCTCATATTTTGCCTTTTGATGTACCAAAAGATAAGCCCGTATTATTGTATTGCTCCAGAGGACAAGCATGTAGGCATTTCGAATTTTAGCATCAACGCTTTCGTGTGTTAGAAACATATAATTAAATTGTGTTATGTTTAGAATTGATGTCAAAGATAAGCACAGGTATCTTCGCCAATTATGATCATAAATCAAGGACCAAAATTTTAAAATTCGAACACTCATATAAACTACTTGGATTTCTTCAAGCATTTTCAATATTATAGTTCTTGAAAAAGCTTAGTGGATTCTTTGACAAGAAATTGCTTTCTTTAAATAACTACTAAACCAGGAAAACAGTCCTTATTTATAACTTAAGGATGTAGTTTAATTTGCATTTTGTAATACTATAATTTATTTTTCCTTGCTAAAAAGTAAGTAATTTGCAAATCGAATGGGCATTGGGTAGTCTTTGGATAATGATTGGTTATAATGTCTACCTCTGCAATAGAAATTAAGTATAGTAGGTTGTAGCTCTACAGAAATAACAACGAAGAAAGTAATTTTGATGTTTAGTCAAGTCTATAGAATAATTAAAAAAAAAATGAATTTTAACATTCTCAGTCATTGTGTTAAAACAGATTTCGGTCAAAATAAAATATTTAATGGTTGGTGAGCAAACATAGAATCAAAATTTAATTCCTTTTTTTAAATTGCCAATTTCACATAATATTAATTCACAAAATGCGCCATTGATAGAAATTTTAGCATACGCGAATATAATAGTTGATAATTTGGAAGGCAACATTTTTATCTAATCATGGTTAAGGCTACGAACACACTTACAATTTTTCATTTGAGACTAAAAATGTAATGGAAAATGAAATCTTTATATTATGTGCTTTCAGCTTTTATTCACATTTAAACATCTTAAAATGTTATATTGCAATCGCAAATGCGTTACTTTCCTAGCTGCATGAAAAAATTAATGTTAAGAGGCCTTTTATTTCTGTCCAAAAAGATTAAACGAAATGGATTAGAATTTAAGTTGCATAATGTATGTTTGTAGATCCATATGAAATGGGGCTCTGTTTGATGCTATTAACGGGTGATTTTTTAGCTGGTTTGGTTTTGGCAACACTGGTTTTGACAGCTGACGTGTGTTTAGTACCTTGTGTCACTGTCAAACAGCTTCAGTTTGGTTTGCAATTTAACCATGGATCGTCTTACAAATGAACAACGCTTGCAAATTATTGAATTTTACTATCAAAATTCGTGCTCGGTTCGAAATGTTCATCGCGCGCTGCTTCCATTTTATGGTCGGCATTCTCGACCTTCTGAGCAGTCTATCCGGAAGATTGTGACCAAATTTCGCACCAAATTTACTTTGTTGGACATTAAACCACCAACACGTTTACGTACTGTGCGTAGTGAAGAAAATATTGCGGCCGTATCATCTAGTGTGACAGAAGACCGCGAAATGTCGATTCGGCGCCGTTCCCAGCAGTTAGGCCTTTGTTACAGCACTACGTGGAAAATTTTGCGGAAGGATTTGGGCGTAAAGCCTTTTAAGATACAGCTGGTGCAAGAACTAAAGCCAGCCGACCTACCACAACGCCGAATTTTTGGTGAATGGGCTCTTGGAAAGCTGGCCGAGGATCCGCTTTTTTATCGAAAAATTGTGTTCAGCGATGAGGCACATTTTTGGTTGAATGGGTACGTAAATAAGCATAATTGCCGCATTTGGAGTGAAGATCAGCCAGAAGCATTGCCACAGCTACCAATGCATCCCGAAAAAGCCACTGTTTGGTGCGGTTTATGGGCCGGCGGCATTATTGGGCCATATTTCTTCAAAGATGATGCGAATCGCAGCGTTACTGTCAATGGTGAACGCTACCGAGCGATGATAACAAACTTTTTTTTGCCCGAAATGGAAGTTCTTGACTTGCATGATATGTGGTTTCAACAAGACGGTGCCACATGCCACACAGCACGCGAAACAATGGCGCAATTGCGAGGCGAGTTTGGTGAACAGTTAATTTCACGTTTCGGGCCGGTCAATTGGCCGCCTAGATCGTGCGATTTGACACCATTAGATTATTTTTTGTGGGGGTATGTCAAGGTTAATGTCTATAGGGACAAGCCCGCTTCGATTGACGCACTGGAAGCCAACATCCATGCATTCATTCGTGAGATACCGGCCGATATGTGTGAAAGAGTATGCCAAAATTGGACTCAGCGGATGGGCTACCTGAGACGCAGCCGCGGTCAACATTTGCATGAAATTATCTTTAAACATTAAATTGCAAGGTTTAAACTATCGATTCAAATAAATATTTCATTCATTTTTTCGAATTTTTGTGTTTTTTTTTTTAAAAGTTCTAAACCTCTTAAAAAATCACCCTTTATTAGACGTTTTTCTTTCTTAGCTTGGAGCATAGTAATGAGCTCTCAAACAAAGATTTGTATTTCGTTTTTTGTAGCTCAGAGCACTCAGAGCGCTCAACTTATTTTTTTTTTCAATCAGATCTGGCTCGGAGTACGTTCCATGGGCTTATAATATGTGTGTCATTTTAAAGGTCACTCAATGGTCATAAATGGTCAGTTAGTTTCAGTGATCGGTTATTGAAATGGGAATTTATGTTTGAATACATTTTTAAAGGTTACTCAAGATTATTGAACAAATTATTGGTTTCTGGTTGGGTAAGAAATCTTGAAAATTAAAATATCGCTTTAAAAAATTTTGCAATTACCAAATCCCCTATTTTATAATCGGATAATTACAAAGTCCCATCTTAAACAGCACCGCATTTAAAAAATCGCACATATAAAAATCTCGCAAATTTAATAGCATTGTAGAAATCAAACTTTTTAATCAAAATTTTGCAAACTAAAATCCCTTGTGAAATTCTGAGTTTCGGGGATTCATCTTTGAGTTTCCGACCAACAGTTATTGGAAATGCGAGATTTTAATTTGCGAGGTTTTTCATTGTGAAATTGTTATAAATACATTTTTTTTTATTTTTGATACCGGCCGGACGAAACGCCAATTTGTAGGACTAGAGGCCATAAAAAGCTATTTTGAATCATTAATTTTGATATAATTGAAAAAATACAAGACCTTGGTTTTCGGCGTTTTGTAAGGTTCTTGGGTTTTCGGATGGTACATGGGTTTTAAGAATATTTCACAAACGAGGGGCCACAAATCGTGGGCGACATTGAAAATTGAATTGCGGTAGCAAATCTATTTTTTTAATCACAATTACTACCGCATTTTGATTTGATTTTTCGGAGGACTTGGTTGGTTTTTATTTGCAGAAACTTTTGGGAACTCAAAGTTTTTTTGTGCTGTTTCCCACATCTTTTTTTATCCAAGGGATATCATCAAAAAATTGAAAAAGTTACTTAATTTACTTTGTGTTACGAGAAAAAAGAGAAATATAGAACTTCTTTGGGCTTAGGTGTTAGGGCCAAAAGTTATGGTTCCTTTGTAATACAACAGAATTAATTTTTGAGTGCAATAATATAAAATTTGCAGCACTTGTTGCCATGTTGAAGCTAACTTGGTTCGAAAAAAATTTAAACAGGTTCAATGCGGTTCATTTTTCCTGGTTGACATATAAGTAATATTAGAATCTTCATGGACACTGGTACAACTAGGGTTGCCAGGTCAACAAGAACTTGTGTAGTTCAATATTAAAATTCTCGTATCCCAAAATCGCTCCTCTAAATGTACCTCAAAAACTAGACCATTCTCATTTAAAAAATATAAAATTTCTTACACGTTTTTCTTGTTTTTGGAATAATTTCTAAGAGAAAATCTTTAAAATCTTCACGAATTTAAAATAATATATAATAATAAATAAATATAATAATAAAAATAAATAATAAAATAATACTTTTATAATTCTTGTCGGAAATTTAGGAAAAAGATAACCTTATTTATGATACACAGTCCAATCTGACAACCCTACTACAATGGGAAAAATACAAAATAAAATTAAGGGGGGCAAAAATAATAAGTTTGGATCTAAAAATAAAATATTTTTTTTTTAAACTTCAACATTTCTAAAAATAACAAGTTTATTTTTTTTAAATTTAAGTACTTACCGGTTTTTTTTAACAATTTTAAGAAAATTCAACTTTTATTGAATGTATCCCTGGCAGCTTCAAATTAAAGTTAATATCATTAGGGTTTTAATTTTTATTCAGTTTGTGAATCTACAAAAATTTGTGAAAAAGGGAAATCCAAAGATTCGTTTACTTGTCCAATGGCAATGTTTGTTGTTCAATTTACGTTTTTATTAAAGGAGCTCTTGACATTTAATATGAATAACTGTAACTTTCAACTTAAACAACCTGCGCAATATATTCCCTTAGGCAAGGACTACACATGTAAGTTTTACTTATGAATTAGATAAATCTTATAGAAGTTTCTTACAAAAGCAATTACAGTAAAAACGAACTTATTTATATTGGATAGTGTTAGAGGCTTTGGTGGATTTGCGGTGGTGGATTTGGAAGAATGGGGTTATGTGGGACATATTCCACCATTCAAACAAAGTAACAAAAGTCAGTTAAGCACTGAGAATGCTAATAAGTTACAGCTATTGATGTTTTAAACAAGATAAGCGATATTCCAGACAATTGCAATTTTCCAACCTTAATTTTTAAATTTCTGTCATAAGATAACCGCTAATTGAGTCTTTAAAAGAGTACTTGCTTCACATACATAATGAAATAATTATCTATAAAATTAAATTTATCTGAAGTCGATAACATACTTGAGATAAAGTGAACTAAAAAAGGTGAAGGAACGTACGAACGTACGTACAAACGCGGACACATCTCTCTAAAAATGAAGGACTCCATTTCTAGGAAGCTTGAAAACTGAGCAATTATAACAAACATTTTGTGGAGTGTTAATAAATGCAATATTTTACCAACAGAAGCAAAGTAACTTTCATGCTGTGTAGGCCATATTCTTAATATCACAAAAATTACCAATGAAACTCAACAATGCCTTCCGTGCCATCATAACAACATGTATTCATTAAAATGCGAAAAACATCATAAATATTAATATGATAAAAGTGTCCTTTAAATGCGTAAACACCCACATTAGGCAATATAAACGGCATCCTCGTGGGAATCGTTTGCACTGCAATGGCAATAATGCAATCGTGATTTGATTTTATATAAAAGGATAGTTAAAGTGAAGAGGGAATAATAGTCCATTGAAAGAGTTCAAGGAAATCAAAGCCATATGGAAAAGAAAAATCCAAAGGAATTAGTTTTAGAAGAAATTCTGGCAATCCCAATGGTTGCCATGAGTATTCGTGTCTTGAAATATTGGGGCTTAATTTATGAACGAAACTGGCGGCGTTATTTTTCGTTATCGTTAACGACGGCTTTTAATATTTCTCAGTTTATTTATATGTCGTTGACCCGAGAAGCAGTTGATGTTATAATTAGAAATGCATATATGTTAGTTTTGTGGTTTAATACAATTTTAAGAGGGTACCTAATGGTTATGCAGAGATCAAAATATGAGAAGTTCCTAAGTGATTTTATTGGCTTATATAAATCGCTGTTGGTAATTGCGTAAAATGCATGAATAGATTAAACAGAATATGTTTTAAATCTTAAATTACTTTGTTTTAATTCAATTTTCTGTAGAACAGCAACGACAAAGTTATAACTGACATGTTAAAGGCTACAAATATTTTGGGTAAAAATACTGCAATCATCAATATGGTACTTGGACTTATGACAGTGCTGGGTTTTTGTGCTTATCCTATCTTTGCTGATACAAGAAGTAGTTCGAAATAGAAAAAAGTTTTAATTTACTTTTACCTTTTTATTAATTTTAAGTGTTACCATATGGAAGTCATGTTCCTGGAATTGATGAACTAGAATATCCTGCATTTTACATATTTTACGTTTATCAAGTGATCATCACACCAATTGGATGTTTTATGTATATTCCATTTGGAAGCTTAGTTGTTTCATTGATAATGTTTGCGATTCTCATGTGTAAGGTCTTGCAATACCGTTTACGGGGATTAAATGAGGATGGTAATATGTCTAATAAGATGATGATGATGAAAATAAAATGGTGCATCATATATCAGAAGACGATTATTGAGTAAGGATCATTCGCTCAAATATATGAAAAAATTTAAGTTGAACACACGAGTCGTTTGTTTTGAAGTACCAAAGTGAATTTTAAACCATTCTCGATTGAGATCGATTTTGAAAAATGTTTACAATTCGTCACATTGAAATCATGCCGGATGGTATTGACTTTTAATGATTTTTGAGTGATGACTCTGTTTCGCAGAAGATCCGAGACAAAAAACAACTGTCCAGTGAGTTGTTGGGTGAAATTTTTTGAATGTTTTGTCTCTCTTCATCTTCGAGTTGCAACCTGATGCATTTTAAAGCAATCGACTCATGTGTGGAATATTTTTTTAAATTTTAATTTTAAAGGTATGTCAGCATCATCAACAACCTTACTACTTATGTTTTCTTGGTTGAGTTTATTTGTTTCGGAACGCTGTTATGTGGACTTCTGTTCCTCCTCAATATTGTAAGTAATCCGATTTCCTTTTATCTTTGTAAAATATGTTTCTCTATAAAAATTTATATTTTTTTTAATTTAAGGCAGAAACAACAGCTCAAGTGACAATAGCAGTTACACAAATTTCTATGATATTTTCACAGATATTAACATTATACTGGTATGCTAGTCAGCTATCAGAAGAAGTAAGTTGTGGTTTATTTGATCTGTTAAATTTTAAGCTTTAAGAGATACATATTCGAGTTTCAAGTTTTTTTTATATGATTTCGAAATGAATTGGAAAATAGCCAACAAAATTTCGTGTAAAACATTTAGTCCAGTCGGAAAGTGCAGTGCAGGCTTAAATAGCAAACAAAAAAACTTTTTTCGCCCAATCATTAATGGTGACATAACGAGTCAAAATTATAATTTTCTTGATTCTAGCTCATTTGTGTTGGGCGCCATTTTGTGTTTCAGACAAATAGTTTCTAATAAAACTTACTCCAACGTTAATAAATTCAGGCATTGCTTTGGCCTTATTAACATTTTGACATTAGGAAGATTAGGAGGACATGAAAAAAAGTAAGGTGAAACCTAATTTACAATGTTGGGTGGGAACGAGACGTCACACAGTTGTCCGTTTGTTGAATTTTGGCAACAAAAATAATTTCTCACACTAGTTTTTTTTTACACTTCAGATTCTTTGTTGTAGTGAGCTTAGAGCAAGCTGCAAACCTACAATCAGAGGCTCATCATAAGTGCATGTGTTAGTGGTTAGTAAAATAATTCGAGCTAACACATGCATACAAATAAAATTAATACATTTACATAGTTAAACAAACAAACAATAAACATAATTAAACAATGTATATCACATTTGAATTAAATATGATCTAAAAGTAAAAAAAAAAAAAAAAACAATCACGAAAGTGGAGCACTGGTTCGAAACAATTTTTTCAATCCCATCTTACTAACGTTAAAATCAACCGTGAAGCCATTTAAATTAAATATCCTACACATACGGTTAAGAGGCTGATGTAAGCCGTAGTTAGTTCTATGGAAATTTACATGTAAAAGTTCAAATCTTCTCAGATGGTGAGATCCTCCACGGAAGTTTATGCCAATACAGGCCAACAAATCAGGAGCATCGATTTGACCATTTAGAAGTTGGTGAAGAAAAATTAGATCATTATTCACCCGCCTTTGATATAAGGTTTGGACTTGCAGTAACTGGATCCTATGTTCATATGGTGGAAGGTTGAATGGATCTGCCCAAGGAAGACCTTTCAGAGCAAAGCGAATAAATTTATGTTGTATCGTTTCAATACGATTTTTATGAATTTCATAAAAGGGAGACCATACTTGAGACGCGTACTCTAGATGAGGTCGTACATAACAATTGTATAAGGAAAGCGTAACGTACGGATCGTCAAATTCCTTTGCCCAACGTTTTATAAACCCAAGCATAGAGCTTGCTTTATTAACAATGAAGTTAATGTGTTCAGTGAATTCTAAATTTGAGCTGAAGTTAACACCCAAGTCCTTGAAACTAAAGACTCGACAGAGTTTGTGTTGTGAAATAGAATAATTAAAAGCATTTGCAAGTCGCTTTCTAGAGAAAGTAATTGTTTGACATTTGGCAGGGTTAAGAGAAAGACCGTTTTTATCACACCAAGTAGCGAAACTATCAATATCGGCTTGCAAAAGAATATGGTCATGGTTAGCTTTTATTGTCTTAAAAATTTTCATGTCATCAGCGAATATAAGAATATCACTTGAACGTATACTTGAGACAACATCATTAATAGCAAGAATAAATAGAAATGGGCCTAGATGACTTCCCTGGGGCACACCGGAGTGAGCCTTGAATGAGTTTGAAAGGCAGTTTCTAAATTTCACCTGGTACGATCTATTTTCAAGGTATGATTTTACCCAGGTGATAAAAAATGTTGGAAACCCTAAAGATTTTAGTTTGAAGATAATAATGTTGTGACTAAGTTGGTCGAACGCTTTAGAAAAATCAGTATATATACAATCCATTTCACTTCCATTTTCTAATGCGTTAGAACATTTATGCAAGAATGTAAGGAGGTTTGTTACTGTTGATTTTCTTCTCACAAACCCATGCTGTTGTTCACATATTATATTCTTGGTATGGAATGCTAAAGTCTCACACACAACTAGTTCGAAGAGCTTTGGAATACATGACAGTTTGGATATTGGTCTATAATTCGAAATATCAGCTTTATCACCTTTTTTAAAAACTGGAGTTAGAAATGAAGTTTTCCATGAACAGGGAAATTTCCCTGATTTAATAGAAAACTCAAATAAAAATTGAAGAGGCTCAGCCAGTATATGTCTACACTGTTTCAATAATATTGGGGGAATTCCATCTGGTCCAGATGAGAAATCATCCTTTAACGATGAGAGAAGGTCTAAAACAGTACTCTGCTGCACAGCGAAATTGTTACAACTCGTTTGCGCATAAGAATGTAAATTTCTGAAATAATCTTCATCAATATCAAGGGCTGTATCCACAAAAGAGTTACGAAAATTGTTTGCGAAGGCGTTGCATATATCAATAGTTTCTTTCAATACACAATTCTCATATTTGAAATTTGCGGGGTAACCATCCGAATTTTTCTTCGAATTGACAAACTCCCAAAATGCTTTAGGGTTTTCTTTAAGAGATCTTCCCATTTCGTATACATGATTAGTGTATAGCGACTTTGAAAGAGACTTAAATTCTTCGAAAAGGACAATGTAAGAGTTGTGGTCAACTAAAGAAAGAGTTTTTAAATATGTTTTCCAAGCTCTATTTCTTTTATTTCGTAGTATCCTCAACTCTTTTGTATACCATGAGTGGCAAAAGCTCGTGTTTTTAAATAATTTTAATGGGATAGTGTTATTTATGCAGTTATAAAGTATGGTATTAAAACTAGTAACTGCTTCGTCAATATTACTAGAATTCGCTATACTGTCAATACCAGATCTAGCTAATTCTTCTGAAAGCAACTGAAAGTTTGCCTTTCTAAAGTCAAAAGTATATGAGCGATCACAAGCGTTGCTATTTTCAATTATATGACTGCTCAAGTCAAGAACTACATCCAGAGGAGGATGGTAACTATCTATATTAGTGATTCCAGAACTAGATTCTAGAACAAGAGTACTAATAGCGTCGGAAGAAAAAACTAAATCGAGAATTCGATTTTTTGAATTTTTAATACAGCTTACTTGCTGTAAGTCAGTTGTAATAATTCTATCCAAAAACTGGAGCTCAGTTTGTGAAGAAGTTAAGGACGCTTCATGATAAGATTCATCCTCAGAAGGAACCCACTCTATAGATGGTAAATTAAAGTCTCCGAGAAGTAATATGCTGCTGTTGGAGCAAGACAATTCAATAATAAAATCGAGGGCCTTAGAGAGTTCTACATAAACTGAGTCCGAGCTTTTTGGAGGGATGTAAGCATTTAATATATAAATACATTTTGACTCTACGGCTAACTTTATGCAAATTAATTCAATCGATAGATTAAAAGGAAATATAATAAGAGAAGATATAAATTTATTACGAACTGCGATCAAAACACCACCTCCCACTTCTTTTGGTCTGTCAACATGACGATCTTTTCTATAAACTAAAAACTCTTCATTAAAAAGTTCTGTGTCCAAAAAGCTTGAATTAAGCCAGGTTTCTGTCAAAAGAAAGATGTCATGTGAAAATCCTTGTGAGTTGATGTAGAGATCAGCAGTTTTAGTGCGAAGCCCTCTTACATTTTGATAGAAGAGGGAAATCCTATTTAGTTTTTTGGGGATGGAATTTTGGAGAAGTTACGAGAAAACCTGTTTTTCCTTGTTAAAAATTCTTTAACAAGAGCTTCAGGAGGCCAATTACCAGAATCACAGATAGAATCAAAGTATAAAGAATTTGTTACTATTTTAAAAGATGAAACAAAGCTATTTACTCTACTAATTTTTGTACACTTAACCGATGCACTCGTAGGGATACAATTTTTATTTAATAGGTGGGAAACGATATCGTCGGCAGCAATTTCTGGTTCAAGGCGAGAGATAAAGATAGACTTTGGTTTGGAAACAGCTTTAATAGGTCTAGGATCAGCAATTATGTTAGAGACGGACGCACATTCTATACCAGGAACAGTGCATGGGACCATTTCTGAACTTTCATTCCTTACCTGAACCGAAGAAGCTAGTTCTAAAGCAATAGGGGGGCTAAGATTCGTTCGTTTAGGGGGTGGGCCAGAGCTTTTTACAACTAATGTGTTATCTCGCCCCCTTTTGTTACTTTTTTTTGTAACTATAACGTTATCAAGCACAGTTGAGCTTGATGATTGTTTAAGCAAATCATCATTCATGGGCACGATTTGGAGAGGAAGAGGGTCCTGAATAAGGTCATCAGTAGAGGTACCGATGTCTACTGGGTCATTTAGGAGTGTTAACGAGCTAAATCGTGAGACCACGTCGTTAAAATTTCTTAACATTTCTTCAAACCCCTTAGACAGTTTCATAATGTCCACTTTAAAATTAGACATTTTGAAAGCCAGTTGAGACAAGGAAAGTTTACGGCAATCGGTACAATACCAATACGCAAATTTAGAATTGGTTACTTTCTCAATAAATGCATTGGTTGAGCCGATGCATTTAGCGTGGTAAAGATTCCCACAAGGCCCAAAACAGGCGAAGAGTGGGGAGGAATTTGAGCCCTCTGAACAATTCTTTGCAGAGCAGACCATTTTGAGGATAAAACTATTAATTTTTATAAAAATAAAGACTGAAAGTAAAATATGGGGAAAGAATTTCTTAAATTTTAAATTTGCGAAAAGGCTAATTAAATTATAAATATTAAAAAAAAGAAGAAAAAAAAAAAAAAAAAAAAAAAAAAAAAAAAAAAAAAAAAAAAAAAAAATGGGCTCTACTAGGATACGAACCTAAGCTTTAAAGATTAGGGCGCCGTGTCCTTATTATCTGCACTACCGCCTATACAAGAATTTTCTTTGATAATTAAATTAAAACGTGAGTAGAGATAGGATTAAAAGTTAAATAGAAAATGGACAGAAAGGGACAACAACTAATTACCTGTAGCTGAAAGCTTAGGCTAAGGGAAAACAATTAGGGGAAATAATAGACATTAATGAAATTCGGTACACTTAATGATTTGGGGATGTTGCAATTAGGATTACCATTTTAGAAAATGTAAAAAGGGGGATTTTGTGTACTTTTTGGAGGGACAAATACTATTAAGGACGGACAGAAACTCCAATGATATTGCAGAACGTATAGCTGCCCACCTTCTAATTAAAAAGTTTTTCGTTTTATTTATTTGTTTAGCTGTTTTTCATGTTAAGTGTCATAAAAATAATAAGGTTCAATACAAATCAAATGATCATGATCAATAAAAAATGGAAAATGAATTACAAAGTGACAGAAAAAAAACTGTTTATAGCACAACATAGAAGAATAATCGGAACCATTAACGTTCAAAAAGAGATAAAATGGAATAAAATGCTAATTTTTTTTTTTCAAAAAGGGGGACATTTGTGTCCACCTTTCATATTTTTGGTTTTAAGGGACAAAATAGTTTCTGAGATGAAAAAGGCACTGTCCCTCCAAAAGGGGGTGGTATAGTAACCCTAGTTGAATTCAGTGATACTGCCTATTTTTTTACTTCAAACAGGGGGTTCAAAATTAAGCTCAGAACATGGTCCCAAATTTCAAAATTTTGAATGAAGTACTGTAGAAGTCAGAATTTGAGCCAAGTTTATGTTTGAACTTTTTGCTAGACAATTTTGGATATTTTAAGTAATTGAGCTAAAATCTTATTCGCTATTTCCAGCTGTCAAATTTGTCAAATTTATTTTAG
This sequence comes from Dasysyrphus albostriatus, assembly GCA_946251815.1. Taxonomy (NCBI): domain Eukaryota; kingdom Metazoa; phylum Arthropoda; class Insecta; order Diptera; family Syrphidae; genus Dasysyrphus; species Dasysyrphus albostriatus. Next base: position 11,627,522 of record OX276337.1, read on the forward strand.
ATTCGATCAAATTAGGTCTTAATTTTAAAAAAACTAGCACTAAAATTAGTTCTTATCCTTTTGCAATATTTCTCAACATCTTGGACCATCTTCTTTAAATTTTATGCAAATCACTATTGGAGTCATTTTTTTATGAAGAAAACATTCAAGCGCATATTTTAGGATATTTGAAACATAAACTTGATTCAAGTTCTGACTTCTATAGTACTTCATTCAAAAAATTTTGAAATTTAGGACCATGTTCTATACTTAATTGTGAAGCCCCTGTTTAAAGTGAAAAAAAATAAGCGATTCCACTGAATTCAGCATCCCCAAATCATTTAGTGTACCAAATTTGAACTGGCGTGGAAAATGCTTTTTGTCACCGAAATTCTACATACGGACCATTGTGGTCGACGTGATAAGATCTCTCTCTTAAAAATGAATTTAAAATAAGACAATAAAGCATGATAAAGCATTTTTTGAGCCAATTTACAAATTAATGAAATCTGGTATTCGTAACGATTTGAAAATGTTAAATTGAGTGCTACTGCCTATTTTTGTCTATTTCAAACAGGGGATTCACAATTTAGGTCAGAACATGTTTCCAAATTTCAAAATTTTAAATAAAGTACTGTCAAAGTCAGAAATTAAGAATTTGCGTGGGAAATGATTTTTATCGCTAAAATTCAACAAACGGACGTCTCGTTTCCTCGATGCATTGGAATCAGGCTTGAATTCAAAAATTTTTATTTGTCATAGCAAAAGCTGGAGAGAAAAGAATTTTAGTCTAAAAAAATATTACATCATAACTAAAAAAATAAATAAATAAATTTGGAGGCGCAACAACTCGTGGAGAACCAGGTGACTTACAACTAATGACTTACAGCTTTCAACCATTCCTATGTGTGTGTCGTTGGCAGGAATGGAGGGAACCTTTAATTTTTTGCCGAGTCCGAACTGCTAAATAAGAAGCACTTACTCATGACAAGTATGCTCCTGGAGGATTTGTCAGTTCCTCGGGCAGTCAGTTAGCTCGGGCAGCGACTGGGAATCGAATTAAGACCTTTGGCGTGACAGTCCTACGCACTAATTTAATAATAACTAATTTGGATTTACGTTACTTTTAAACTGACGCACAACGAAAATGGACTTGAATCCCAAAAAAAAGTATAATATTGTCTTCCCCTACTATTTTCACCCAAAAAAAAAAAATTGGAAGAAGTGTGCGTAAAGGGTCAAGAATTCAGATATTGTTAGAAATTGTACATATGATGCTATCTCCTGTTTATGTTTGGTCTCTTTTAAGAGGGCTCCATCCAAAATGCCAAACTTTCTGAGGCCTCTACCACAAAACTATAAGTCTTCTACTAATAGTTATTTTTAAGAAGTAGGTAAATAAATTTTTGTGTGAAGAAACTTCATTTACTAAGTCAATAATAACTTCTTGTGCAAGACTTGTAGTTTTGTGGTTGAGGCTCCGTGTCAAATAGGTGAACCAAAAACTGCAATTAAAATAATAACAAAATTAAAAAAAAAAATAAAAAAAAAATAATAAGTTGATATCTGTCGTTTTTATTGAAACAATTTTAGAAAACAAATATGCAAGTCATTTGGGGAAACTATTATTGTTTTTTTATGTAATTACTCATTAAAATTTGTATAAGAATTTTATAAATTGTGATGTTTCTCAAGATATTGTTATTTAAAAATAGTTAGACGATTTCCAAGTTCTGATCATTATCTGAAAAATGACGTAAATAAAATAAGAGTATTGTAGGTACGTGTTTTCTACTTTAATTTATCAAAAACACATAGATTCTTGAGCAAATTTGCGAAATTTCCCGAAAGAGGACACCGGAATATTAAAATAAAATAAGAAAAAAATTTAATCTTAAATGTCACTCTAAACAACATAAACAATAAAGTTTCTTGCAATACGTGCTGTATGGGCTTCCCAATTTTTATAACCATTTGCTAAATTTTTCATTTTTCAGAAATAAAAATGTGCAGTATAAGTCGTATTTATTTATCGAACAAAAGATTGACAAGCGAAACTGGCGTTTAATTTTGATATTAAACACCTTTTTGAATATGAAAGATCATGATCTTGAATGATTTGTCTCTTTCATGCAAGAGACAATATCTATTGTAGTTTGCGGATAGTAGATTTTAGTTTTATGTATGTATTTAACTTATTTTTTAAAGAAACTTTATAATTTATATTTCTAGAGTGGAAAAGTAGCAGATGCTGCATATGATGTTAACTGGTTTTCAATTGAGAAACCTATGCAGATGAATATCATGATGCTAATAATGCGGGCTCAAAGTCCTTGTGTGGTGAGAATTAATTTTATTTTACAAACAAACATTGGACAAGAACTTAACTAAAATATACCTTAAAACTTAATTTAAAAAAAAAAAAACATTTCATTTTGCTACTTTCAGATGACTGTTGGAAATATTTATCCGATGTCTTTGGAAATGTTTCAATCTTTACTTAACGCATCTTATTCCTACTTTACAATTTTGCGTCGATTTTATGATTAATTCATTTGTACCTACCTTATTAATTTTGCTATATAATACTAAATTAAAGCTATTAAATAAATTTTCAGAAAATAAAGATATATTATTTTTTTAGTTCAAGATTGTGTGAAAAATTTGTAAATGCCTATATGTTGGTATTCATTTTATTTATGCTATTTTTTTATCTTAAAGAAAACAGGATCTAGTTAAAACAACTTAAATATTGTAATAGTTTGCCTAGGTTCGTTTATAAAACTTTTTTACTTCGTTTAAACTCTTCTCTTATTTACTTCTCAAAACTGAGTCCTCTGCCGGGCAGACATGTGCTTTTATACTTCTCATACAGTGCCTACGTTCTGTAACTCTCGCATCGATAAAATTGGTCGAGAAACGTTGAAAAATGGAACAAAACTCATACAAATTTGTTTCAACTTTCATCGTTTCTCGACTGGTTTTGTCGATGCGAGAGTTACAGAACGTAATCACAGGTTCCCAAAAAAGCTCGAAAGTTCCAGTATTTGCTTCTAGACCTTTGCATAGGGGAAATTTCCCATAAATTTCCCTTTCCAGAGCTTTTATTCTGACGTTTGGTGTTGGTAGTTCTAAAGCTCACCAAAGCTCTCAGTAGGTTGGTTTGTGTCATGTCTAATCCGGAATTTGGTGCTTCTTTTATTCGAGAGTCGTTATAGTTCTTCCGAAAGTCGTTATATTTACATATGAGAGTCGTTACAATATTACTATCTTAAAAGGACCTTGCTTAAATAACCAGCAAAATATTGTTTTCGTAACCGAGTAAGCTCTTGCGTTTCTTGCAACTTTATATAGGAAAGCGCAAACTGTAAATTTATATAATTTTATAACTTGTACCTTATATTTGTTTTAAGGTAAAAGGTTTCACTTACCATTCATCAATGATCCAAAAATATTATTCAATTCACTTATAGAAAATACACCTTGAGATTAATGATCTTTATGCAATGTATGCAATTTTCAAAAGATTAGGTTAAATGTATCTTCAAGATAACAACTAATAGCTGCAAATTGGAATAAAAGAATTTAATTATATTATATTGAAGCTAATTGAATAGCAATCTGTTAACTGAATAGGCTCTGTTATTTAATTTAATCTCTCAACACATTCGCATGGTGCACTTCTATGACTGGTTATCAAGCGGCAAATTGTAGCACTCTCCAAAGCAAAGGCAGAATTTTCAAATCCTCTTTTAATCTTTTTACGGTCAAAGAGCTTGAAACGATTTAAGAAGTCACGTCTACGAACCGATTACCAATATTCCATGCTGTGAAAGGTTCCTAAGTGAATGCCGAAGCTTTAAATTTATTTCAAATGGTCTGCTTTGCCTCCATATATACCCATCCAGAACCAAACCTGGGTTCTAGACTTTGCGGAGTTTATTCTGATTGCTTATTTAGATATGCAAAAAGATTTGCGTACTCGCTGCGTCGCGCACCGGCCGTCCTGTGTGCAGCCATCCGAAACGGATTTGATATTCCAAGTTCATCGAGGACTGCATAACACCAATTATGGCGTGTAAATCCAGAGCAATGATCGAATCTATTCGAATTCTGGTTATATGAAGTCGGAATAGTCCAAAGGAATGCGTGACGAAGCATTCGCATCATCCAAACCTAACCTGCGCCTTCGTTCTATGCAAAGTAACCGTCGCATCGCATTTCAAGCCACGCAGGCCGCCGGCCGTCGATGATGCTTTGAGCATGATTGGGCTTAATAGGATCAGCCCACATGGAGTCGATATCAATGACAAAATACGCATAAATAGAAGGGGTCCCCACATAGAATTTAATGTTGTGATGCTCTGCATAAATCATAGATGAAGCGATTTTTCAAGCCATCGAACTCGGTCGAAGCATTCATTCATATTAACGATATATTCTCCAACGGCCAGCCAGCGGAGCTGAGTTTCTGGTTATTTGGTATTTTAATTGGAGCACTATTCCAGTGAGTTGGTCACAGATTGGTCCTTTGCCAATCAATGGCTATTAATCAGGCATATACTGTGGGTTGATGCGAAGACGAAAAGAAAATAATACAAGACCCTGTGGAGGTAAATCGTCTAGCTGTAGCGTTGTATATGAAGTAATAAATTCTACACATGTTTGCTGGGATGATTAATGACTAGCACTGCATGCGGATGTGTCCCCATTAGGTTCTCATGTGAAATCCATACTATGTTTCATTTGGACACATAGTAATCCTTGACACATTCGATTAAATTGATAGAGACTGTCACATAATCAACTGAGCAGGATAGAGATCATGTATTAGGCTCCACACACGATCAATCATTTCTAATCGCTGAGAAAATCTTGTTATAACTAATGGAAATTGCTCGTGTCAATCACATGAAAGGTGTACCTCTACTCTGTTCTGAACTTAGGAAGATTGTCACTTGAGTAGATTAAGGAGACGAGCTTCGTAGGTGATCTCCACAGCACTGCAATGATGGCCCGAAGAAATATCGTCCAGCAAGAAAGTGTGTGTGAAAAATCATCTTTTAACTTTTTATAAGCTTTTCTTTGTTTTTTTGTCAAGGTTTGAACGCCTAATGCTTCACTTTGTTCAACTCCTTTATTCAAAGAAAAACTATTAATTTTTTTTTTCAATTCCGACAGTCCAGTCGTTGCCTTGTCTATGGTTCTGCAAATTATCATAAGAGCTATTCATTTGCTTACCTAGAAAAAAAAAACAATCTATCATCTTGTTCTCAAGAAACTGTTTACCATAGATCCAAGCCAATTAAGGATTCATATAGCAAAATGTTGTTAAGTGAATGCCGACACTCAACATTATTCAGAGCGTTTCGATTTGGCTTTTTTCTCTAACCGGCTGCGGTTTATCGATCTAGAAGAAACTCTGCATATATAAAATCCAATGTGCATCCAATTGAAATGATTATAAATTCAAAGATCTCTTGCAAGTCTGAGAGTGTGCGAATTCGAATATAGGATCAAATGAAAAATCTCCGCGCATTTTCTTATATGGGAAAATTTATTCATTCGCATCTGATGATGGGATCCAAAGAAACGTGTGAAGAAACATCTCACATCTGCCAGAGAGCGTTGTACCTAATACCATACAAGCTTGTTTCTTGGGTTTTTCATGCAAATGGCTATGATGTTAAGCAAAGGCGGCATCAAAAGAACCAGCCCACATGTATTCGATTTCCAACGACAAAATACGCATATTTATGTAAAATCTATTTAAGCACTTCATTTCGCTGCTTTAAAATCTCACGGATATAATATGTAGTAGATGCATAAATCATAAAAAGTTGTTGTGTTAGATTTGTAGATGTTTTTTTTTTCTAAGTCTAGCCATTTTTTTGCTTTTATCAGTTGGAAATATCTGGTTTATTTAATTAGTGCACAATACTGCTAAGAAGATAAGTGTGAATTAAATTCTTAAGCTTGATTAAACGTTATCAATAAAAAAAAGCTTTTGAATGAAATTACATTAGTTTTTCCTCCTTCTTTCAATTTAAGAATCCAATTTCATAATTGTATTTTGTAGCTTCCAAAAACATTTACAATTTAACTGATACTTTAGAAGAGAAGAGAAGGTTGTGAACAATAAACAGTTCAAAGTTTAATACCTATTTTGTATTTCTTTAAAATATGTATCGAATGTGAAGGCATAATCACAGGATAAGAATGAACAGCCATATTCATTTGAATTTACTAAAACAGCTCTCATCGGGGGAAAAGTTACGCAGTTTATTAGCCCTTATTAAGCCTCTATTCAAAGATGTGTGAATCATAAAACATTTCCGACCCATTTAAGTAACAATTTTTTTGTGTCAAATAAAGTCCCAAATGAGAAATCAATTACGCTTCTGGTCTGTTCAACTTTACATACACACATATAAGTGTTTTAAAACCGAAGAATAGGCATGAACTTTCTTCAGAAAGTTACTTGATGCAACACGTTTCTTATTTGCGAAATTGCGAAATCTTGTACATTTTTTAATTAAAATCTGGCATTCGAAATGTATAACGAAATTTCGCTATTATACAAAATCATTTCGCAATCACAAAATTTTACATAGTCTCGAGAACTAAAAACTCGCAAATTATGAAATCTCACAAAATGTAATTTTATCAAAATCTTGCAAATTGAATTCTAGCGTGAAATTTGAACTAACTAGATTTTGATTTAAGAAAATTTATTTGTTGCAATGCAAGTAAATTTTTCAAGATTACCTTAACTTTGCAAAAAGAATTTTTATTTTTCAGTGCGAAACTAAGAGCAATGTTAATGTGTGATTTGAAGTTGTGAAACTAGGATTTGCGATTTTGATATGCGTTATTTTGGATGATATTTGCGAGGTTTGCTGGCGCGAGATTTAAATGCGAGTTTGTTAAAAGTGAGATTTTGTGATTGCGAGATTATGAAAAGTAGGATTAATAAATAATGGCTCATAATGACTACTGCGATAAGACCTAAAGCTAAGCAATCGGTAATCGGTAAACTCATCGTTTCTGCAGACGTTCAACTCATGGTTGACAGGTAGGACGTAGAAGTGGAAGAGATGACACTACTAATTACTCCGCAAAAAATAAGTGTTCCCATCAAGACACTTGTAGTGGATAAAATACAACATAATGAATGGAGAGCTGCCATTATAACGACTAAAAGAATGAATTCGTTTATTCTTTTGTTGTTCTTTCTGTCATTATAATGCCAGTTTTTCAATCGTGTATATCCGGCATACCTTGCTTATTGGTCTGTCACTTTTATTTCAACAAGTACCTCCAGCTAATAAAATTATTGTCTAATTGACAAACTTCAAGGAAATATATTGTAATTAACATACAAATCAAGAAAACTGTATTTTGCAATATAAAATTAGAGTAACCATGTTATAAATTATTTTATTGAGGTTTCTATACAAATTATTGAACTCGTAACTCGCGCCAGTTACGGTTCTGCAGCCTTGAACGCTGTCGTCGGACCATCTTATTATCTATCCAGTCAGTGCTCAATAATTGGTTGGTTAGTCCCCTATGACACGATGATTCTATGCGTCTGACTCTTTTCAAACATAATAAGAGCGAAAGAGAAAAAGATGAGATGAGACCAGTGCGTCGTGGGCCAAGATTTCCGAGATTCTTTTTGACGTTTCTTTTTAGCATTGTCCGTATTTTCGTATTTTTCCTATACAGACTCTCTATAAACCACTTAAACAGTAAAGAGAACTGTCAATTTTGCATCAAGCGTTGAGAAGCTCCGTGTAATAACGCGTGACTCACAGGATGATTTTCTATGAGGAATTCGAAAAAAGAGTCACACACAAAGAATCATCGTGTAATAGGGGACTTAGTGGGTGCAAGAATTCGGAACGTCGCATTTACGATAGATAAAAATAAATAAATACTCGGTCTCGCTCGCATTTATTACGCAATTTTCTTTATTTGTTTTTTTTTTTAGTTTTTGTGGCGCAGTTATTTAATAAATTTTTACATTCTGCACTTTTGTGCCAAAATATTTTTCCAACGATATATAATTTATATGACTTCGGCATTTGTAGACTGCGTAAATTGTTCCACAAAATTCGTGTTTGCCGTTTTATTAAATGAGTACATATATTATGTGGCTGCGGCAATGCTGGACAGAAAAGCGAAAACCGTGCTCTTTATTCCTTTCTTCATGTGTGTAATATCATTTTTATTTTGTTTTCTTAAAAGTTAATACATTACAAAGTTAAGTTAAAGTTCTGTTTTTATTTAAAAAAAAAAATCAAACCGACTTTATTGGTGACGCCGACGGTGATGGACACAAAGTCTTTTACTACGTTTTCATTAGAGCCGAAATAAGGTAATTTCGCAAATCACAGAAAAGGTGTTTTCATTTGTAATTTGGTATTTTCGTTTGACAGCTCATTTCATATTTTAGTTTTACCTGGCAGCTTATTGCTTTTTGTTGTTGTTTTTTCTTTCTACTTCCATTGAGCTTTGACATTTACACACACAACGTGTTCAGAGCTCTTCAAACTATGGCCAATTGGGTGTGTTCAATAAGTTTTGACTTAATTTTCAACCTTATTTCGTGCAAATTTGGTATACTATGTTTTCACTAGGCCAAATGAGGTAATTTCGCTGAAAATCTCCACATTCAATACGAAACCATCTCATTTCCCATAAAAATTTACATTTTGAAATGAGATAATTTCCACAAAATTTGCCCGAAATAAGGTTGGAAATTAATTCAAAAATTATTGAACACACTCAAATGGCTACAGCTTGAAGGGCTCTGAAAATATTTTGTATGAAAATGTCAAAGTCTAATGGAAGTAGAAAGAAAAAACAACAACAAAAAAAGCGTTTGACGGTGTTCACATTTTACTGAAAAACTGGATTTTTTTTGACGGTTCAGTATTTACATCTTCCTTTAATGAAGAAGTGGGAGCGAGATGTGAATACTGAAATGTCAAAAAAATCCAGTTTTTCAATCCAATGTGAACACCGTCTTTAACAGTCAGTCGAAATTCAAAAATGGAATGAGCTGTCAAATGAAATTACCAAATTACAAATGAAAATACTTTTTCTGTAATTTGCCGAAATTACCTCATTTTGGCTGTAATGAAAACGTAGTATTAGTTAAAAAGAAAAGTTTTTTTCTTGTATTACCATCAATGACGCCAGCCGTAGAAGCTGAATTTTAGTGGAAAGCTTTGTTTTGACGTCTTAAGCATTTTTTAAAAAGTTCCGAAAATTTTTGGCGGGGGCTAAATTTTTTAGGGGGCTTAAAAAGGGGTAAAATTTTTTCTTAATTTCTCGAAAATTATCAGTTTTTTTGACAAAAATGTGAAGACACACATTGTAGCTTATGTATAATTCCTTACAAAAGAGATTAACATACATTTTCCAACAATTAATAGATTCAGAGAAAATCATGCAACACATTCACGGTGGAGCAAATTTTGTCAAAACAATTTATTAAAATTTCATTAATCAATGGTAAAAATTTTACGATTTATGCTTAACTTGTCTTGTCTTTATAAAACCAACTTTTTGTGGTGCTTGGGGTAAGGGGAAGACTGCCATCTTGAAAAAGAAAGTCATTATTTAGAATTTTTCAGGACTACCTATCAGTGTTTTGAAAAAGAGGTAGGGGTGTATATAGTTAAACTTGGAACATATTTTGTATAACTGCAATAGCAATAGTTCTTAGAGTTCGCCTTACATACATCGAGAACTTAAAAAATAGATTGACCTAGTAACCCTTCCATTGGTCTGGAGAATTTTTTTTTTCAAAGCTGGCAAAACCACTGTGTTAGCTTATCTAACTGTCTTATCTCTGGCCTCTTTCTGAGTGGATTGAACTAAAATTTCCTGTCCATAACTAACCAAATCTTCATCACCTAGAAATATCTTTTGAAGTACGAAAGCTTCTTAATGAAAAGCTAATCACAGCTCAGCTTTGGCAGCAATAGGTAAACTGGTGATGTGATAATAAAATGCACTTTTTTCTTTAGATCGGAGGGGATTAAAAATAAAGAAAAAAAATTATGTCAAGGGTATAAAAAGTTTACAATCTTAAATATAGAAAAGCTAAGCCCATTTGATATAGCTAAGCCCACAGAATTTGCGGGGCAAAGAGAAAAACTGTTTTCCCGGACCGAGTTTCATATTTATTGTTATTGATAGCTTGTATGGGAACTTAATTTTTTCTGTGAAGGAGTCCAATTCCCCTGGACTTGCATCAAAAATACATTAACCTAATATATCCAACCGAGCAATGGAACACAAAATTTAAATCGATTTTGAGAAAAAAAGATATTGAGAATTGAAAGAGCTAAACATCAAGCTATTTGATAAAAAATAAGTGAATGCACAACAATGCTCCACCCATCAGGCGATGAGAAAGGACGAAGTTTTGGCTTGAAGAGTGCTAGAGTGCTTAATCTGAATAACTGGAAGTAACAAACTTTCGATCGCAGAGGATAGAAGGCCACCCAACATATCTCAGCAAGCAATCCTTCATTGATCGATAGCCGGTTGAGTAAGAAAATAAATAGGAGTTATTGTTTGGTTCCTAAGACCCCGTTCTGATTATATTGTAAGCAAGTTCTATCCAAGCACAAACAAGTCTTAATGTAGAAGAAAATCTACTAAAACAGTCATTATTTGTTGAAGATTGGAGTTAAATTTAAAATATTACCTTTATCTTTGCTATTCAACAAGATGCTAATGATCTTGTTCTGGCAACAACATTTGCATTTTTACACTTCTATATTATTCCTTCTAGCCTTTATCGCAAGCCATCATCATAACACATTTAACAACTTAACATGGCAAGCCATAGATGACCAACTATATTGTAGGTACTTCAATTTTTACACTTCTTCTACTTCAGAGTGTATAATAAGAATTGGTTTACTCTGCACAACATACAAATAGTCTGCAAAATATCATTGCACTCCTTTGAGCACCTCTTACATGACGGTTCAATTTCTGCTGCATTAGTGATATCTCGCCATTTCTACTGTCAGTGATAATTTATGTCAAACGATGTTACCTATACACTATTGTAGAAGTAGGAGCCTAAAATTGGAAACGAGTCACTGCGCGGAACATCTGAAGCGACGAAGAAGAGACATCCTTACAAGAGCCTTTAACGAGCAGCGCTTCTAAGAGCAAAGGAAGAAATGTATAAATGTGTGTGTTTAATTGAAATCCAAGCTTATGGGTCCATTAGAGATGCAGATGCTCCAGAAAGGTGAACTGAACACAAACTTACAATTGGTGACAACTATAGACAACACTGTCTATGCCGCCATCGCCACATCATGCCGGCAGAGATCGGACTAACTATTTGGGATGTGTCCGATGTCCAACAGATGGCTAGAGACACATAAATAAATTTATTGCACGAGAATGACATAGTTTGTTTAATTATAACCGACGCGTCGTCCGACTGTCTTCCCAATAAATTATATAACCGACGACAGGTCAGGTGTTTCTATTGCTATGTATGAAGTAGGTACAGTGACTGTATAGTGTGGACTTAACTTCTAGCTCTGTCGATTGATGTCACCCAGCATCGAGCTTAAGTGCTATTAAAGTCTTCTTTGGTTGCATTATAGCTCCAATCTGAAGCACCTTTAGTAGAAATGTTTTCCCAGTTAATAGCTCATGAATTACAATCCCCAGATCGTGTGCACGTGGCACTGGGTGATAATATTCTTCTCATAGCAAGATCAAAAGTTCAAACGATATTTTAATGCAAGAAAGCAATGCGGCAGCGGCAGATGATCATTATGCAAATGCGATTCAGGGAATAAAATCGATATTGGTATTGATAAATTATAGCTATGCTAATGCAGCTTCATTTACTTAAAAGTCTAAGACTATAACCTGTGTTATAAGGTATTAGGGGTGTTGGCGGTCTAGAAAATGTAAGGTTTAAGAAAGAATTCCTGCATTGCCATTATTTATTATTGAATTTGTATAAGGAAAAAGTGTATATTAACATCTTGAAGTCACATTAACTATATTGACATTTGCGTCGTCGTTGAGCATAAATATTTTACTAGCCAGGCTAACCCATGAATCTTAAAGTATAACTGCTCAGTCCTCTCAGTCCTTAGAGTCTTCCATTTCAAGACTTCATTGAATGTTTTTTTCTTGGACTTATTTTTTCAAGAATGACTTCTGTGGTCAGCTAAGACTGAAGACTATAATTTTATCATCGAAGTACGCCCATTCTTGTCCATTAAATAACTGAAGTTATGTTCACAGGACATACGCACAGACCCACGCTCATATTTATTGCAATGAGGTTGGAAATCGATTTGTAGATGTGCAATTACATATTTCTGACATGAAATGTTAAATTTTTTTGCAATGGAAAAAAGGCAAACAGAAATAGGATTTTAATTGAAATTTATTGTTATGGTATTAGACTTGAATCGATTTAACAGTTTCGACGATTGTGAAAAGGGGAAAGAAGTGTTTATCAGTCTATGCAATGAAAGCGAGGTCTTATTCTATTGGCAGAGTGTAATCATAAAGTTGTCAATTGATGAGTTTGAGGAGGTACATTATGTTAATACGTGGAAATAATTTTTATTAAAAAGAAATATTGGCTGAGTTCTCAGTCGTAGGTGACAAAATTATTTGTATTGTAATATGAAAAAGCAACCCGCCTGGAGAAACAAATCAGTTTTTAAAGAGGACCTGGAAAGTTTTACACTAATGAAAACAAAACAGGGTCCTAGCAAGGGCAAGTACCAAATTCTCAAGGGCCTCACTAGCAGATATGAAATCTTTTGTCTCGATCAGAAACGACTTTTAGCGACTGTGCTACATGTGCAAATTTGAAAATCGAAAAATATATTCTTTGATAATTATTCATTTTATTGCGTGAGGGGTGTTTTTTTAATTTTATGCGGGGTATTTCTGTTGAGATGCCATAGCTAACCTAACAGGTTCTTCCTAGCAAGGGCTTCACAAGAATCTGGAAAATTCTCCTCGACTATTGATTTCCCCTATTGAAAACGTTCCAATGCCTTGACTAAACTTGGAAAAAAACTTGCAATTTTTCAAGGTGGGACAGTTTATAACCGGTGAACTCCGTTTTGCCAAAAATTGATATTGAAAGAATACATAAATTTCGTTCTCAAAGAATTAAATTGATTTTAATGCATTTTATGCACATACAGCTTTCTGACACACCCTCTACAATTTTCCTTGCGAAAAGAACTATAATTAGTAATTAAGTTGCTTCGTCTTCAATTGTAGCACAGTCATTTAAACGAATGTTGTATGTGGCTGGTGGTTTGATTTTGAATAGTAAAATTCAAATCATCAACGTCCAATAGTTAAATTACAACCAATTTTCGGGGATTTTTATATGACTCGAAATCTCAAAAATTCAAAGTTTTTCCATGTTCATATCAGTATGCTGCCAATGATGTTTAAGATTTTATTTTAAATGAACATGCAGTATATTCAATTTCAGAGACAAACTGTATCAGCCGTATCTATTTATAAAGAATTTTAAAATGCTTCTAAATTTTAAAATGTCTCTAAATGGTTCTTAGGTATGAAATCGGTATTTATAATCGATTTTCACATCTATAATATCGTTTTCCATTGGACATCCAGAAGGCTTCCAAAGCGTCCGGAAGTCTTCTAAAACCCTTCCATTGGCAAACAAATCCTCTTCTGCTTCTTTTTGAGAAGAGAAATTCTCTTCTTTATTTCAAATCAGAATCCACTCGAGAAGCACCAATACATTCAAACTCAAACGTTAAAACAGACTGTGGTGCAAATTCATATTATTTTTTAAAAGTCAATTCCATTAATTGTGCACTCAAAAACAAAGAATTTAATATAATTTATTAAACAAATAAGGAAAATAAAAAGAAAACTTATTGTTTGTTAGTTAGGGATGGAAACAGTATTGTTTTAAATATCATTTTTTTTGTGTGCCACCAAAAAGTTTCTATTTAATGATTCACCAATGCAGGGACAAAACTTCAGAGTTGAGTAGAAGTAACAAGCACTGTTGCACTGCATTCAGAATGAGTGTCTTCTTGGGTGAAACCAATGGAAAACGACTTAAGTAACGTGTTTCTTAAAAGTCTCTTAACCTAAAGGCCATTCACCAATTTCAAGGCCATTTTAAATTTAATTTTGACATATCAGTTGTCATCTTGTCAAATTTTGAAGTCTTAATTGTAAGTTGATTTATTTTCGGGAAATAAAAATTAAAAATGGACACAAATTTTAGGTCTGTTTCTTTACTCGCCTGCGGGTTCCCAAAGTAGCCCAAATCCACCCAAAACGTGTTTCTTTACTCTTTTCTGACACAAAAATGCCAGAGCTTTAGACTTTTTTTCATTAACCTGTAGCAAGAATCTACCCGAAGATTTTAGTTCCTGCACTTTCTTGCTTGTCAAACAAGAAATCAGCTGATCAAACAAATTTGAAATTAAATTTGTCAAGTTTGATGGATGGTTTAATTTAATTAAATTAAATGAAAATGATACAATGGAGCCAAAAGTTAAATTAACATATTTCTTCAGGTATCTTTTGATAGAGCCCAAAATGATAAGTTCAAATGTTAATAGAATTGAAATTGCATAATTTTGAATGCGTTGAGTCTACAAGCAATAAAGTCGAATGGATAATTTACACCGCAACAAACCAGAAACATCCCAAATGCGTTTCTTTACTTTTCATTTCTGGTTAAACATTACAACAACAACATCAAAAAGCTCCTCCCCAAACTTTTTCCCGAACTTTTACCCAAACTTTATCCCAAAAGTAAAGAAACAGACCTTTAATTTATAAAAATTGTTCGTTCCGATCTTAAAGGCTCACCGAGGGGTGGTCGGTCACATCCCTGCTGATTTCCAAGTGAAGGCTGCCATCAGATATTGGGGCCCAAATAAGGTAGATATTTGCATACCTTAATGTATATCATTATTATCTGGCAACAATAAAATAATGAACATTAAGGGTATTCATGCAACGTCGTAAGTTTACAAATTGTGTAAAATGATAAGTTTACGCAAAGTTTGCATGAACGACCTTTCTTAAACATTTGATAAAATGCTACGTAATTCAATCAGAGTAAGAGTCACAATGACGTTTGGATAAGTTTAACCAGTTTGGTTAATTTTACGCAACAAAATCTTTTGATAAGTTTAACCAAATTGTGTAAATCATTTCCCTTACAAAATTTGACAGTTCATTAACCAAAAGATAAACTTAACCAATTTGTAAACTTATCTAGGGATTTACGAAGTTGCATGAATACCCTTATTATTTTATCATTTTTATAGATGCAAGATAATGGGGCGCAATTTGGAACAGTTGCCAACATTGGTATCGGACTATTGAGAATTTTAAGGCAATACGTGGTTTTCCACATGTCATTGGTGCGATCGATTGTACCCACAGTGCAAAAATAGAAGGTATTATATTCCGAAGGTTGTCAAAGTTGGATGGAATTGTCAGAAATTTAAAAATGGCTGTGAACGTGAGGAAAAAATACACGTAAACACAACAACAAAAATTGATTAACAAAAGTTAAAATTCTTATGATATTCCTTTAATTTGTGTACTGTGGATTATACCCACATAAAAATATCCAAGGTAGGAGGTTCAGTGGGGCAATTTTATATCAACCAAAAAGGATACTATTCGATAAATACACAGGTGGTTTGTGACTCGAAGCTTAAAATCTGAGATATTGTTTGTAATTGGAGAGGTAGTACACACGATTCAAGGTTTTTCAGAGGGAACAGTATAAAGGAAAGGTTTGATAATGGTGAATTCAAAGGAATTTTACTTGGAGATGGTGGCTTGTACCTCGTGGTATAATTGTTAGTGCGTAGGACTGTCATGCCAAAGGTCTGGGTTTGATTTCCGGCCACTGCCACCTAAAACAGAAATGTTTTTTTTTTTTTTGTTTGTACTAAACTTGTAGATTTTTTTTTTTTTTTTTTTTTTTTTTTTTTTTTTTATAATTCATTTTTATTTTTCAATTTTCTTAAAACTATCTTAAAGCTAGACAAAAATTCATAAAAACTAGCCTACTTATCAATATTTTAAAACTAACTTACTGGCCCCAGTCGGGCGCTCTAAACTTGTAGATTCCTTTACGTAACGTGACACAACGGTCATTTAGTTTGACTCGTTGCTTTAATTTATGAAAAGATGTGAAATTTGATTCTTCATTATTTTTTTTTTTGTATAAAAATAAATGAGTTTGGGTGTCAGCTCTTTTGTTTAGATGGAAAAGAATTTAATATTTGCAGCTGGTGTGGGCTTTATTTTTGCCATTCACTAAAACCATGCATTCTGGTTTATCATACCCATCATATAATATCTGGACCAGTGACCAGATATTTGGATTTTCAGTCATAAACTTTATACTAAACTTGTGCCTCTCGTGAGATGAAATTATGTTGCATAAGCTAGTACATCAAATCAATGCAAAACGATCACATTTAAAACCTGTTACTCCTCTCACTTTACACCTAGACAACTCTTCTGAGAGAGCAATGATGAAAATCCTTCTAAACTAAAGTCAGCTCCCAATTTACCACGAACTAGACTTTAAGTCATGTGAGCTGTTTATCCACTTCCAAGGCTATACTGCCCAGCAAGTGGCAACGGAATCACCGCATCCAATTTGAAAATATATTCAGATTTAATGGTGTCATTGCACTGTGCAATATCACCGACATTGCGCCGTAGCACGTCACCCGGTTTTGATCTGATGATGATACTACAACTCTATTCGCAGGTCTTGATTCCAGTTCAATTGGTTGCAGTTTGTTGGCTTACTAAAGCAGGCTTTATGTTTTTAATGAGACATTTGACTTGATTTGGTCAATGGACGTAAAATAACGCTCAGATCATGATGGACCATGTAATATATATACCTACAGATGCATTTCTATATATTTCAATATTTCTGTGAACCTGAATTATGGAGCGATTTGCAATTTTGTAATGTTGCATGCAGAGCTGAGTGTCGTCTGTCATGGCATGTGGTGTTACCACCAAGCAGGTGATCATGTGGATTGATCAAAAAATGACATCCATTGAGGAGTCCAAATTTGGAGTTTAAAATAATAATAATAATAATACTTCTTAGCTATAAGCCATTTCAATGGATATATATAGTCATACAGAATAAGGCCTTTGCTTTGGAGTTTGTATATTTATGTCGGTTTTGAGATTGAAGCTTGTACCCACAAGTTGCACTTGTTTTGGCTTTTTTTTGTGCACAGTATGTGATAGGCTTAAGGAA